>CM075808.1:48324061-48846780 GCA_037975025.1 Excoecaria agallocha | reverse complement strand
TGTGAATAATCTGCGAAACTGCCGTGGTCTAGAGGAGGGCTCAATAGAGGGGGAAAAAGGGGGGGAAATAAATCTTTCTTTATCGGTAACAACACCATTCTTCTCTAGTTCTGGATTCACGTGTTGTTGTTGTAGAGTGTCAGGAAGGGATATTGTTAGTGAGTTTGTTTTCATATGAGGGTTTTGTTTTTGAATGAGTTGGATTAGTTATTTAGTTTGTTCTCTTCTGTGTTGGCTCATCTCTCCTCTCTTCAAATTCTTTCTATCAAATTAAATTAACGTTAGGATTGTGGGATTAATGTGCTTCCTTTCTTCTCCACTCTCTCTCCCACTCTTCTCTTAATGGCAATTAATTTAACTCACTCTCCATGGAGGACTAGATTGAGAATGTTTCAGTCTGTTTTGTAAGCTAGCATTGCAGTGTGTTATTGGATCGAAGTGGGTTTGCTCAGAATTTGGTCATTTATTATTTATGACTTTCACGATTATGGAAAAATATTCCTCCTGTGGAAAAGTGGGTTTCTTTTTAATTATAATTGATTGAAAGCTAGTTTCTGAAATAGACTAGCTACTTGGTTTCTTGTTTTTCATCAAACTAGTAAATGTTTCAGTTGTTCATTTATTGAAGAGCCAGTTCTTGATGTGGTATTCACACTTTGATTGATTTATCGTCTTTAGCTTCTTTTTTTTTTCTGTTTTGTTTTCTTCAGTTTTAATCATTTTCACTTTATTTTGAGAAAGAGGAGTCATTTCGTCCATGTCATTTTCTTTAGCCTTCTTCTCTCTTCTTCACCATCACCATTTGTGAGCTGATGCATGATTAAAAAAAAAAAAAATTGGTAATGCAATTTTCAGTTCTTGAAACTGTTTCTGATATCCTATTTGAAGCTTCTGATCTTGCCATGATACAAGAAAACTATTTTTTGTTATATCGCCTTATTCTTTTCCAGTCAATTAAGAGTCAAACATTTTGCATACTAAAGTCAATATTTCACCGGATTCTTGATTAAAAAAAAAGTTGAGTCTTCACAGAAAATATTAGTGTATAATTTTTGTTTGTTTTAACCTATTCTTCAACTAATTCTTGAAAGTACACGGTTGCTTATTTTGTCAACAAGGAATCATTGTTTTTATGCTTAATTTCTGAGCTTCTTGTCTTGATATATGCTTCCATTTTATTAATCGACTAACACATTCAAATTTTGTCTACTGTAATTGTGACAGGCGTGATAGCTTCATAACTCATAGAGCATTTTGTGATGCACTGGCTCAAGAAACTGCAAGGCATCCTACAAGCTTAAACACAATAGGAACTCATCTCTATGGAAACAATCAAATGAGCTTAGGTTTATCTCAGGTGGGTTCACAAATTTCCTCATTGCAAGATCAGAACCACCCTTCTGCTAATATGCTAAGACTGGGCAGTGCTGGGGCAGCCAAATTCGAGCACATAATCCCTCCTTCTAGTTCTTCTTCTATACCCACAATGCCTTCGTCTGCCTTCTTCATGGCTGATTCAAACCAAGCTTCATTTTCTAATAAAACTTTACATGGGCTAATGCAACTTCCTGATCTTCAAACACCCAACAACACTTCCTCACCTACCAATCTCTTCAATCTTAGCTTTTTTTCCAATAATACTACTGGAAGCCGAATCAGCAACACTGATAATAACACCAACTCAAGCTCAACAACCACCAATTTGGTGAATTCCGGCTTCTTGAATCCTAATCCGTTCAGTGGAAATGGCGGCCAAGGCACAACAACAACCCTTTTCTCCGGTGACCATGGAATCTCCTCTCTTTATAGCAATTCAATGCAACAAGAGAACATCACACCTCACATGTCTGCAACTGCATTGCTTCAAAAAGCTGCTCAAATGGGCTCAACTACTACCACTAGCAGCAATTCTACTCTGCTAAGAGGCCTAGGAGGGTCTTCGTCCACGGGGAATAAATCCGATAGGCCGCCACTCGTGTCCACTAATTACGGCAACAGTTTTGGAAATGCACAACTTGAAAGTGAAAACCAGCTCCAAGGATTGATGAATTCTCTTGCCAATGGCGCCTCTTCCATATTCGGAGACGGACACGGAGAGGAGAATGGCTTTGGTGCGTTTACGAGCAGTGGGATTTCATTAGAGCAGCCTCATAATAGATCAAGTTTTAACAATGTAGATGAGGCCAAGTTGCATCAAAGTCTTGGTGTAAATATTGGAGGGTCTGATAAATTGACACTGGATTTTCTTGGAGTAGGAGGAATGGTGAGAAACATTGGTGGAGGACAGCATGGGATCAATTTGAGCTCCTTCGACACAGAAATAAAGTCAGCACAAGCTAATAAACCATTTTGAAGGCCAAAGAAAATGAGAAGGAACCAAAGCAGGAAGTGGTAGTTTAGGCATATGCATATGCATGTTTTAGTATGTAAGAAAAATGTACTTGATTTGTCTTTTTATTTGAGGTTTTTGTTACCAGAATTTCCTTTTTAAGGATTATTTTTCATCTTTTCATTTATTATTTTTGCGTGGAAATGAACTTCTCTCACACTCGTAACCACACATCATTATGGATAATCCGTCAAACTATTTCATCCACATAATTTTTCCCGTAGTTATGTATGTATATGCTATTTTAAAGCACAATTTTAGAAAATATATTGTAAATATTTTTATTTTATTATTAGAGAATGTAAGAACCTTTATTATTCATTGTAAAAAAGAAAATAATAATCAGGTTCTTCAAGGTATTTTATAGGACTGTCAAAAACAAGGACGTGCAGAAACTGTTTGAAGAATCTTCAATCCCTAACCACTGCACTACGTGGTGGAGAAACGTAACTATTCTTTCTATTTATTCCTTATCGAGTTGCAATATTTTATTTATAAAATTAGACAGCAAGAAAGGTGAGTCTTGAATTTAAATATTTGATAAAAGAATTTGTTTGCTCACCTAATACCTAACCCTAACATTAACAAAGCTTAAAATAAAAGAAAAAAGAAAAAGTAATTGCAGAAATTCAGGTCAGTTGTTGACATTCTATAATCAATTTTCTTTCCACAGCTTTTCATTCTCCAATTCATATTCATGTTGACTACGTTCAAGAAACATGCATTTTTGTACTAAGCTCCACGTTAACTTAAAGCATGCTATTCTTTTATTTCATTTTTTTTTTAAATAGAGATTTAGGATTCTTTTGAAAGATTGGATGTGGGCATTTTGTTTGGGGCAGTGAGACTGAGTCTGACACAGTGGTGGCCATATATTCTGCAGAGAGAAGCAGCAGAAAAAAATATAAAATAATAATAATTAAAAAAGAAGAGCAGGAATTGTTCGTTATTGAAATTATAGAGAAACTCATGTGGCAGCTTTGTCGTAAATGTTGTCTTTTCGTCCTCTTTATGGAATCATTAGTCCGTGACTATCAATGTGTGAATTATCTTTTAAATTCGAATCTCTCTTTATAGTTCACACATTATATTTTACACGTCTACACATATGGATACAGCCCTATTTTAACTATGTATTTTAATTTAGTCATACTCATATGTTCTATTCCTCTTTTACCACATTAGCTACTCCGGTAGCACTGTACTAGATAAAATATACTTGTTCAAATCGAATTTATTAATAAATTTATATACTAAGCCAATAGAATAATATCACATAGAATATAAAAGTGAAAATGAATAGAAAAAAGATGTGCATAGATGGTTACTAATTTTATATGTTAATACACTATTAACTACTTGTTATGGGTTTAGGTAATAATTTTGCTTCTAAATTAGGAATTTTGAATTAAAATGCTAACGGGTGGCTTCATTTGAAGGCACTCGCAAAATGCTAAATTTTAACAAAGAGAAATGTAAAGAGAGGTTATCGATGCATATTATCCACACTCTTAATTACTTTATCACTTTTTTAATTTCCCTTGTTGGTGTATATTTCCAAAGCATGAGTAATGGGGCTACAATACATCGGTATCACAGTGTTATGTTGTTGTTTTTATTTTTCGTTTTAAAAAAAGGTATGTAAGATTATTGTATTTATTTAAGTGATAACAAAGTTGGGACGGTTCGGAAATAATGAATTTTAGAGGAAATTATAAGAGTTTATAGTTGGTAAGTAAGTTAACAGTAGAATTTTTTTATGTTAATTATTTTAGAACGATGATAAATTCACAATTATCTATCAATTCTAATTCTCCACATCAAAACAGACTTTGCCATTATAAAAAATATGTTTATTCTTTTATAAATATTAAACTCATTTTATAACCTTCTTATGTATATACACACACATAAAAAGGAGTAGGGATGATCATGGGACGAAAAATCCCCGTTCCTGGCGGGGAACCACCTCGAATAGGATGGAAAATCCCTGAAAATTTCTTCCATTGGAGCGGCGAAGAGGAAAAAATATTCCCCGACTTCGAGTTTGGGGCGGGGATGGAACTTGTGATCCCCACCCTCGAAATTTAGTAATTAAATTTATATAATTTAATTTTAAATTATATTTAATTTTAATTTTATTAATTGTTAAAATTAATATTAATTTGATTTTTAATTGAATTTATATTTTTTTATTATTAAATGTTATATTTCAATTATAATTAATTGTTAAATACTATATTTTAGTTATAATTAAAATTTTTAAAAAATAAAATATTTTTTATGTGAGGACGGGGATACCCGTAGAGATGGGGACAGACGAAATTTTATCTCCGAAATACTACCAGAGATGATTCCGCCCCCGCTCTGCTCCTACGCGGGGTAGTAGGTGGGGAGCTATTTTCCGTCTCGCTCCGTGATCAACCCTAAAAAGGAGTTATTATATAGTTCAGTGTATTAAAAAAATATGGATAAAAACTTTCCTTTATATATTGGCAAAGGGTGGATATATCCCTTGTTATATTATTGACCCATCGTATATCTATTAATTGATGCGACCTAATTTAATTTGCAATTGGAGATTTCCGATTCTTAGGTGAGGTCTCAGTCTTCCAGGAGCATTGCGCAAAAGTGTGCTTTTTAGGAACAGTAAAACAAAAGATTCCTAAGGGAGAAAATTATTGTTGTTGAAATTGATACCAATCTTGAGTATAAACACACGATGTTCTGACCTATGCAAAACACACACACACACACAAATATAATTGACAACTATATAGATATTCTAGGCAGACCTTCACTCCCTACCGATAATTCCAATATTAACTTCTTTTTCGGATAATCTTTTAATATTTGAAAATTTACTCATCTGATTAATAAAAATTTACATTTAATAGTATCATTAAGATGGATAAATGCTATATCTCTAATATTTTAAGAGAAATTACATCTAAGATTCAAATTTAAAATTTTTATTAAAAGAAAACATAAGATATGTTGGAGATTAATATATCATGTCGAAAAGTTAATTCTTAAAAATTCGGCTGTTCATTAATTTTTGCTAGGTTCATTTGTAAATTTTTTTGTGGGATAAATAATAAAAAGAAAAGTTAAAATGGATGAGGTAGAACAATTTTTTTTTTTTTCCAATTGAGTGGGGTTAATTTCCCAATAGTGTGTTAGATAATAAGTACGTCTATGGCAACGCACAAATAAAATTGAAAAAAATACACAATTAATTTCCCAATATTGTGTTAGATAATAGGTACGCCTATGGCAAAGCATTGTTAAAATTGAAAAAATATACAATTTACAAAATGTAAATTTCCTTTCTAATTTATTTATTTTTTATGAAATTAATTGATGATACTCCATCGGTTTCATTTTAAAAAGTAATTTTTTTATTTTTCATATAAATTAAGAAAATAATCAAAATACCTTAATTTTATAAAAAAAATTATAATTATTGATAAAAATATCATTTTATATTTTCAAGAATTTTATTTAATTTTAGTTAAAAATAGAGAGTGATATGAAAAAAAATTTAATAAAATGTATAATAAATAAGGATACACATGTAAACTTATTTTAAATTTTGAAAAAAATATTTAAAAAATAATAAAAAAAATAAAAAAAACCTTTTAAAATGAAAACTAGAAAGTGGTATTTAATAAGTCATGATTAATTTGGTTTATAGTAGAAAAAGTACAAAACCGCTCTTTACATAAAATTAAAAAAAAAGTTACACTTAAAAAGACACTAGATGAAGATGATAATTAAAAAAAAAACTTAAAATTACATTTAATTTAATTTTTAACAAAACACACAAATAAAATAATAAATTTAGATACAAAAAATATAAAATTATAAAGAACAACCTCAATCAACAAAATATCATTATGTTTTTTTTATAGGCCAAACAAGTATTATTAAAAAAGGAGGACTACAAGAGAGCCAAAGTAGGAACTTGGGAAAGAAATGAAAGGACCAAAATACAGAAAATTCCCAGCCACCTAAAACTGCAGAATCACCAAACCAGTACAATAGCATAGCAACAACCACAAACTAAATAAGAAATTCAACATTAAAGGACCAGCTAGCATTGAATCCTTATGCATCAGCAACACAAAGATAAGATTAATCAAACTGCTAAACAAAATAAAAACCAAAACTGAATTTGCCACCAGGCCTCGAAAAAGATCAAAGGTAACAAGGAGACAGGACCAGAGAAATCGACAGCTACAACCAAGCGACAAAGTCTTCTTTACGGTAAGCACCCTGTTTTACTAAATTATCAGCAAAGAAATTGCTTGCTCTATGCCTATGTACAAAGCCAATCTTATTGAATCTTTCGATAAAGTGTTTAATGTCGTTAAAGACACTCACAAGCTTTCATGGTCTATCACGATCAAAATTATTCAACCAGAAATCTGTCACCAAAGAGTCCAACTCAAAGCAAATCATCTTTTTCTAAGCAGTGAGAAAATCAATAGAAATCTGCATAGCCTTATGCATAGCCAACGGCTCTGCCACATTTGAGATGATAACTCTAATGTTGATGGAGAAAAGGCATAAGACAACTCCCGAAGGATCTCGTAAAACTCCACCAATTTTTGCTGGTCCAGGGTTTCCAAAGCTAGATCCATCTGTATTCCACTTTAGAGACCTTTGAGTTGGAGGGTCCTAACTTGATCTTGGCCTCTGTCTAAAATTAGACTGAAGTATTTTGCTAGCATCTGCAGCTAAGAATAGATCTTGCCCTTGTAGTATGGAAAAATCTCTATGAGCCTTGATCCAAAATGAAGAACGGCCAAACAGAGATAAAATAAGGAGGCAACAACAATCCTCTTTGATCCAAAAAATGAAATTGTATTTCTCTCCAACCAAATAGACCAAACACAAGCTTGCAAAATAATGATTCAAACCTTTTTTCCTACAGTTCGCCCTCCAAATTATTGCCATTATCTCACAAGGGCTTTGAAATTATCCGGGAGGCAGAAATCAAAATCCCACCAATTAAAAACTTTATACCATAAGGAAGAAGAGAAGCTACACGTAGAAGGTGGTCAATGCTCTCTGAATGCTCCTTACAAAGTGGGCAAAGATCATCATGAGGGGAAATTATACCTCTGTGAACTACAAAGGATCTAGTGTTGACCCTGTTAGGAAGGCATAGCCATATGAATAATTCCACTTGAGCAAGTTTTTTCCACAAGATGAAAGCAAACTCTGATAAACTATCCGAAACCAATGAAGAACGCCCGAAGAGATTATAAGCCGACTTCATAAAGAAGTTACCTCTCTCATCATAAATGCAAACTTTTCTATCCACGCGGCCCATGGAGAGAGAGAAGGAGTTGATAGCCATTTGTATATCTTTGAGCAATTATAATTCCCACTGCATAAGAGCCATTCTCTATTTTAACTCCTAAACATATTGCCCTCTAGTCCACCTACCGTAGCTAGCAATAACATTACATTGCAATAGAGAGATATTGAAAAGATTGGGGAATCTTACTTTTAACAGTTCATCCAGAACCCAATGGTCATGCCAGAAGAGACAAGATCTCCCATCCCCTATATCAATTGCTAGGTTGCCTACCAGTAAGGAAGATGATATAATTGCATCAATATCTTTCCAAAGAATTGACAAGTTTTGGCCATAAATTATGCCTGGGATTAAGTAACTATTAATATTGTATTTCTTGAAGACGAGATCTTGCCACAAAGATTTACTTATTGGATCTAATTTTCAATACCATTTGAACAAAAAAATTTGATTTATGTGAGAAATAGAACCTATACCCAATCCACCAAGCTTCTTTGATCACTCCAGAAGACTTCATTTAACTCTACAAAGAGCTTTTTTGCCATCAGCCTCGCTCCAAAAGAAGTTTTTCATGATGGAAGAAAGTGATTTAATCACACCAACTGGCATTTTAAAAATTGACATATAATAAATTGGTAAACTCATCATTGTAGCCTTTATCAAAGCGAGTCTTCCTACCATTAATAAAAAATTTCCCCTCCAACCGGCAAGATTATGCTGGACTTTCTGAACGAATGCATTCCAAGTGTCTAATCTTATCGGATTTTCTTCTAGTGAAAGGCCCAGATAAGAGCAGTGGAGCTGCTGTACCTTACACTTCACTATATCAGCACAATCCTGAAGCCAATTTTGGTCTACATTGACACCTATCATAGAAATTTTGTGAAAATTTATAGCCAGTCCAAAGACGATCTCAAAAACTTTTAGCAACCTTTTTAAATGCACAATACTGAGAGAATCTGGTTTAATAAAGATTATAGTGTCATCCGCATATTGTACATGGGTCAATGACATCATTGACGGTTCCAGAAGTGGGTTGATACCTCTGAACAACTGTAATTCGATTGCTTTTTTAATTAAGATCGATAAACCTTCGGTCGCCATAAGAAAAAGAAATGATGAGAGTGGATCACCTTGCCTCAACCCTCGAGAGAGATAAAATTCGAATGTTGGGGAACCATTTACCAAGATAGAAACAGAAGCTGAAGTGACATAACTTTTTATCCAAAACCTCCATTTCTCACCAAAATGCATTAGTTTCATCACTTTATCTAAGTAACTCCAATTAATAGAATCAAAAGCTTTGTGAAATCCAGCTTTGAAAAAGATACCTGTTTGGTTATAAGCCTTTAAAGAGTGAATAACTTCATTTGCTACCAGGACGCCATCAAGGATTTGCCTTCCTTTGATAAAAGTACGTTGTCATTTAGAGACAACTTCACTAAGCACTTCCATTAATCTATTTGCTAATAGCTTTGCAACAATATTATACAAGCAATCAATGAGGCTAATAGGGCGAAAATCCTTGAGATGAGAAGTACCATCAATTTTAGGGATGAGCCCAATGAATAAGGAGTAAGCCCCTTTCGAAAGCTATCCATTGAAGAAGTATTTTTTCACCATGCATACAATCTCATCACTGATTATGTTCTAAGCCCCCTTTATGAAAGCAAAGTTAAATATATCGGGTCCTGGTGCCTTATTTTTGTCTCAACTCCAAAATGTAGCTTTAATCTCCTCTGTAGTGATAGGAGATTCTAACAAAAGAGTTGAGCGGGAAGCAAGCTTTTTAAAGGAGTTGGTCGAAAATGAGGGTATGCTGTAGCTACTTTCACTAAAAAGAGATCTATAAAAATAAAAAATTACCTTTTTAATTTGACTAGGATCGATAATTACGCCATCCGAGGTATCCAATCTATTGATGTGATTTCTATTACCCCTCACTGAAGCTAACAGATGGAAAAATCTAGTGTTTAGATCCCCCTCTTTTAGCCATTTAATTCTCAATTTTTACCTGTAAATCAACTCCCTTACCTTCAATTTCCACCATAAATCTTGGACTAAGTTGCTCCTTTTGATCATCATGAAATTTTTGATAACATCTTGTATATCTTCATTCTCCAAATCATTACTTATGGTGTCAATTTCCTTCACTAGACTATCAATGATCTTGTCCACATTACCAAAACTATGGGTATTTCAGTCTCCAATAAAATTTTTTAACAATTTCAGCTTTAAGTGTACATTTTTAACCAGAGCGATACTCAAGATACTCCACCGCTACCAAACATTCTTTAAGAAATCAGCATTTAAAAGCTACGATAAAAAATCTGAATGGTTTTGAGCCCTAGTTGATATTAGAGCAATCCAAAACTAACGGGCTGTGATAAGAAACATCTCTAGGAAGGGTGAATTAAGATAAATTACAAAATTTCAATTGTTATTCTTTATTGACAAGAAAACGATCTATTTTACTTTTGCTAATAGCATTTTCCCATGTAAATATTTTCCCAGAGAAAGGAAGATCAATTAAGCCCGTTTTCAGTACAAATTCTTGGAATTTTTTATCTTTAATACCTAAATTCCCTTTTCATCGATCACTAACATATAAAGCTGCATTAAAGTCCCCACATAGAAGAATAGGATACTTATCAATAATCAAGGATTCTAATTGACTCCAAAGCCACTCCTGATCTGACTCCTTATATGGAGCATAAACCGCAATTATCAAACATTGTAGGTTATAAGCCATTAATTTTCCTTTTATTGCTAACCATCCTTGCCCAGAGGTCACAAAAAAATTCTGGAAAAAACCAGTATGTCAAGAAATAAGAATCCCATCACTATTTCCTACGGCATCTCTAGACGCCCAATCAAAGTTTTGATTCTCCCACAATCTCCTAATTTGATTACACATAACCCTTGCATTTTGGTTTCTTGGGAAATTAACATGTATATGTTTTGTTTTCTAACAAAAAAAGCCACCAATTTCTTCTTCAACTTCGAGTTTAATCCCCTAATATTTCAAGATAAAAAAATCATAAATAGAGATATAGAAATAGCTGAAACCAAGTCTAAATTGGCAGAGGTAATTACTGCTCATTCTTCTCCTTCTTTCATAATTCTCTTTCTCGAACCTCAGCTCTAATGAGGACATCAATCAGCTCTTCTTTATTTTTTGAAGAAACCAGCCTCAGTATATCTGCAATCTCTAGAATTTTTTGCCTTTTTTCATGAGGAGAGTGCCTCACCGGACCCCTCTTTAATAAGTTTGTTGTTAACGTTCAAGAGATAATCATCTGAAAGAGATTTCCCTGTAATAGCTATCAATCCAGTGGCACCATAGTATGACCTCACTTCAACCATTGTTTCCTACTACGTGCTTCCTTTTTCTCCTACCTTTTTTGCCCTTCTTCAATCTAATCATTTTTGTTGGATAAAAGGAGCAAAATTTTTTTGCTTTACTTTTTCTCTTTTGCATTTGCAAGGGAGTAGCTCCATTGTAAATGTTTTGGGTTTCTGCAATATAGAGATCGACATTTTGGGCTTTAAATAATTCATTGGGCCATCCATCAAATGGAACTAAATCACCAAGAACCACATTATGGGTTTTAGGCATTTCATTAGGCCTTTCAACAAGTGGAACTAAATCAAGCCCATTAATAGCACAGTCAAAGTCCATTGGGTTTGTAGGAGAAGAGGGGTTAGGGCTTATAATCTCTTATAAGAATGGAGTACATTTAGTAAGGAAATAACTTTTTCTCTATTCCCTACTCTATTCTAACTATCTAGAATTAGCCGTGATTTTTTATTGATTAACTGAGCATGCAGATCTATCTAGGGATGATGGCATCGCCTCTAAGGGGCTCTCCCAGTGAGATAGCGAATTAAATGAAAAAGGATCCCTTATGCTGCTCTTGGGAACTATGTTTGAAGTTCTGCCTCACTGGAGTTCACTGTGTTAAGGGATATACTTTATCCCTTATTATAGTTATCTCATTCTTTGTATTTATCTCTTATTCTTTACCTATGTATATATACTTCTACAGTTTTCTCTAGTGAGATAGTAAATACAACTCAAACTCTTCTCTTTACATGGTATCAGAGCTAACCTAGAACTCTCCATGTCCTCTAAATCATCCAGCCCTTCACCAACAACATCTCCTTCGTCAACATCTTACATTATTCCTTCTGCTTCTTCTATGGCCAACATCTCTACAGCACCTTCATCTCACCCACTCTCCACCAACCATGCTTTTACTGTCAAACTCAACCGCACCAACTACATTACATGGAAAACCCAATTCCTCCCTATCCTTAATTGCCATAAATTAATGGATCATGTAGATGGCACCATGCCAAAACCACCTCAGACTATTCCCTCTCCTTCTGACATATCTAGTCTTATTCCCAACCCTGATTACTCCTTGTGGTTCCAAAAGGACTAAACACTTCTCACATGGCTCTTTGCTTCTCTAACTGAAGAGGTGTTTACTTATGTTGTAGGTGTGGAGACAACATATGAAGCATGGCAAGCCTTAGCCCATGCTTTTGGATCTGTATCTCAGAATCGACAATTGTAAATCCACATAGAACTCCAGCAGTTGAAGAAAACTGACACTGGAGTTGCTACATATCTGCAGCATGCTAAAGCACTTGCAGATGAACTTGCCTCAGCAGGTGCTCCACTCAATGTTTCCCAATTCAATGCTATTATTTTTCGTAACATTGGCCATGCATATTACTCTATTATTACATCTCTTGCAATGCAATCACCACCAGCAACATTTTATCAACTCTATGGTCACCTTGTTGCACATGAAATCCTGTTAAAAAGTTATCATGAGAACCCGACTGCTCTCCTTGCTCAAAAACCAACAGCCCCTGCCAATGCCCATAACTCTGTTAGCAATAAAAATACCAATAACAAACGTCCTAGAGGCCCATGTCAGATCTGTCACCTGCGTAACCATACAGCAGATCGCTGTCGTTGAAGGTATGAACCTCGCACACCTGCACCTCCTGGTCACACTCCTTTCTCGGCTACCAACTCTTATAGTGGCCAAGCACATGTTGCCTGGGTTTCACCCTCTACACCTCATCCACACATGCAGACTCAATGGACCTTTCCACCATTGGCTCCTCTACCTCAACGACCATGGTATCCTGACACTGGCACCACACATCACATGACTGCTGATCCTAACCACTTGCACACAATGGCATCGTATCATGGACAAGACACCATTCAGGTTGGTAATGGCCAAGGTATGGCAATCACTCATACTGGTTCCTCTTCTTACTCAAACCTTCATCTCAATGATGTTTTGTTGGTTCCTAAAATTACTAAATCTCTTCTCTCTGTGCAAAAATTCTCTAAAGATAACAATTGTTTCTTTGAATTTTAGCCTTTCTATTTTTTGGTGAAACATCAGGTGACGAAGGATATACTCTTGAGAGGCCCGAGTGATCGTGGTCTGTACATCTTGCCATCCACACTGAAGCAAGCTCTTCTTGGGGAAACGGTCTCCTATGATACATGGCATGCACGGCTGGGTCACAGTAACAAGAGAATTACTTCTTCTATTTTACGTTCCAACCAGCTTTCCTTTTCTGCTTCAAATAAAAAGTGCTTTTCTTGTCCTTTGGGAAAATAAACTAAAACTGATTTGTGTCCCATTGTTAGGAGTAGCACAGCTCCTTTTGAAATAATACACTCTGATGTATGGGGCCCTGCTCCAGTTGATTCCATTTTAAATCAAAAATACGTTGTTTTATTTGTTGATGAATACTCACGGTTCACTTGGATTTATTGTCTCAAATTCAAAAGTGATGTGTTTCGAGTTTTTCTTGACTTTCAAGCAATGATCAAACGATAATTTAATTGTGAAATCAAGAAATTTCAATCTGATTTTGGTGGTGAATTTCAAAAACTATCTCTTTACTTTCACAAACATGGCATCATCCTTCATTTAGCATGCCCCTACACCCATGAACAAAATGGCATTTCTGAAAGGAAAATTTTCCATATAATAGATACAAGTCTCACTTTACTTGCCCATTCTAAAGTCCCATTCCGGTTTTGGAATTATGCAGTAGCCACTAGCGTTGAGCTTATTAATTGTCTGCCCTCTCCATCTCTTAAAAATGAGTCTCCCTACTTTCGTCTCTTTCACAAAACTCCTGATTTTAGAAGCTTCAAAATATTTGGGTGTGCCATTTATCCACTCCTTCGACCCTATAATAAGCATAAATTTGACTTTCGTAGCCACCAATGTGTTTATTTAGGAAAATCACAATCTCATTCTGGTTTCATCTGCCTCAATCCATCTAGTGACAGACTTTATATTGCTAAACATGTCAGCTTTGATGAAACTGTGTTCCCATTCAGCATGTTATCTGTATCACATGAGTCGGCCACCTCATCTCCAACTGCTTCACCGTGGATGTCTTGGCAAGTACCGATTCCGACCTCAGCAGTCACCTCCTCTGGTATGTCCTCACTTCCCTCATCCTCTTCTCCTTTGTTACAACCTGATGCCACTTCTTTCCAGACACTCGTGCCCACTGCTTCCAGCTCTTCCATTACACCATCTACTTCCTCTCCTTCTCTCTGCCCTCCTCCACCACCACCACTTAAGACACACCCGATGCTTCTTCGACCACCAGAGTCTAGGAAACCACCCAAATACCTTGCTCTCACACACTCTATTTCTTCTGCTGACTTTCTTCAAACTGAACCACCTACATTTGCACTTGCTTGAAAAATACCAGTATGGCATGATGCCATGTCTCGTGAGATACAGGCCCTGCTTACTACTCATACCTGGCAACTGGTACCTCATCCTCCTCATACGAATGTCATTGGTTGTAAGTGGTTATTCAAGATCAAACGGAAAACTGATGGCACGATGGACAGATACAAGGCCCGTCTTGTAGTAAAGGGGTACACTCAACAGCCTGGTATCGACTATAATGAGACCTTCAGTCCAGTGGTAAAACCAACTACAATCCAGATTATTCTTGCTCTTGCTTCCTCACATCATTGGCCAATACATCAACTAGATGTTTCCAATGCTTTCCTACACGAAAATTTGATAGAAACTGTATACATGCAGCAGCCTCCGGGGTTCCAAGATGCATCTTACCCTGAGCATGTTTGTCTCCTGCGTAAATCATTGTATGGACTTAAGCAGGCCCCTAGGGAGTGGTTCTCCAGATTATGCAGTTTTCTTTTGTCTAAGGGATTTCAAAAATCACAGGCAGACAACTCTTTATTCTTTTATGTTTGTGCTGACATTTCAACCTTTTTTTTGTGCTATGTCGATGATATCTTGATAACAGGCAACTCTTTGGCATCTTTTCAACATACAATCTCTCTCATGGAGGCTGAATTTCCTATCAGAGATCTTGGTCGAGTTGCCTACTTCCTTGGCATAGAAGTTGATCATTCACCTAGAGGTCTATTACTTAGGCAATCCCGGTACATTCATGACCTCTTGGAGCACACCCATCTTCTTGAAGCCAAATCCTGCCTTACACCAATGGCTGTTGCCCCCAATTTGTCCAAATCCATGGGCCAGCCTATTCAGAATGAAGCTCAATATTGCCAGGTTGTGGGTGCACTGCAGTACCTCACCATGACTCGCCCTGACATATCCTTTGCAGTGAATAAGTTATGTCAATTTATGCATGCCCCAACAGATTTACACTGGAAGGCTGTAAAAAGATTACTTCAGTATTTACAAGGTACTAGCAGACATGGACTCCTTCTCTCAGCTCAACCTGCAAACTCTCTACAATGTTACTCAGATGCCGACTGGGGTGGCTGCCCAAATAACAGGAGATCAACTGGAGGGTATTGCGTTTTCCTTGGTAACTGCCTTGTCTCGTGGGGTGCTAAGAAGCAGCCAACAATTGCTCACTCCAGTACAGAGAGTGAGTATAAGGCCATGGCTAATGCTGCTGCTGAGCTGTTACGGATTCAGTCTCTGCTGAAGGAAATAGGTCTTTGTCAACTTCGCCACATCACCATGTATTGTGATAATATAGGTGCAATATACCTAAGTAGAAATCCTGTTTTTCATGCTAGAACTAAGCACATTGAGTTGGACTATCACTTTGTCAGGGAATTGGTGGCAAATAGCACTGTGAATATTGAATTTCTTGCATCGGATGGCCAGATAGCAGACATCTTCACCAAGCCACTAGGTGCCCAACGGTTCCTTACTCTTCGCCAGAAACTGCAAGTTTGGGACACCCATTGGCTTGAGGGGGGATTTTAAGGGATATACTCTATCCCTTATTATAGTTATCTCATTCTTTGTATTTATCTCTTATTCTTTACCTGTGTATATATACTTGTATAGTTTTCTCTAGTGAGATAGTAAATACAACTCAAACTCTTCTCTTTACACACTGTTGGATGTGGTTTTCTTTTGAACAAATGATCTGGACGAAAACTTAAATGATCTTTTGCAACTCTGAATAGATATGTAGCTCTATTTATCCTGGCTGTGAGAGTATCGTTAATAATAGCAGATGCAGACGTTGCTATCAGAAATCTAGCCATATCCAAGCAATACTTTTTACTGGTATTTTCATCTAGAGTAATAAAATTGCCATAGAGGGAGGCAATAGTGGAGAAGAAGCTGGCATTCCAAGCACTTAAGGGAAAACCCTTGCATTTAACCCATGTATAACATTTTTTGCAAATATCCTTTGGCTCCTATTCTTTAACCATTTCAAACCATTCAGAGAGCCAACTAATTCCAGTTTCTAGCATTTTCTCCTCCTCTAAGCATGAAGAAAAGGTAAGAAGGACAAGATTTCCATCCATTGGTTTGCATTCATAGGAAAAGTAACCTTGCTCAATCATAGTGTTCTGAATACATGCGACATTCTGGGGTTCATGCAACCATCCAACCAAACTTTTATTCAACCATTCACTATCTTCTTTAGTAACTTCGTATTGGAGGTTTGCGAAACCAGCTCTGAGGTTCAAAAATGTATCTTTTCTTATACCGTCCTCACTACACAGTCCCTCTTTTACAACCTTGACAAACGACCTTGAATCTCTGAATCTGTTTGAGTGCACCGCCCTAGGCTTTACTTTCTTCACTTTCTTGTCAACTTCAGTTTTGACACTGTATTGAGCTAACTTGACAAGAATTTATTTGCTTCCCAACCATGTACCATTCAATTTTTGTATAATGCAATGTTCTTTGAAGTACATAGACTAACGAAGCCAAACTTAGTTCCTTTTGAACTCAGTTTTTAGGGATGAAGACTTGTTGAACTACCCCAAACCAGGTGAAAATTTTTCTTAATCCTAATCCCGGCCATCTCAACTCCAACAGAGGGAGCGGCCCTGAATTTGTCATCTAACCATCTTTTGGGATTGACTGAGGAGACCGGCGCCTGAGGTTGACGATGTTTGTTCACCGAAAGCGGTGGGAAGTCGCAGGTAGAGAGGGCATACTTTGTTTTTAGCTTGCTAGAAAACTTAAATATCATTATGTTTTAACTAAATATTATTGTTTTTGTCCTATATTTATGAAGTCCTTAAGTATGAAACCTAAAAGTTACGAGCCCCCATTTATGTGAATAGTCAAAAGTAACTTGAGGATCTTAATCGAGACAATTAGTGTTTAAAAAAAAAATCAAAATTCACATGTTACTTTTTCTTCAATTAAATGATCTAAAAAGCATGTAAGAATCTCATCTTGTAGACTGAACTTATGCAATTGTTCACAAATCAAGTTAATAGTATGTTGATATGTATGAAAAAATTTACAAAAAGGCGACATTTGCGCTGCTTTTTTCTTAGGTATAAACATACAATTGGCTTGACTCTCATAAGCAATTAATTTCATGAATGTGATCTAGTCAAGAAATTCAGTGAGTCAAATATGGTCCCAATTTCAAGTGTCATTTGATTGTTTGGAAATTTAGCTCAAAAGAAGATGGCGAAAAAAAGAGAGGTAAGATTGCACTAGAAGCTCACGCGTATACGAAGTGAACATCATTTTCCTTCTCTATCTGATATGATTATGTATATAATTTTCCACATAGCTTTTATTTTTTTGTATTGTAAAATCATTTGGACTGCCCTATCTTCTACGGCACCAAAATGTGTACAAATTAAAACATGTATAATTGTTCTTTTCTCATCAGCTCTGTCCGCATAAAAGGTGTTCGTAAGGACCTATATGTTGGCAAGGGGATCCGAGGATATTGAAAACAGCGTATTTTCAAATTTTATTTTATTTTTTATTTTATTAACTCAAATTGAAATTTAAATTTTGCAAGTTACTTTATTATATAAATGGTTTATGCATATATAAATCCATCCAAAATGAATACAAAAGGCATGATTTTAGTCACTTAAGACACATTAAAAAAAAAAGACACATATAAACTGTTTTAATTGTCACCAAATGAAAGCTAAATACGTTGTAAGACATTTGTTAATTTAAAGTACTAATAAGAAACTATTTTGCATTATAAAAAAAAAATCTGTATTTTATTTATTTCATAATTGAGTATATGTAATTATAATTTTGTACAACTAAACACTTTTATTTGCGAATTTTAATTTTATTAATTAAATACCATTTGTTTACATGAGCAAGCAGATGAATTTTAAATATAACAAAATTTACATATTCTTTTCCTGATAAAATTGACAAATTCAAGTGTTTAATTCGATAAACAAGTATATATAGAGGGCAAAGTGAAAAACAATTGTCAATTGCATTAGCTACTCTTGCACATATCATAAACTTAGAGAAAATTAAGATTGAGATGCCATATATATTTAGCAATCCATAGAATATATATGCTAAAAAACCTTAACCTCTCCTACCATGGTAGGATACTAATTAGAATTGACGAGAAGTGCATATGCTGAACATCTTATAGCTTTGATTCTAAGAGTCTAATCTCCGAAATAAACATATATGTGATGCATGAATCTATGACCAAAAAGGATAAAAAAAAAATTATCATGTTTTTAGAATATAAATACACCTAATAGAATATAGTTGTTATTTTCAGATAGAAAATAACTATTTTCCACATATATAAAACAATTGTTGTTCTATTCTGTTGGAATTTACGACTTTAAAGTTAAAAGAAAGTGTGACTTACTATCACCATTTTGCAGCAAGAACAAAAAGGGGTTTGATGATTTTCATTCCAATGAAAATCAAGAAAACAAACCATAAATTTTCTTAGATCCGGTTTCAAATCAATTAATTAATTCAAACGAAAAATAAAAAGAGACACCAAAAATAATAGACCAAAGGATCTAATAGACCACTTACAGCTCTGATATCATGTAAATATAATAAATTCAAATTATATTAAAAATCAAAATAGAACAATTTAGGACACAACTACTGTTTTTTGTCTGAACAGAATATATCCATCACATCTATCATATATATTCCATCGCATGAAACATTTATATGGCAAAATTAAGATCCACATGAGTATGGTTTATCTTCAAGAAATATATAGTCTAGACTCTAGATAAGAAAAGGCAAATTTATGAAAGTTGCTGAACCTGTCTATATCACTGTGAGAACTAGAAAAGAAAGAAAGCAACACCAATCCAATATCTGACAAGAAAATGTTGCAGCTAAAACTCACTATCCAAAATATGAAATTTGATCAAACTCCTAAGTACACTTGGGGGGACAATATAAGCTACAGCTTCAAGAAAATTTTGCTGTCTGATATTTAAAAACTTCATGGCTTTGAGATTTCTGATGACTCACTGCACCATGACTCCAATACAATTATTTTTTTTTTTCATGGAACAAGTTATTTCCCTGCAAAAAGATAGCATAAAACTTGATCAATGAGCTGTTTTTGTGTCCTATATATATATACAAACACCATATCCGAAATTAATTAATTTTCCAAGCAGACAATGAACATTGTCATCCAGA
Organism: Excoecaria agallocha; assembly: GCA_037975025.1. Lineage (NCBI taxonomy): Eukaryota > Viridiplantae > Streptophyta > Magnoliopsida > Malpighiales > Euphorbiaceae > Excoecaria > Excoecaria agallocha. The sequence goes on along the minus strand of CM075808.1, from coordinate 48,827,105 downwards.
TTAATAACGAGTGTTATTTTTTAATACAAGACACATACACGTAGAAAGATTGTGCAAGAACATAATTAATTTAAAAAACTAATGAAAAGAAAAAGACACTTCCAATACGTATCTCTTCTCAAAAGGATTAAATAAATGCATAACCCTCAAATATAAGCTCATTATATATAGCCGAGGTAGCACTCCAGGATAAGAAAGGCATAGGCATAATTAAAGGAACACTCAAAGATATTCAATGGGTCACGAATTATAGTAATATAGTTATGCACATTTTTTTTTCTTTAAAAAGGTCAGAAATAAGTGGTTCTACCACTGTTAAAATGTATTTGAGTGCATCGACAAGAGTTAATGAGCAAACAAGTCAGCATGCACCAAAATAAAATAGAAAAAAAAGAGAGTATATTTACATATTTAAACTGGATTTTTTTTAACTAATTCCATCATGAGTTTTTCATACATTAAGTTAGAGATGAACCAAGATGAAAGAAAGAGGCCAAATATTATGTAAAAAATATAGGGAAGGCCAAGATATAGGAAAAAAAATCTCCAAGTACTCCAAGAGTATTTTTCCATTGATGATTTCTCACCAAAAAAAAAAAAAAAAGTGTGGGCAAAAGCCCTTCGATTCGACCATTAACTTAATTCCGTCTCTGTGCTAAGCTAATAGAAAATTATTACATATAATTAATAATCACCAACCAACTTTTTCTTAACATTTTTATCCAATGTAGCATTATATTATTAGTTTAATCTATAAATTCATTCATAAATTTCATTCTATTAATTTTATTCAACAGGCGATTCTTTTCCATTTGCATTTATATTGGGATGATGAGAACAATTTGAGAAGCTAGTGATGAATGATGTAATTAACTATTTTAATTTCCTGGTAATTATTGTCTTCATGAAGTTCAAACTAATTATTAAATGTAGGAATAATATTTTCTACGATGGTAGAAACTAATTAATGAAGTAAAACAGGAGAAAGTGTCAAAATCATAGCTGTTATTGCATGGAGGTGTGTGGGGCTTGTAAAGTCCTGTCTTTTGGGAAGTGGTACAAATTTTCTGCCATCTGCATTACTAGATTTTAGCTTAAAAAAATAAAAAATAAAGGTAAACGTATCACTCGAGTCCCTACATCAACATTCCTTTTCATTTCCTCCACCTAATTGCCTAAATAATCATTCTATGATTATAGTAATGATGGATTCAAAATATTGTAAAAGCATTAATAAGCATCTGAATCAATTTAATCAAGCAGATTTAAAAAGACTAAGTAAGTTGAAGGTGAGAAGGAAAAGACATTTTGTTTGAGCATCCTAAGAGCACGACTCGTGACTCTGCACTGCACTACACGAAATATACATATGTGTATGTTAAAAAGTGAAAACAAGAAAAAAGAAATAAAAACAAAAAGACAACAAAAGAAAAAACAACAACCCATATGTACTATCTCCATACTGTCCCCATTCTGAGAGACTGTGTCAGAGAGACCAAAATACTATATGTACATTTTTCTAAAAAAATATTATATATATTTTTTTAGTTTTTACGAACTCCAAATCAACAGTAAAAAGCATTTCAAGGCACATTTATCAATGAAATCAAGGATTTTACTTTTTAATCATATATAATCATTTAAGTGTCAAAAAGCGTAAAAAGCAGCTAATAGAATATAGAGGGTTTTTACTTTTTTATTACGTACCCGTACTTTCTCTTCCTCTTATCCATTTCTCTCTTTTTTCTTTCTTTGCTCCTTCACTGAAAATTCCCACTTCCTCCAAAAGATTGGCTTGTCTGCGCAGCAATATTTCTTTCAGAATCCAAGGAGGAGGCGCCGCCCTGCTGCGGTGGCTGCTGTGGCAGTTTCTCTCTTTGTGAAAACCCACCACTCATGCTTCTAACTATTCGTCCAACTCCAAGAAAGTCTCTGGTCAATCTATCAGACCCACCTAGGCTTACGTTTATACTTTGCTGTAACTTTGCATCCTCAATGTTGCCGCCATAGGGGATTTCTTGTCCATGTCCTGAACCAAAAATGGAAGAACTCCCACTTGCAAATGAGTTCATTAAGTCATGCAAATTGTTCTCATTTTCATTGAAAATCCCACCAAAATTGGGTGCTTTTAGTCCACTTGTTGAAGAGCTGCCAAAACTTCTTAGCAAAGATGCACTATTAGTGCTTGAAGTTGAACCAATTTGAGCTGCCTTTTGAAGCAGCGCCGTAGCAGACATATGAGACAAACTATTCTCGTTTTGCACTGAAGAAGTAAACAGAGAAGGCACGCCTGAACTCAATTGATGATGATGATGATCACCAATCATATTGTTTGCAAACATACCTGATCCTTCACCGCCGCCGCTGCTGCCACCGTTTTGGTTGCTGAAATGGTTGGACATTAACAATGCTGAAGAGTTGTTTGGATTATTGGTGTTACTAATGCTGCTTGTGGTGTTGCTATTCGAAAGAAAGCTGAGATTGAAAGGAGGATTGGTGTTTGTGGTGTTATGGAGTTCAGCAAATTGCATTAGTCCATGATGATAGGGTTTGCTTTGTAATAATCCTCGTTGAGTTTGATGTTCATCATGGTAATTTTGGTTGGCGTCTTGCATGAAGAAAGCAGCTGAAGAAATAGCCTGCGGTGGCCGGAAAGATGATGAGCCTATTGATGGAGGAAGAAGATGATCGAATTGTCCGGTCCGGCCACCAGCTCCTCCAAGTCTTAAAATGTCACTAGATTGGTTACTATGGTCTTTCAGTGAGGAAATTTGAGTACCCACTTGAGATAAGCCTAAGCTTATGTTGTTACTCCCTCCATATAAATGGCTACCAATTGTGTTCAAGTTGGGCGGTGGATTTCTTGCACTTTCTTGCGCCAGTGCATCGCAAAATGCTCTATGGGTTATGAAACTATCTCTCCTGCCACAAAATAAAATAGTAAAATTTGTAAATTTTACGGAATGAATAAAAAGAAGGGATATTGAAACAGGAATAAAAATGTGACACTTCTACAACATCAAATTATAGACATTTGAAATTTAAAATATTGCCGCAAAGAGCACATGTGATGTTTTCAAGAAACTCTATTCGTTTGATCCCCACAACATATATAGTCCAAATAGATATGTTATAGAAATGATAATGGTGGACAAATAATCTACATGAAGATTTTCATGAGTTGCTTCCAGTCTATTTTTAGCATACACATTTCCTGTTCATATGTCCCGTCCTAGGAGAATACCCCTCAATCAAAATAGTTACACCGATAATGTATATGCTACAATAGTTAAAAAATTAGGGTCATCTGTCAGCAGTAAAAAGAGTGAAACGTAATGCAAATTATAGGAAAAAAAAAAAGAAGATAGAGAAGTGTGTGAAAGCAAGAAAATGAACTGTAATCTGCATACAAGACAGAAACATAATTATGGAGGGTTGGTGGAATGGAGGAATTTCAACATAACTTGAAAAAAGAAAATGAAAAAAACAAGGAAAAAAAAAGAAATCATTAACTAATCACCATGAAATACCATTTCAAGAACTGGCCACACTCAATAAATGCAACTAGAGAATGTATTCAACATCATGTAAAGCAGTCAATCCACAAGTCCATTTCAGGACTTTGTATCATTTGAGCTCGACTTAAATGCTTTTAATTCCCACTATAGAGATTTGCTGAAACTAGAAACTAAAAGAATCAACTCCATTATTGATCACTTTCTCTTTTTGACTATCCTCTTCAATACCACATTCGCTTACAGTTAGACCATGGCGAGAGAAAGAGAGAAGAAGAAGAAGAAGAAGAGAAGGATTTGTTAGGGCCTACGTTATCATAAAAAGTAGAACCTGCAAGAGTACAGAGATGATCACATCTAGCCAACCCACGGGATAACAAACATAGTAAACAACACACACAGCAATACCTCTTCACGGCTTAGCAACACGTGAGTAGGAAAAAGTAAACAACCAAAAAGGGCGGTGGTTCCGAGGTGAAAAGGAAAAAAAAGGATGAACTGTTTTTCTTATTTATTTTAAATTTTTTCTCACTCGCTGAAACCTCTATGACCATGGCAGTTTCCAGAGATTGTTCACGTGGAAGCATGTTTTTTGCTCTTTCACCATCTTCACCAACAGTAAGCACCATTGAAAATTCATGAGAGACGACCAATAAGTAAAAAAAGATAACAAATTTTTTACAAGAATAATTACAAGAAGAAAAGAAAGAAAACTGAAACTCAAGAAAAGGTTTGAAAAACTTTCTCTTCTCTCACTTGAGGAATCTTTATTCTTTAGTCCTAAAACAAAAACAGTTCTTGTCAAAAAAAAAAAAAAAAAAAAAACAAAAACAGTCCAAGAACAAGTAGTATTCTATTTTGCTCTTATCCTGAAAGCATCTTTTGCATTTGTAATTATATACTTAATCAATTATCCAAGAAATGAAGAGTAGAAGAAGAAGAATTAATCAATTAATTAATTAATCAATCAAAGTTAAATTACCTAGAGAAGAGAGTGCCACAGTCACATCTATATTCTCGGGTGCCACAGGTTTTAGAATGGGCTTTCCAATCCGACTGAACAGCATAGCGCTTAGAGCATTTCTCGCACTTCCATTTCTTCTCGCCATGTTTGCGAGAGTAGTGTTTCTTAATGCCAGTAAGGTCTCCAAGAGCCCTAGAAGGGTCATGGTGGACGCAAGTGGGCTCAGGGCATAAATAAACCTTCCTCTTCACTTCTTTTGTAGTCTTCTGCTTAAGCTTCCAAGGCAGGTTGTGTCCTCTTCTGTGGAGCTGTAAGTTTTGCTCCCTTTGAAACCCTTTGTTGCATACCTCACATATGAACCTGTTTGTTGCCATTAGGGTCTTCGGTGATAGTGCTATCACCTCTGCGTCTGGATCTGTTATGAAAAATGCCAAACAACAAATTATTAGATAATTCTAAATTCAATTACTAACTCTTGTCCAAATTTTTCTTTTTTACATAAACTCAGCCCAGGTCAATTCAACTCAGAAAGTTTCAAATTTTACAGTTGTTTTTTTTTTAATGAAATATCTTTTTGAAAGACCAACAATAAAAGGAGAAGAAGAAGAAGTTAAAACCAAATTGTTTATTTTAGATAGATCTTAATTTAGATAAAACTGGGTGATACTTGCTTGGTGTTCCAGGTTGGTTTCTCTTTTTCTTCTGAGGCGGCTGTGGCTGAGCTGAAGAAGTAGGTGTTGAAGTATGGTGTTGTTTCATCGGATTTCGATCTTCGTCTCTGATTCCAAAGAAAGGCACTGAAGAAGAAGAAGTAGCCATGGTATTTTCTGGTTGAAATTCTTGTGCTTCTTCTGATTCTCTTGCTCTTATATCTCCAATCCTTTCTCTTTTGAAACCAATTTATAATCTAAAAACCACACAGCCCCACATGCAATTTAAGTTCCTCTTTAAATTCTTAACTGAAAACGCGATTTAAGCTTTTGGATACTGATTAAATGAGAACCCTAAAAAGGAAAAATTATCTGAGAGAGAAGATAATAAAATCAAACAAAACTTATATCCACATTAAAAAAGAAAAAGAAAGAAAGAAAAATAAGACGCATCCCATGGGGCATTAGATTCCTCTTCTCTTCTCTTCTCTACTGCTCCTGCTACTACTTCTATTACTTTTGTTTTAAATGCCAGATTTTGAACAAGTGAGGCTACTGTGTTCCTCCCTTGATTTGGTGTCATGCAGATATGCTACCACATATGCATAAAAAAAGCTTTTTTTTTTCTTTATCTTTTTCCTCCTCTTTTAATTTTGTTTCGCAGTTTTTCCTGGTTTTCCTTGACTTTTAAATGAAATTTTTAAAAATAATGAAAGCTTAAAATTGTGAAAATTGAGAGAGAGAAGGTAAGGCCTACAAGTCGGTGGACCCAATCCATAGCCGAAAAACGACATGGGTATGGTGCGTGAGGGTAGCATGAACAGCTACACTCTCTTTCTGTCTCTCTATTTCTCTTTCTCTCATATATTTCGCATCTTCTCACATTCACTTGCTGACAAACTTTCCTTCATCACTCCCTCTCATTGTGGACCTCACTGTAAATATATTTTAACTCTACGTCCTACTTAATCCCCATTTTTTTTATTCATACAAAACGTAAACACAGCTTGGATTTTGTGTCTTGCGATTACCCCAATATACCTGAGACTTCATCCCCACCCTATGTACCATTTCACCTCTCTACAATCTGTGTAAATTTCATATTCATATTATCATATCTTAAATTCTACTATATATTATTACATCACTGCTTAACCAAAATCTATGCTTTCGGGCAGTATTTCTTGACATGCAAAGGGCAAAAATTTGTCAGCAACACCCCTTGTTCAGCTTGCCTAACAGGTTGGTTCGGTTATATGCAATTGGGACCAGTCACATCAATGTGCGTGTGTATATATATGTATTTGAAGGGGTAGATGAGTCATTTTACAAAAAGCTGGAAAATCACAATCAAGACCTAAGAAAAGACCTAATCCAACCACTTAGGATAAACAATTCTACTCTGAATTTTAGGTTCTTAGCTACATAAATACACAATGACACACAATTTCTAGCTTCACAGACCCGTTATTTCAACAAAATGACAAGTAAAAATTGACCATAGATTTTATAGAGGAAAAACATGGGCGTCAAATTACAACATTATACTATATTTATAAAACGAATACTAGGACTCACATAGTCAATATGTTGATCATATAATAAAGTGAAATGTGTGCTTTATGTGGGATTTTTTTTAAGTTATATGTATTTGATTAAGACAGTTTTTTTCTATTTTTTAATTTCCTTTAGACTGACAGTTTTCATTCCTTGATCCAGCTAATTCCTTGATCCAGATAGTTCATTTTTCTCAAACAAGAAGGTTTTATTATCTATTTCCACACCATACTTGTCATTTTTATCATTCTTTTCTAATAGTTACACCTTAACCGTAACCATCCATTCACTTTCATTCATTATCATGCTGATATTTTGCTGATCCTGTAATTCTAATATCCCATCCCTTGCATGTAAATCTTTATAAATTAATTTAATTATCAAATAATAAATTAAGTGCCTAAGAAATTAGCCCTGAAACTTACTGTTTGGAGTGTAGAGATGCTCCTATTTTTTAATTAATTGGTTTTAGTAGTTATAATTTGAAAGTTTCAATTCATAGTATAATATAGAACACGTCCTATTAAACTATCTAATAATATCCCTTGAATCAATACATTTGCAACTTCATTCAAAACATTCTGCTTTCTAATACAGACAAATATTTTTTATTTGTATAGAAGACGAGTTTCAATAATGAACAATATATGTATATAAGCACATTTGTCTTAATTTAAGGGAGTGCTAGTTTTCTATTTGATGACTAATTTATAGTATTTCGAGTTCAAATAACATAGAAAACAGTGAAGAAAACAAACTGCTGTTTGATCAGAAACATAAATTAAAAGAATGCCAAGTTAATATATTTCATTTGAAGTCTTATATTTAATTTAGGGTGAAGGTACAATTTGGTTCCTAAAATTTCACAAAATATGCAATGTAGGACCTAAACTTTCTTTTTGTGTAATGTTGTGCCTGATGTTTTGAAATTGGTGCAATATGAATCCTAGCCAAATGGCAATCCAGGTGGCAAAATGTGACGGATGATGTGGCATTTGAAGGACACATCAGCTCGTGTGCTCCTCACATGATCTTAAAAAAAATACTGTATTTTTTTACCTCTTCCCTTCCTGTTCCTATTTCTTTCTCAGGTCAAAATCAGAGCATCATCTCCTTCTCTCATTCCCATATGAAAACTTGCAATTCATATTGTAATCAATAAATTTCTTTTTCTTAAAAAAAAAAAAGAAGACAGAGTATGAGATCACAACAAGAAAGAACAAAGAACAAAGATGAAAATATGCTAACTAATCCCAGCTTACAAAACAGAAGCAATTCTATTTCAATCCTAATATTTTGCAGAGTTCATTGGCAGTTGAATTTGACAGTCCTCAACCCATGCCACCTGCATATCAATTGTCTCATATGTTTGTCTTTATTTTTCGCCATTGCCACTAAACAAAGATACTTCCTATTCAACAAAGACCTAAATTATCGCCATTGCCACATAACATTGATCAAATTCAACAAAGACCAAAGCTTATTGACAGACTTCATCTAACTTTACGAGTCAAGTTTTGTCGGTGGTAAGTTGAGTATTCTGACCCTTTTATGTGTATGCAGAATTTACAAATCCTTATGAACTACGTTTTGCGTCTTATGCTAATTCAGAAACGTCATCGGATAGATTGTCTCAATTTGGTACATCACGTGATTACCCTGATTTCGAGTTGCATAACGACCTGCATTGGTACGATGAGAAAGAAGAAGGCCATTTCATGATTCCATCTTTCAATGGGCTAGAATACTTTGGAGGTCCTAGTGAGGAAAAGTTTATCACTACATCAGAGATAGCAAACCAATTTGAAGATCTGCTCGATGATAACAACGGAGCCCGACGGGATCCATCTACAAAAACATCATCTAACTTTGAAGTTTCGATGGAGACTTATTTGCAGCCTTGGTTAGGGGTTGAAGATGAAGATAAAGAATGAGAATCACCATCATTGCCACCACCGTATAAGGTGGCTGCCGAGGAGGCTGATGGATCAATCAAATTTGGATCTAGTGATGGGTCTGCTTATTTATTCCATCCGGATATATACACAGATGGAAGAATTTCAATGCAAGGAATTAACGACGTTTTGTTCCCGGAGGAAGGGAAAGAGATCGATTTTGGCTTCCTTCTCAACTCCTTCCCAGCAAAAATCTTTGCCATCTGCAACTCATTTGCTAACATCATCCGAGTCAAATCACACACTCCAATTCCATCCTCATCTTCTTCTCCTCCCATTCCGTCTCCACCAGCTCCATTCTCACTAGCGAATTCGAGAACACTCGCAAGCTCGCCAGCAGATCTGAGAGAGGGAGAGAAACGGGAAATGAAGGGAAGGAAAGGTTAAGGAAGGGGTAAAAAAAATACATTACTTTGTTTACGATCACGTAAGAAGCAGACACAAATCAACTGACGTGTCCCTCAAATATCACATCAACCCTTCATATTTTGTCACTTGGACTATCATGTGTCATAATATCTATGACTTTATCGGTTAACTTATGAAATCGCATTAGCCTAATGGTTTCATTTGATTAAGGTTCATATTGCACTAATTTCAAAATATGAAATTCAATATTGTATCAAAAGAAACTTTATATGCTATAGCGTATATTTTGTGAAATTTCATGAACCAAATTACACCTTCACCCTTTAATTATATGGTAGAAAGTGAAACTAAAAAGACATGTCAAAGGGTAACGGCGATTTGACAAGCAAAGCAGGTCAGGTCATAAACTTTTTTCTAATGTTATTAAAATTACATCAGATAGAGAATCGGTAAGGTTGTGGTTCGTGATTCGACTGGTTCAATCGAATTTTTTTTCTATTTTTAAAATATTATAATTATTATAATTTTTTGAATACTATTATATAAAAATTAAAAAAAATATTCATCAAATATTAAATATATATCACAAATATTTTAATAATAAGTTATAAAAATAATTTTAATTTTATTATTACAAGTAATTAATTATGGATTATTAAATATCATATGTTAGAAACATAAAAATATAATTATATCATGAAAATAATTTCATGTTTAGATGAAGTACTAATAAATTAAACATAAAAAATATTAACCTTGCATATATGAGTATAATTATATTTAATTACAATAAATTCAAATAGATAATAAGTATATTAAATTATTAAGTGACATATTTAAAATTTAAAATATTAATTTTTTAAAATAAATAATAAAAATTTAATATATATATATATATATATATATATATATATATATATATATTTGATTACAATGAATCAAAAATATAATAAATATATTAAATTATTAATTGATATACTTAAAATTTAAAATACTAATTTTTTCAAATAAATAAATAAATAAATAAATAAATATATATATATATATATGTGTGTGTGTGTGTGTGTGTGTGTGTGTGGGTGGGTGGATGGGTGAAAAAATTCAAAAAAAAATTGATTTTTTACATTTTTAGCAAAAAATCCGGTTCTGTCCGGTTCGCCGGTTTTCCGGTTCAATTTGGTTTTCAGTAGTCGAACCAATCGATTGGCCTGTCGGTTTGGGTTAAACCGATCGTTCCGGTCCGGTTTTAATAACTATGCTTTTTTCTCTTTTGTTAATAAAAGAAAAAGAAACATGCACTTAATTAGATCCTAATTAAAATGACTATTATTTACTTATTATATATGCATCGATTATAAATTCAACAATCTTATTTCACAAGTGTATATCTATTTCAATTAACCTTCTAAGTGTTGAATATGTCATTTATCTATTCAAAGTACGAGTAAAAATATAGAAATAATCAGAAATAATGAAATAAATAGTAAAAGTATCTACTAATAAAAGAGTTATGGTATCAGTTAAAAGACATCTTGAATAACATATTAAATAGGAGAATCAGAAATTGGGGTCTTAGTTGGAAGTGCAAAGGATTTATAGAGACAAGTGAAGGGAACAGACAGGTATACAGACAATAAGAAAAACAGGTGACTAACACAAACAGTCTGTTGGCTTGGCGCCACCCATGCTAACGGCTTTTGTTCCTCTATTTTACTTTTCAACAACGGCCGCACAACATCTTGCCTTTTTTACATATAGTCATATACTAACTGACTTCGTTTTTTCTTCTTTTTCCATTTATATGCTCTTAGCTAATTAGTTGCTTATTTTATTTTTCTAACAGTCGCTGTGATTCTAACCTCAAAAGGAACCGATGATGAACTAAGTTGTTGGGCCTTAAATTGGGCTTTTGTTTAGATATAGTAAACACATCTCAAGAAATGATTTAGATTTTGGTGTTAACGGATGTTTAAACGCACACTCGTCCACAATTTATGTTCCATAACAACAATTCAAAACATAAAAAATCAAGCCATATTGTATCTATCTGTTTTCAATCACTAGCTAGTAGCTACCAACAAATAATGATTGAACACTAAAATTGGATCATCCAATATCAACTAGGCCCTTCGGCTAATCTATTCTAACATTAATTCATTACATTAATTAATTTGTGAAAGTTATGTATTAATTAAATATTAAATGCAAATGCGAAAATTGACCAATTCACTAGATAAATTAACTATTTACAAACTACTAACTAACTAACTATACCAAATTTGTCCGACAATTGATGTACATGGTCGGGGTTTCATCTTTTTCTGCAAAAAGGTCAGCGCACATTTTTAATTAAAAATTAGTAGTCAATGTTCTGCTATCTAGAACAACCATTAAGTAATTAATGGAAGCCATCTACATCGACACTAATTAATTTAAGAACCATAAACCCAAAATTAGAAAGATATTTTCAGAATATAGGTAAATTTTATTTAATTTATTTAAAATTTTGCATCCCTATTTTCCCCGGAGAAGAATTTGATGGGAAGAAGAGACCCTGATCGGGAGATATCAAAATTCTATCTACTGCTGGCATGTGATATTCAACAGAATTGTCAAGAAATTAGGAGAGATACTCAACATCATAAGAAATGTCAAATGTAATGTTTATGAGATAGAAGACTTTCCTTATCAACTTTGTGTATTAGAAAGGATCTTGAAATAGTGAGGAATCAATAGGATGGGAACCAGAAAAAATAGGAGTTTGGATTGTTTATAATCAATAAAATTATTATCTTGCAAAATTTCTAAGGTATATTTCATTTGACAGATAGGAGTTTGGTTTTGTTTCTGCCTACTCGTCTGTTGGTGACCTCTATGTTTTGGTGAAGCTAATTTGGCTTCTAGTTTCTTATTATTTGAATAATATTTTGCAGCTCAACAAAAAAAAATATATTTCATTTGATAGAGATGAAGGCCAGCTGGAGTTCTAGCCAGTTTAAAACTTAGGAAGTATTTGAGCTTATCAAGGTCTTTGATTTGGAATTCCTGGTACAAAAAAGATTTGACATAATTTATAGCATCAAAGATGGCAAGAAGAATGTACATGCAAAAAAAAAAAAATTAAACCCTTCTAAATAAACAAAGAAGGACCAACAGATGTCTGAAAACCTTGACTTTTAAGAGCATAAGTTAATTTAGTATCCCACTACCTGCCTACCTGTTTAAAACCATAGAGCGACTTAGCAAGTTTGTAAACTTGAGTGGGGGAAGTGATAGTAAGATCAAGGGGAACATCCATGTGCAACTCTTCATTAAAATAATCATGAATGTAATCATTTTGCCATTCTAGGTGCCAATTCTTTATAAAACTCAATGATAAGAGAGCTCTAATGGTGGGCATCTTGGTAAAAGGGGAGAAGGTATAAAAAAATCAATTCCCTTATTAAGTGTAACCTTTGGCTGTTAACCTTGCTTTATACCTATGAATAAGGCTTGTGTGGGATTCTATAAATCAATCTACAACAAATAATTTTTGTAAGAGGAAGATCAATAAGGTCCCATTTTTTGTTAATCTCAAGTGCTTGTAACTCATCTTGCATAGCAAAAACCCAATTAAAGTCTTAAAATCTTGAAAATAATTTTTGGATTCTATGTGAGAAGTGATGTTCACAAAAAAAAAATGTGTAGAAGATTAGGCCATTAAATTCTTACCCATTATCATATTTGAGGCATGTGATTTTCTTGTTAAATTTAACCTGTGAGTAGTTAAAAATCAGGCAACGACTTTCAACATTTTATTTACGTTTCATCAAATATCTCTAAGTAAATCTAGAATGATCATCCATAACAATAAGAAAATACCTATGACCACTAACAGAAGCTACAATGTTCCCTAAATATCAACAAGAATGAGATCAAAATTGTTAGCAATGATTAAATCACTCAAAGACAACTTTAGTCTTTTATGTTTTGCATAATGACAAACATCACATATGTGATGATCTACAATAGTAATAAAAGGAAAATGTTTCTTTATTACAATGACCTTATCCTTATAATGATTATGAGTCTAAATTTTCATAGGTTAAAAGTTTGGCAAAGAGTGGAATTCACAAGAGAAAATTTGTTTCATACGAGTAATGATAGGGTTTCTCAATTTGCCTAGCAGTTCCAATCACTTTCTAGTGATGAATATCCTATATATATGATATAAGATGTATCAACGAAGAGATAGCAAACATTTGAATGTTTGACTAAGTTTGCACTGTAGCTATTTTGTAGGTTTAAGTTGTTATTTTATAATTTTTTAAGTTATAGATATTTGTCCTAATTTCTAAAATTGTAGTTACAATTTCATAACTTTTAGTAGAACTTTTTTACTGTTAGTGGTATTATGGGTTTAAGAAAATGTGAATTTCTTTGTAAGCTTATGTAAGGCTATTAAATGGATTGAATAAATTATTCCCACCATTTTTCTATAAAAGTATCATTTCAGTCTCAAATTTTATTTATTTATTAAGCTTGTCGTTCTTGTTTTGTTTTACATTTGGTATTCTTGAGTGGTTCAAGAGCTTATTACAATATTTTTAGGAATATTGATATGAAAAATAATTTGTTGTAGTGAAGTTCTAATTTTTAGAAAGTTTATTTTATTTTTCTGTCATGGAAGTAGTGGTTTAGATTAGTTGCTATTTTTCAGTTGTGTTAGCAAATATTTAGCAAAATTTGTTATGAAGTTCATGTATTTAAATTTGAAGTTGAAGTTCAATAAAATGATAGACTTTCCAATTCAATTATTCTTTTGCTTCTAATATTTTTTTAGAATTAACAGTGCTATCAGAGCCTTTTTTTTTCTTAAGGGAACTGTGAGAGACTTATGAGGCTATTTTTTTGAGTGCACTGAAACAACAACCAAATTCACTTTACGATGGATGGTGAGAATTCCTTCTCAACCATGGCTCTACCAATATTTGATGGAGAAAACTACCAAGTATGGGACCAAATTCACTTTACGATGGATGGTGAGAATTCCTTCTCAACCATGGCTCTACCAATATTTGATGGAGAAAACTACCAAGTATGGGCAACAAAAATGGAACCTTACTTGGATGCATATGATATATGGAAAGCTGTTGAGGAAGATTATGAAGTACCTCATTTACTAGAAAATCCAACAATGGCTCAAATCAAAACTCACAAAGAAAAGAAGATAAGAAAATCTAAAGCTAAGGCCTGCCTTTTTGCTGCTATTTCTCAAACTATTTTTAGAAGAATTATGACATGTAATTCAGCTAAAGATATTTGGATTTTCTAAAGAATGAGTATCAAGGGAATGAAAGGCAAAAAGTAATGAAAACTACGAATTTAATCAGAGAATTTGAGATACAACAAATAAAGGAATCTGAACTATCAAGGATTATTCAGATAGGCTGATTGGTATTACAAATAAGGTGCAAATGCTTGAACTGAGCTTGCCGATAGCATAATTGTTTAAAAAATTTTAGTAACCGTACCTGAAAAATTTGATGCAACTATTGCTTCATTGAAAAATGTTAAAGATCCTTCATAAATAGGTTTGGAAAAATTATTAAGTGCATTGCAGGCACAAGAACAAAGAAAAAAGATGATATAGGAGGGAACCATTGAAGGGGCTTTATAAGCTAAGTTGTAGCTGAATTCTAAAGGAAGAGGCAAAAAGTGAAAAGGAAAAAAGGGGAGTGTAAGCAATTTGAATTGACAACAAATGAGAATAGAACCAGCAACATGAGCAACAAAAAATGAGGAAAACATAATCCTTGTCAGCATTGTGGCAAAAGGAAACATTATCACTACAAGTGTTGGAGAAAGCGGATATGAGATGCAAAAAATATTAGAAACTTGGCCATGCAGAGAAAAATTGCAAAGAAAGTGAAACAAAATAGTAGGAAGAAGCTTAAGTTGCAAATCAACAAAAAGGAGAACACCTTTTTGTTGCATCAAACTTTGTCGGGACTTCAAGTGATGGTTGGCTTATCGATAGCTGTTGTACAAATCACATGACAAGTAATGAAGAACTCTTTAGAGAGCTTGACAAATCTGTAACCTCAAGAGTCAGAATTGCAGATGGGAGAAACATTTCAATCAAAGGAAAGTAAACTATAGCAATTGAGAGTCTTAAAGGTACAAAACTTATTTCTGATGTTTTATATGTTCCTGAAATAGATTGAAATCTATTAAGTGTTATACAGCTGCTGGAAAAAGGATTCAAAGTATTATTTGATGGGAAATATTGTTTTATCTTTAAACCTAGTGGTCAGGAATTGTTTAAAATTAAAGTGTAGGGTAAAAGGTTTTTTTGAACCTTTTAGAAGATGAGCAAGTGGCTTTTTCAAGTCAAATCACCACTACAGAAACTTGGCATAAAATATTGGGACATTTTCATCACAAAGCACTCTTATTCATGCAAACAAATGAAATGGTGCAAGGTTTGTTGAACTTGAAGGAGCATCTTTCAAGCTGCAAAGCATGTGTTTTAGGTAAGCAGCGTAGACTTCCATTCACAAAGTCTACATGGAGAGCCGTACAAAAATTGCGATTGATTCATATTGATCTTTGTGGTCATCAAAGCACTCTATTACTAAATGGCAGTAGGTATTATGTCAATTTCATTAATGATTTAACAAAGATGTACTGGATTTATTTTATAAAGCTTAAATCAGAAGTTACTCGAACTTTTTTCAAGTTCAAAACTTTGATTAAAAATCAAAATGGCTGCACGATTCAAGTCATCAGATTTGATAATTGAACCGAATACACTTCAAATCAATTTAATTTCTTTTATGAAAAGGCTGGAATTAAGCATTAATTGTCTGTCCCATACTCTTCGCAATAAAATGGGGTCAGTGAGAGGAAAATAGGACAATAATGGAGATTGTTAGATGTTTATTGTATGAGAAGAATCTTCTAAATAAGTTATAGGCAGAAGCAACAATCATAATAGGTTGTCTACAAGGGTAGTGGAAGGGAAAACTCTATATGAGGTCTGGTATAGTGTTAAACCAACTTTAAAAAATCTTAAAAATATTTGGATGCCTATGTTTTTCTCATATTTCATAGGTTAAGAGAGATAAGCTTGATAAAAAGGTAGAAATGGGGATCTTTATTGGCTATAGTTCTATTTCTAAAGCATACAAAATTTTTCAACCTCAAATAGGTAAAATTGTGATAAGCAAAGATGTTCAATTCCTTAAATATGAGCAATGGAACTGGACTGATAATTCTCAACCTCAATTTCAGCATTTGCCATTATATCCTGATGAAATGGAGGATGAGAAACCTGTTAGAGAAATAAGATTGTTGTCAAATATCTATCAAAGTTGCAATGTTGCCTTTTTTGAACTTATTGGATATAAAGAAGCAAAAGCAGACCAAAGATAGATATATACAATGAAGGAGGAGTTGGCAATGATAGAAAAGAATCAGACCTGGAAATTAGTAGAGAGGCCACCATATAGAAAAGTCATTGGAGTTAAATGGGTTTTCAGGACCAAGTTAAATCTTGATGGCTCAGTGAACAAGTATAAAGCTAGACTAGTGGTGAAAGGTTATGATCAAGTATGGGGAGTGGATTTTTCAAAAACGTATGCTCCAGTAGCTAGATTGGACACAATCAGGATGCTTTTGGTTTTAGCAGCACAGAAAGGTTGGAAGATATTTTAGTTGGATGTGAAATTTGCTTTCTTAAATGTCATTCTAAAGAAAAAAAATCTAAGTTGAGCAACCAGAAGGTTTCAGTATTCCAGAACATGAAAAGAAGGTGTATCTACTACAAAAGGCGCTTTCTAGGTTGAAGCAAGCTCCTAAAGCCTGGTACAGCAGGATGGATGAGCACTTGTTAAACTTAGGCTTTAAAAAAAGCTTGAGCGAATCTACTCTTTATGTCGAGAAAGCTGGATCTGATATTGTAATTATTTCTTTATATGTAGATGATTTACTTGTAATAGAAAATAATGCAGTTCAGATTAAAGACTTCAAGAGGGAGAAGATGAAGGTCTTTGAAATGATAGACCTTGGTGAAATGACGTATATTCTGGGAATGGAGATCAAGAAAACTTAAAATGAAGTCTTTATTTGCCAAAAGAAATACTTGAAGGAAATTCTAAAAAGATTCAAAATGGAAGATTGTAAAAGCATGAGCACTCCCATTAATCAAAAAGAAAAACTGCAAAAGGAAGATGGAGTTGAACTAGTTGATGAAGGAATCTACAAAAGCTTAGTTGGATGCTTGATGTATCTTACAGCAAAAAGGCCTGAGATTTTGTTTGCTATAAGTGTTTTATCCAGATTTCTAAATTGTGCTAGTGAATTACATATGTTGGCTGCAAAAAGAGTTGTAAGTTATCTTAAAGGAACTCCAAATTTTGGCATCAAGTTTAGCAAGAGTCAGAATTTCAAACTTTGTGGATATTTTGATAGTGACTGGGCAGGATCAGTTAATGACATGAAAAGTACTTCTGGTTATTGCTTCACTTTTGGCTCAGGATATTTTTCTTGGTGTTTAAAAAAATAGAAAGTTGTGGCATAGTCAACTGCTAAAGCCAAATTTATAGAAGCAACAGCTGCTGTTAATCAAGTATTATGGCTCAGGAAAATTATGATAGATTTACAGCTGGAATAAAAAGAAAGCACCGAGATATTTGTGGATAATCAAGCTACCATAGCTATATCCCAAAATACATTCTGTCACGAAAGAACAAAGTATTTCGATATCAACTATTATTTTTTAAAAGTAATGCAAAAAAATGGTGAAGTGATTTTGGTTTACTGCAAAACAAAGAATCAGGCGGCAGATATTTTCACCAAGTCATTTCATGTTATTAGGTTTGAAATCCTTAGAGATAAGTTAGGAATATGCAGCTCTTGATCCAGAAGGAGATATTGAGTGGTTCAAGAGCTAATTGCAGTAATTTTAGGAATAATGATATGGAAAATAATTTGTTGTAGTGAAATCCTAATTTTTAAGAAGTTTGTTTTATTTTTCTATCATGGAAGTAGTGGTTTAGATTAGTTGCTATTTTTCAGTTGTGTTAGCAAATATTTAGCAAATCTGTTATGGAGTTTGTGTATTTAAATTTGAAGTTGAAGTTTAATAAAATGGGAGACTTTCCAATTCAATTATTCTTCTTGCTTTTGATTTTTTTTTTAGAATTAACAGGTATCAGAGCCAATATAATGAATTATCTTCAGGTAGTTGGAGGGATAAGGAAACTTAATAACCAAAATTACAATACATGGGCAATGTGCATGATGTCTTATATGCAAGGCCCAGATCTTTAGGAGATCGTCAATGGGATTGATGTTACATAACCTAAGGCAAAGGATGGTAATGGAACGGTGCAAAGGTGGCAGGTTAAAGCAAGCAAGGCAATGTTTGCTCTTAAGACAACAATTAAATACAATGTGTCGGAGTATATTCATGATGCCAACACACCAAAAGAAGCTTAGGATACACTTGTTGCATTTTTCACAAAGAACAATGATGCAAGGCTGCAACTTTTAAAGAATGAGCTATTATCAATAACTTAACATGATATGACACTTGCTTGGTACTTCCACAAAGTGAAGTCCATATGCCGTAAAATTTTAGAGTTAGATCCAATAGCTCCAGTTGGGAAAATCAGGAGAAAAAAATAATTATCCATGGTTTGAGACTTAAATACAGAGGATTTGTTGTTGCAGTATAGGGATGGTCAAATCAATTATCACTTTTTGAGTTTGAAAATTTATTTACTGGTCAAGAAGCTATGGCTACGTAAATGGCTAGAGTCTCATTGAAAAGTGAAAAGGCATTCTATGGCAATAAAAGCAAAGGAACTCCAAACAACATATTGCTGGTAGATCTAAAAGCGATAATAACAAGGTAAAAAGTCATCAAAGAGATGGAAGTTTTTGCTTAAAGGGAGCTTCGAAGACTCACAAAAATAATAGAAGATTTGAAGAGAAGCGTTACAATTATGGGGAAAATGGTCATATGGTGAAAGATCGCTAGTCTAAGAAAAAGGTTGTGGAAAGCAATATTGCTTCTTCCATTGCAAAAGAGAAAAATGAAGATGATTGGGATGTTAAAGCATTCTTTGCTATAGAGAGGACGAGTTAGCACTTAAAGTAACAATATTTGGATTAATTAATCATGATAATGATGCAATTTATGATTTGGTTGTGCAAATCATATGACAGGTGATAAACAAAAATTTCAAAGCTTAATACAATACAAAGAGAGTTGTGTTGTGGTGTTAGCCAATGATTCAAGGTTACCAATAGCTTATATTGGTAAGACATTAGTTTCTCCTCAATAAAGTGCCAACCAAATGTCACTTCAAGATGCTTACTGTAACACCCCAAGAATCACGATTACGTGAATAATACTTTTTGAGGTGAATAGTATCATCCGGGGCTCATCGGGTCTATAAATTTTTTTTCACCATTGAAAAGTATTATTCATAACAAATCTGGTGTTATAATTTAGACTAAAATTGAGGTCAAATAGATCTCTATAAGGGAAAAATATAATAAATAACTAGACCGATATAGTTGATTGAGAACTTTAACTAGCTTAAAAATATTCCTTGGACTTCATAAAATTATTCTGATTGCACCAATTGACTAGAAATTATGTATATGAATTTTTGGAATGATAACATGAATTTTTTGAAAACTTTGAAAATTTACCTTTCGGACTGGCTAAAATTTACATTTAGGGCTAGTTTGATATCGAAACGACCTCGAATCGATCCGAAATTTTAAGCATGGCCTAACTAACATTTTTAAAAATTTTTGGTATAATTTTTATCAAAAATTGATAACTAAAAGTATATTAGCCAATTAAATGGTGACATGCGACATTGGACTCATTTAGGACTTAATTTCTTTTGTCCTAAAGTAGGTGTATCATTAAATGTGGCATTAGAGATCTTTATCTCTTGGTTGGCCAGTCATTCTTGGCCATTCTTTTCCATTTTCTGCCGTGGGTTTCCTTTGTTTCTTCTTCCTTTATTTTCCTTGTTTTCTAAGCTTAATTTCTAAGATTTCCCAACTATCATCTCAATTAAATTATTTCATCTTGCCTCCTTTCATCTTTGGTTACTATGGGTGATGAAAGAAGATGAATATAGTCCAATTCTTCAAGTGAATAATTTGGTGAGTTGGGGAAATTTTGATTTTATTTGATAATTAGAGTAATTAAGTATTAATTATAGTATTGTGTAGTTATTTGAGCAAAAAATTGACTTAATCTATGGTGATTTTGATCATGAATTTGCTTTCAATAGAAGATCAAGGAAAAGGAAGCAAATCAATCAAAAATAAAGGGGAAAGACAAAATTGTTGAATGATTTGGTAAGTGAATAATTTTAAACCCTTTAATTTCACAATAAATATGTTGTATATATAATTAAAAAAAAATTAGGTTAATTATTAATTATGAATTAATTGTGAAATTGGACTTAGAATTGTGCAAGGGAAAGGCAAAATTGTTGAATGATTTGGTAAGTGAATAATTTTAAACCCTTTAATTTCACAATAAATATGTTGTATATATAATTAGAAAAAAATTAGGTTAATTATTAATTATGAATTAATTGTGAAATTGGACTTAGAATTGTGTA
This sequence comes from Excoecaria agallocha, assembly GCA_037975025.1. Classification (NCBI taxonomy): domain Eukaryota; kingdom Viridiplantae; phylum Streptophyta; class Magnoliopsida; order Malpighiales; family Euphorbiaceae; genus Excoecaria; species Excoecaria agallocha. Next base: position 48,806,453 of record CM075808.1, on the reverse strand, counting down.
ATTAGAAGATAAATTATGTAAAATTTTGGAAATGACTGTTGTTCTGTATTTGGCTGATCTTGTGGAGTATATATATAGATTATGGAGGTTGAGTTGGATGTTTGTGAATATTTTGGAAATGTTTTATAGCTTTTGCAGGAAGACAAAATTTGGATTTCAGCCGTTATGTTGCCCGAATTTCTGTAAATTAATTAATAAGATATTTTAGAATGTGGGAGCCACAACTAAATGGTTAAAATAATGAATGTTACAGATGGATAATTTAATAATAATTTATGAATCACCGCAGTGTAGTGTGATACCAGTATTCGGACCAAAGTCCGGCTATCGGGTGTTACACTTACCATATTCCAAGCATGAAAAAAAAAATTTGCTTTCCATATCTTAATTAACATCATCTTGCCACTTTGTTCTGTTTTGTCCACATAATGCTAAGGTATATTGTGATGTTAAGATCTTAGATGAGCCAATAATAAATGCACGAAGATTAGAGTTAGTTTATGTGATTTTTGTAGAGTCTGCATATGTAGACAAAACGAGAAAGAATGAATTAGCAAATTTATGGCACATGCGGTTGTGTCACTTGAGCTATTCCAAGCTAAGTACGACGATGAACAAGTCAATGCTCAAAGGCCTCCCTCAACTTGAAGTAAGAATAGATACAGTTTGTGTAGGATGTCAATATGGTAAAGCACTTCAATTGCCATTTGAAGAATCAAAATTTGAACCCCATCAACCATTAGAATAGGTGCACTCTAATGTGTTTGGACCTGTCAAACAACTATCAACTGGTGGAATGAAATACATGGTGACTTTCATTAATGATTTCTCTATGTATGTGTAGGCATTCGTTATGAAAGAAAAATCTGATTATTTTTCAAAGTTTAAAGAGTTTAAAGAAAAAGTTAAGGGAGGACAATGGAGGGGAATATAGGTCAATTAAGATTTTTTCGTACTTAAGGGAGTGTGGAATTCATCATCAATATACTTATGCCAACAAGCTACAACAAAACAACGTTACGAAGAGAAAGAATAAGCACCTTACTGAAATTTGTCGTAGAATGTACCAAAAAAGATTCGATCAAAATTAATGCAGATGATAATTTTGTGATCAACAGACTTCCTCAAGAAAGGTTAAATTTTCTTTCACCTTTTGAAAAGTCGTATAATATGAAAGCTAATGCTAATTATTTTTTACTAAGTATGAAGTGTAGCTATTTTGTAGTTTTAAGTTGTTATTTTATTATTTTTCAGTTTCAAATATATTTCCTAATTTTTAGATTTGTAGATATATTTTCCTAATTTTTAGAGGAATCTTTTTAGTTTTAGTGAGACTATGGGTTTAAGCACATTTGAATTTCTTTGTAAGTCTATATGAGGCTATTAAGTGGATTGAATAAATTAATTCCCACCATTTTTTCTACAAAAGTATAAGTTCGATCTCAAATTATTCTTTTATTTATTGAGCTTGTTGTTCTTATTTTGTTTTGCATATAAGATAGAGATTGAGTTTAACAATACCTATTAATGCAACTTAAATTTGTTGACAGTTAGACAGTTACATATACAAGTGCCAAAACTAGGTATGGAACGATAAAAAGTAGTTGCAACATAAATTGTATGAATAGTGGCACTTGCATCTAACATCCATACTTTATTGTTTTGTTGCTTATGAGTAGTATTAGAAAGAAAAATATCGAAATATCTTGCTTGCTAAATTTTTTATCGCTTCCTGTCAATATCGAGTGAATTGACAGAAGGTGAAATGGATGTGATAGAAGATTGAATTAAGGCCAATAACTACTGGCATTGCTTCTTTCTAAAAGGAAATTCCGAAGCACCGGAGTGCTTAAAATTAGTTGGCTCCTCATCTGCCTCATTTGAGTTATCTTATGAGGCTTTTTATTAATTGACACTAGCTTCATCACCATAGTTTTTTCTTTTATTTTCATAACCTAGAGGAAATTTGTGTTTCATATTACCCATTTCAAAAGTATGACCAGTGAGTTTGCAATAAGTACAAATAGGTTTCTTGCCACCTATTAGAAAACTTCTTATTGGTATTCTTTCTCATATAATTGTCAAAGTTAAATTGTGACTATAAAGCTTGAGCAACAAAAACAATAATTTCATTTGACGTCTTTTTTTTCCAACACTTGCCTCTTATGTTGAATAACCAAAGAAAAAACTTTAGGGAGCGAAAGTAGGATAAGCAACATTACTAGAGGTCTTACAGTGTTGAAATTGTCATTAAGTCCCCTTAAAACTTAATCACTTAATGTCATTAAGGCTTAGAAAATACAATGCCATCTGAAGAATTTTGAGTCAAGTGTAGTGAGCAAAAATAAAGAGATTGCCTTAATCAAAGTTAGAAATCTCTTGTTGTAAGTCAAAAATTTTTAAAGAATCACCATAAGAAAAGTGATCATGAAGAGCTCTCCACATATTAGTAGATGTCTTCATCTAGTTGATGCTCTCATCAAATTCTAGAGAAATTGAATTTGTATGTAATGTATGAACACGCAATTGCGTTACATTGATTCCACATAATAAAGAGATTATTATCTTTTGATGGTCACTTAACAGTTGCATTAACAAATTGGAGTTTGAACTTTGATTTCAAGGCCCATCTCTTAGAATGAGACCAAGAATGACCATTTGTCTAGTTAAGAATAGGTGAAACAAGAATCAGAGAAAAATTCTAGCTTGGATGCAGAGAATAGGGACTTGAAGATAAATCTTTGGGTTTGGTAGACTTAGGATATATCATTTGCAATAGATAATATGAAGAAAAAGCTTAAATTAGCCAAAAATAGCTAAGAAAAGAGGAATATAAGGTGAAGCTGAGAAAGAGGAAAAAATTTCTACTAATTGCCAAAAAATGATACTCTTAAAAGAGAGGAAGGAATTGCTTTGATGCTATAAAGAGTTTGGTAAAAAGTGATTAATATAAAACTTCTAATTTTAGCTTGGCTGAACTAAAGCTATATATACACATGCATCAATGAAGTATAAGACCAAAAAAAGAAAAAAAGAAAAAGAGTAAAAAATTAAGTTAACTAACTAACTACTTACTATTAACTAGCTAATAACAGTAGAATTAATAACTTAATAATAGCTTGAAATTAGTTGTATTACTATGCAAGAGTTCTTCTTGCTTAGATTTGTTGTAGGCAAGTCTTATGGACCAAGCAAGTAATGCATTGCCTTCTATGTGAAGTTACCTGATAAAGAAATGGGATGGTGGTTAACATGCAAAGGTAGAAATGCACTACTAAATTGGTTCTTACAACTCTAGGCAAAAACTTTTCCACCACGCTAGTCAATGCAATTAGCGCGAAACATGGACACATCATCCAAAGAAAAGCTTTAATATAGGTCAAAATTAATTTTTTTTTTTTGGAAAAATTGGATAAAATTATAAAGACGGCATTCTAATGGGGGCTTGAATTTCAAGACTCATTGCTCTAAATTAGTACTGCTAAATTAAAATTTGTTGTTTCTAAGTTTTGTTAATTACTTTCCAGTCCCATAATAAGGGTCATTTTCCGTTTTTGCATGCATATTAAAATAATGTTTGAATTATCTTAATTGTTTATATAAAAAGTTACTGTGATTATATTCTCTTGTTAGATCTTATCATTAATTTCTTTATTTTCTACTATTTCATTGCATTAAAGATAAGGGTAAAAAAAAACTAACTAATTATTTTGCGATTCGTAAAGTAATAATTTAAGTGAGATAATGTTTTTTTTCAAAAATAAATCTTATCATAGAACGTATGAAATGTCAATTTTAATATCCTTAAATTTTAACATGAAACCAAAAAGTCTTTAAATTTTTTTTTTAATAGTAAAACCCGACTAATATTGAATTTTCATCCAAATACTGATTGAATGCCATATCTTGCCTTAATTTACTAATTTATAATATCAACTAATAAGCTAATATGAATTTACAACTACTTTAATTCATTTTTTAACAAATTAACCTTATCAACAATAATCAATATAATTAAAAATGAACTCCTATAAGTACTATTATGTTTTTAATTTAATCTTTGTTATGATAGTCCACGTTTCCTAACACACTCATTAATTAGTTGTTAAATATAAAATTAAAAATTAAATTAATTCTAAATTCAAGATGAAAGTGCTCATAAGATTCTAAAGTCGTTTTTTACTAAATCGAGCCTTCAATTAGTTTAAGATAAAAAAAAAATTCAAAAAATAATAGCTACAATAATTAGTGTCAAAATAAGAAAATAAAATAGAAAAATGCATCTAAGACTATTTCTAGAAGACGGTAAAAAATCTAAAATATTCATTCATCCAAGATGTATAAAATGAAAAATCAGTGTCATAAATCCAGAATGTATAACAATCTAAATTCTATCTATTCTTTAACGCATAAGATCACAGTCATAAAAGAAATAAAAAAATAGATTGAATCGACATAGAAGAATAATGAAAGTAATCGATGAGAAATTTCATACCTATTCAAGTATTTGTTTTTCGGCTTCGATTCGGTTAACTCATCGCATATAAAAGATCTTGTTTTATAGATTTTGATAAATACATGATGTTTAAGGCAGTGTAGTCCTCTTACGCCCTATCTTATAATCAATATTAGCAACGTTTCTTATATATGGAAAGATGATTCGACTACCAAAAAGAAAAAAACAAGAGAATTCATTTATCACGAAATATTTTATTTCTCATTTATATCTATAATAAGGGTTTCAAACTATCAAATTAGGGTTAATCCGGAAAATAATCAGTAAATTGAATAAAGAGCTTTTTTTTTATTATTTTTTAACGTAGGCAATAAAGAGTAAGTTCAGTTATAGCAATTTTTATGGTGGACCTACATACCATATATACATAAAACATAATATCTTAATATATTAATTGTTTTCGTCCCCAAGGGGACACTGTGGTCCCAATATAATACAGTAATTTTATGCTATACTATTTTATGCATAATACAGTAAATCAAACATATATAGTCTTATTATCATTGCTTGGATGAAAAATTTAAGGATACCGACAAAAGAACTAAGCACTTATAGAGTCACTTTGTACATATGTTAAGTAAATGTAAACCAATAGTTGAATAGGTGCAAAATGATGTGGATGAAAATAATATCAATTTTTTAAAATTATTAGTTATTAATCAATTCATTAAATTTGATTAATTAGTGTATCAGTTTTGATTTTCGCTATTTGGTTAACTAATATTTTTCAGTTAACCATTAAAATTTTTAACATAAAATCAAAAAATAAAAATTAGACAAATTTAAAATACAAAAAATCGTAACCTCCTTTTCTCTCTAGCCTCCTTTTTTCTTTAACCTTCACAAAAAACCCTAGCCTCCTTTTCTTTATGTATTCAAAAGTTCTATTTTTCTTTATCTAATTTTGGGGCTGCCATCATTACATTTACAAACGGCAACCCATTTTCTCTTTCAATTTGCTTTTTTTTATTAAATTTTTATCTATATTTTTTAATTTTTGTGTGTTTTTTTTTATTTTTTCAAATTTCTCAGATCAGTTTAGATCTAAAATTTTAATTTTATTCTTTATTTTTTATTCGTATTTATTTTTTTATATTTTGATTTTAATAAACTAAAATATGAAATTTTTTATTTTAGATTTGATTTTCATTTTTGTTCAGATCTTATTTGTATTTTTATAGATCTAGTTCATTAAGCTAAGGTTGAATACAATTTAAATTTTTATCATGTAAAATTATCCTTCATATTTGGAGAGAATGAATTTTTTCGTGGACCGCAAATGAACCGAGTTTTTCACTGAAAGCCAAATTGTCCGAGATATGTTACCATTATCTACTGTTTTTGTTGAAAAAATTCTGAGATATATTATAACAACTTCAATAGTTTTGTATATTTTATATATTTTTAAATTTTATAAATTTATTTATACTTTTCAGATGTACTTTTTATATTATTAATGAAGATCTAATTTGCATTAAAATAATTAGATAAATTTTAATTTCATTTCAAATATTCAAAATAAAAATTAGACAAAGTTTGTCACACTTTGATTATTTCCTACTTTTTTTTTGTTAATTATTTAAATGAATCAATAGTTATAATATTATAAAGTAAATTCGATATATATTGAAAATTAACATGCTTAATTTTAAATTAAAAAAAAACACCTTTGATAATATAGGCTATAAATGTAAGAAAATGTCATTAAAAGCTATTAAATAAAATATAAACACTAAACTATATAAAAAGAAACAACATATATAAAAGTTAACCAATTGTTATATATAATTAAGAAAAATGACCTACGGTTTAAATATACTTATATCATTAAGAAAAATGTCATATAATTTGAATATACTTTAAATTATATAAATATAAATCAATTAACTATAATAAATTAAAATTGATAACAAAAATTAAAAATAAAATTTATCAAACTAATTAATCAAAAAAATTGAGCCATTTCATATTAATTTTGCGATTAACCATTTTTTTTTCACCCCCAGCCGGTGGACAACCAAACCACTAGTAATAGTGTTTTATAAAATTTACCAAACACTTTTAGCCTAATAAATAAAATAAAAAAATTATCTGCTTCCTCAGACAACTAATTCAAACGAACATTACGTAACTAGTTAACTCGCTATACATTTATTTTTTCAAATTAGACTTATGTCTTTTTTTTTTCTTTTCTTTTTTTTTAACTGTTGAACTATCGAATTTTTCGTGACAAGTATTGAAAATTATAATTTTCATCCTAAAACTTATTTTTTTAAGGATAGTATTTTTTTTTTATATATCAATACATACAATATTGATGAAAAATCAATATTGATAGAGTTTTACCTTCATAATATATCAACTTGACTCGAACTGGATAATATTAGTAATTAAATAAAAAAATAATTAATAAGCAAATAAGTAAGTATGATAAATAAAAATAAATTTAGTTTGGGGCAAAAATTGAGTTACTCTGGATTTTAGTACTAGTAAACTGAATTTTGATGTGTTAATTTTCCATGGTGTTTAACTTAAAGTAATCAAAATTACCAAAACATTTTTGTTACATTAATTTTTTTAAAAATTGATTAGAAAAATTTAGGCAAAACTCATTCTTAAATCTCTCAACCATAAAATTTTTTTACATTTAGTTTCTTTATTATAAAAATTATTGATTAGATCATTGTATTTTAATATAAGATAATACGTAATTTTTCATTAGTGGTCCATTAACGCCTATATTTCAATACGCGTTAGATCAAAAGTAATCTTAATCCAATGGTTCAACGCCAATACGCAAATTTCTTGCCCTCTGGATGAAAGGTTTATATGTTATGTTAGTAACGGCAATACTCTTTTTGAAAAAATAAATTAAAAAGGATGTTACTTTTTTATGGTTTTTTCATGGACTTAACAAATTGGGTCAAGGGACATTGTTACCAATAAGAACTTGCAGCACTTTTGTTACTAGTCACTAGCCATTTTTGGCTTAACAAATTTAGGATAATGAGCTTAACAAATTTGGGATAATGGAAATAAATTTTAGTCCAACCTTCATCTCTTCCCACAAACTCATAGCACTTCATGCCTTGCCTTTTCCCACCATTCTGGCCGGTGCATAACTAAAACTCACAATGTGAATAATCCTCTGCTAGCCCGCCATTATGGGTTGTATGTCTCCATCAAACTATATAGCTTGAAAATGAATTTTCAGCATATAGCAGTCCACATGATTAATGATGTCCATTTTTTTTTAGCATTTAAAAGTGTAAACAAGGTTATAGCCGTGAATGTTCTGGGAGACTGTGCTATAAGTATTCTTGAACCATTTAAATTGTAATAAGTTTCTCTCCACTTGTTGCTATCAAAACTCTTAGCTATATTATATGATGATTTGCATAATATTGATGTTGGATTCATTTTCTTAACGCTTGATGCAGTGTCTTAATGAAAATAAAAAGTTGATTTCGATGATCTTGGATAATCAAAATTTTGGAAAACTTACAAAATGTGTCCAATAAGTTACTTGGATATGCATGTGTGCATACAGTCCTGTGCATGCTTGTGTCCCAGATGCATATATTTTTAGGCCATAATGTCAGGTCTAAGTTATTTTGTTTTAAAGTAATATAACATGGAGTGTTTTGAAGCAAAATTATAATAGAGGGTAAACTAAAACCAACTCATTTCTTTGAAATCACTAATTCCTTAATAGCATTTTTTTTTGTTCCTAACCTTTTTAAATCGATATTTGCAATTTCAAGCTTAAGCATATTGCTGATGTCTGGAATTGCATGTGTTTTTTTTTTCAAAGTTATCCCAAAAAATGGGAAAAAATATGATACAAAATGATGTTATGCTAGCATTTTAATATGGTTGCACACAAGAGTTAGGTAGCTGATTCTCGTTATGGCTACCACTACAAGAAAAATGCCCTTTAATAAAGAAAAATTCTGTCGTTAAAGACCAATAAATACCTAAAAAACCAATTGGTAAAAGTTCTGTGGGTAAAAGTATAGACGATCGGATTTTGAATTCGGTCATTAATGCCTTTAAAGATCGAAAAGATTTCGATCTATAAATAATGATTTTTAACGACTGAATTTTCCCTTCATTGATTGTGTTCACCTTCAACGAGAACAATTTCGATCGTTAAAGATTCCTTTTAGCGATCGAATTTTATCTTTGCTAATTGTGTTCACTTTTAACGAGAAAAATTTTGGTCATTAAAGATTTCTTTTATTGACCGAATTTTCTTTTCGTTGATTGTATTTACTTTCAACGCAAAAAAGTTTGATCGCTAATATTAAATTTTAAAAATAATTAAAATATTACTAGGGATACTTTCCATTGGTCAATAGGAATAATTTTATTTGAATATATTACCAACACATATCACACACACACACACATTTAAAAATATAATAAATATTGTCATTTCATAGATAAAAAATAAAAGTTACAAAATATCCTTATGTTTATAAATTATACAGCAAATACAAAATCAAACTTATGAATAATAGAACTAAGATAACTACATAACTATCACAAAATAAAAATTTTTGTATTTACTTTCTGTATTAAGTAACAGATCTAAGATTCCCTTGGTGATGCTTATTTAAAGTGAGGTTGGAAGCATTAGGAAAATGAGGAGTTGAGCCATCACCAAAATATGTATCTTTAGCCCATAATCTAGTAAGGTTAGGATTCAAATAGGGTTAAAAATTAAGGGGCAAGAACCTTTAGTTTCAACGGATGCAAAAGCTTTGTCTTATCTATCCTTTAGAGTGGAAGAGTTGTTAGATCCACTGTTAAGATAGTAGAAATCTATTGCAAGCTTTACAAGTTTGTTTGATGGAATTTTGTCAAGTTGCATGTTATCAAATTCTCTTTTATGAGAAATATAATCTTCGCCCTCAAAGATAATTGAATCGGACAGTTGGAAAGGGGCTTTGGTACAGTTACCCCTTCATGTAGTTTTTCCTTCATTTTTAAAGATGAGGGAGCTGAATTGTAATCAACCACAGTTTCTGCATAATGATTCATAATGAATTAGTTTTGTTAATGATATTTAAGAATATAATAACTTGTAATTAGAATCAAAATCGATTACCTTGGAGATCTGGGCTTTGTATTGTAACATGAGAATTATATGGATTACGGGCCTTTGGTATAATTTCAGATAAAAAATCCAAAGTGACCTTTGAGTTATCTCCATTAGTGCCATGCTGATGTTCTCTAACTTTAGGCAAAGTTAGTTTGGATTTAGAAAAAATTATGGCTCTATATGCATCTTGCACACCTATATCATGTGAACTTATCTGTTGAGTTGATGGTCCTGCAAAAAAAAAAAAAGATGCACCCTTTGAAACCATTGAAGAACTATTATATCACCAGTTGCATTATTTTCGACATGTGTAACATGGGATTGTGATCCTTCAATGGCAACAATATCTCAATCTTGATTGAAAACCTTAACGCAAATAGAATCACCATAAAGATATTATCTTTCCTCAATAATTTTCCCTTCACAATCTGCTTGTTGTTTAATAGGACATAAGCCTATTATGTGGTCTATACATCCATATAACTTACAAGTAGATGGCAGTCCCTCATATTTGACCTCAAGCCACCTTGAGATACCATGTTTATCTTTGAGCATTATCCCCAGAGGAATAAATTCATCAACATCAAACATGATCTTGCACCTCAAATATAGTTCCCAACCAATCCATTTTAGATCACCATAGTCAAACTCAACCCTTCCATAAAAAGTTATTAGCAATCTTATCTGCATTGAAAATGTTTATATTATGGGGCCTAAGGCCATGCATGTTGATCTAAAAAGGTGATAAGCTAAAATCAATTCAATCAATCGTTTGGTTCCTTCTTCATTCTTTAATAATCATCAGTTGACCTTTTACACACCAAAGGCGGCCATCAAGCACTCTATCTTTATCATGTGGATCTTTGAAAATAAAAATAAAAATGTTACTTTTGACTGGATGGCATAAAATTTGTAACACCCTAGTACCCCGTAGAAGTAATTTCTAAATGCTACAGTCACTAATAATTACATCAATTTAATCAATGTTAGAATCACTAAATAACTCATGCAACATGGGTAAAAACTGCATAACATTAAATTAAAATTTTTATTACAGATATAGAGTTTTGATTACAAGGACAAATCCTGCTAAATATTAGTTAGATATACATTTAAGAATATTTATTTATTATTTTTTTATATGATCTTTCTATGGTTTATGCAACATCTCTTGAAAATTCTTCGCGGTTGCCAAAATCCTAGCCTCCAAATGACATCGACTCCAAATCTATTCATGCAACATTTTAAGCTATGTCATATGTAATAATAATTCACTAAGTATAACTAAAAACACAATTAATTTATAATTTTAGTATTTCATTCTACTATGTACACCACTAAACTTTACCCTTTTCTTCCCAAGCTTAACTAGCACTAACCTTTTTTTTAGGTGTACGAACCAATTGAATAGACATTTATTCCATTCTAATCAAGGCAATATCACTTAGAATCTCCTTATTGAGTTACTATCTTAAAATTGCCAACACTTAAATATTTTACAATATGTAGACATCGTGATCTGAGATAGCTTAGATCAGCATTTTTCAATGATGAAGGAATAGTATATTACTAACAATAGGTTCTAATCTTGAAGTTAAGATTGTGAATCTCTCATTTTTTTCTCAAAGATTTTCATGATTTTCTTAAATATTTTCAAGTGTTTTAACAAAAAATGCATAAAAACTTTATTTTGGTCTTTTAGGGGTGGCATACAATCATCTATCACCTGAGGGGTATCTGTCTGTGCATCCCTTTATCCTACACAAATCAAACAAGGGTTATTTTTAGAAATTTCGAGTTAAAAGTTGAAAGGCAGTAGCCCCTCATCGAAGGACGCCCGTCCATAGCTCGAAACCTAGGTTTCCCACATCTCTAGATTTTAAAAAAAGGAAGATATATTTTAAATGGATTTTGGTTCAGATTTGAGGGGAATTTTATCTCCAGATTTATGAGGTTTAAGTTGGAATCTAACTCAAACTCGTACCTGGGTATAAAACTTAAAAATCTAGGATTTCTAAATGAGAGAGAATCACTTTTATAGAGCCATCTTAAGGAAGAATAAAAATTTATTTTTTTCTCTAAGTTATTACTCTAACAATCTTTTGATTGAAACACACACATGCACAATGAATTTCATTATTTTCTTTTGAAAACGGTGATCACGAGTCGGAGTAGAGATCTAAACTACAAAAGTTACATAGTGAGAATATCTTCTAAGAGTAATATGCCAGGCTCATTCTTACTTTCCCACTCTACAATCTATTTTGCATAATTGTATGATTATTTGATGCGAATTTAATATGTCTTAATTGTTGTATCTAAGTGAGACATATGTTAAATCGAGATATGATGTGATTCTAAATTACTAAGCATGTTAGAGGCATGGCTAGGTTTTAGGTTCCTCCATTGTTGTTATGTCTCAAGCTTTATTTCTTTCCTTATAATTCTCTAAATATGTGATTTTAACATATTTTTTTGTATGATTTGATTTTTTAATGTGGTTTTAGCATGATTAAAACCCTATAAATGCATGTTTAGATTTAAAGTATGCTTTGCGTTGTTTTTATAAAATTTTGCATTTTTACTCTGTCTAGAGGTGACGGATGGGAAGATGACTCAATAGATGACCATCTGTCATATGATAAAAGGGATGTCTCAAGCTCCTCTCCTCATCCTATCTTTCGCTTGATTGTGGCCATCTTTTCCTAGTTCTAGGCATCTGTGGTTGTTTTCTTGGGTATTTTTGATGTATTTTATGAATTTTATGTGATTTGTATGCTATATATTCATTTTTTATCACATTTGTACATTATTTGATGTGATTTTGATCCTGTATAATGTGGTTCTGTACTCGATTTCATTATGCTTGCATAATTAAATTTGTGATGATTTTTATTGTGTTTATTTATTAATGCTAATTCATTTGTTTTTTGCATGACTTTTTTTAATTATTTAACACCTTACCTTTGGAGGATTTTATGGGATTTTTTGCATTGGAAATCGTGTTGTCGATTGGATGACCTTCCTCTATCCATCATAGTTATTTCATTTATTTCATCCATTATTTCATTTATGTTTTAGTCTATTTGTATTGTTTATGTTTATTTTTATTATTATTTATTTATTTGATATTTTATTATAGATGTATTTCTTTAGAGATGTAACAATTAGTAAAAAAGGGCTTTTTAAGCACGTTAAAAGGGAAAAGGCATTTAAAGTATTCTCTATTAATTAATTGGGTTTTCCTTTAAAATTTGGACCAATATCTAATTTTTCACCCAAAGCCAAGTAAAATTATAAAAGGTAGTTTTTTTTATAAATATGCATAAGGGAGCCAATGCTCCCAAACCTAATTTGTATTCCAATTTATGCATGTGTATTATTTGTTTTTTTAATGTTGTGGGACGATTTACCTCTGTAATAATTTAATTTTTTTATTTTGAGTATTTATTTATTATTTTTTTGTTATAATTAAAATATTTATTTAATTCTACCACTTACATCATGTGAAAGAGAGGAGTAGATTAGTTTTAAAACTCAATTATAAAGCAACACCTAATTAAGATACCTAATAAGAGTAATGTTTTGAATATCAATCTCTATTTGGGCATCAAAATAAGATCGATAATTGTTTTCCAACGTTATGTTGGGTGGCAACTCCATGACACCTATCTTTTTGAGTCCACTAGCCAATGTTTTCATGGATTGACTATCAGCAATAATTTGGGCTTAATTATTTTTATTACGAAATGGCCAATTTATGATTAAAAGTGAGTCTTGTTTGATCTTGGGCCCTAAAAGTGGGCCCTCGAGAGCAAATTCGTGAATGAGCAGCTGCTTCAGTGCACGTCACATAGTACATATAGCATTTGGTTCGGACTTAAAATTTGTATTTCAAGCTTCATACATATTCCAACATCGAAAATCAAAACCATGTAGTTCTAACATGAAATTTATACTGTAACACCTATTACCCGAACTATTATAGAATCGGATTCTGAATATTACATTACTTATAATTTAAAGTCACTTATGAAAACCAAACTTTACTATAAGCTTTTAACTCATAAAAATTCATCTTGCTCATATATTTATAAAAAATCATACAAAATCTCCCTTATACGGGTCTTTATCTCTATGTTATCAAATGAAAAATCACACTTTTAAGATATCCACCATATTTATCAACTCCATCTTCAACAAAAAAATACTCAATATTTTCCAAATTTTACTACAAATATTTCAATATAACATTAAGTTTAATATTTAGAATGCCATATCATCAAAAAGAATCTAAGAAATTTTAAAATTTAGCTAATTACCCTTAACTCGTAATATAAAACTAATTTACAAATTATACATGTAATTACATATGTCGGATCTTATTAAAAATCACAAAAATATATTTAACAAATATTATTATAACATATAATACCATTTGAAATTTAATTCATTCTAAAAAAAGAAAAATATTTCTTTGCCTATAATAACCCGAAAGAATTTATTAGGTGGATATATGAGAGTAAGGCTTTTTTGGCCTAATTGGATAGGAGTGATCAAAATCTGATATTGCACTCCTTTATAAAACTAGTTTTGAAGTAGAGTCACTGAAATTTAAAACTACACTCCTTTATAAAGTTAGTTTTGAATTGAAGTGGTCAAAACTTGATACTGCACTCCTTTATAAAATGAGTTTTGAATTAGAGTGGTTGAAATTTGACACCGAACTCCTTTATAAAGCTAGTTTTGAATTAAAGTGGTTGAAACCTGACACAGTACTCTAACTCGGTATAAAAAGAGGTCAAAATCTGACACTGCTCTTTTTACACCAAATCATAAGAGGCCACCACTAAGCACTGCCCTCACTTTTTCTTTTTGTAGGTTTGCATTAATTTATATTTTTATTTTACATTGATAAAGCTAGTTGAATTGGAATGGTCGAAACCTAACACTGCACTCCGATTTAGATGTAAAAAAAGGTCAAAATCTGGCACTGCTCTTTTTACACCTAATAGTGAGTGGCCAACACTAAGCTCTGCACTTACCTTTTTTTTTCTATACAAGTTCTCATTAAATGAAAAATACAAAAGAATACAAAATGCCATTGATTAGATTTTCCATTAATTTTTCATCCCTATGGCCTGGCCATTTATATCCTACCCATATTTTCCATTGATTACTACTGGCAATAAAATCTTATGTTTAATATGTGCTTCTAATATCACATTAAACATCCATATAATGCTACATATCCATTTTACATTATAAATCCCAAGTACTCTTAACTTCCACCTTTATGTATAATTATGTAACTTTAAGTTTACTAATTATTTTCAAGTTTTAACACTTCTACTATTTTATTTACATCACATATTACGAATTTCATGCTTGTTATGTCATAAAACAACAATTCACTACATATTAAACTTAGGTATCAAATTTGGCCATGTTAGGTTTTCATATTTTCAATTTTTTTCTTTATCAATTTACTTTCCTAACATCTTAATTCATCATTTTAACATTTTATCTTGAATTATTTCTCTTTCCTACCTAAGTTATCATAGTTATTTAATTGAAATTTCAAAGAAATTTCAATAACATGAAATTGAATGTAGTAAGCATCAACTAACCACACAATAGGCTTAAAATGCCTTAATCCTTCCTTTTCTCACCTTCATTTGCCTTGCCTTTATCCTTTCCTTATTGTTCTTCTTTAGGTCGAATTGAAGAGAGAAAGAATCATGAGTTTAAGCTATGAATTCAAGCAATTTAGAGTTCCTTAGGCTGTCTTTCAACCCACAAATTTAGGAGTCAAAACTCTACCTTTTCCCTTTATAACTCATGCCTTCTTTTTGCAACATTTGTCACTCACTCATGTATTTCCACATCCTTTTTGTAATAAAGCTTCACACACCTGATCTTAGCTTATTTCCTAATGACAAAAATGCCCTTGGATGCATTAAATATGATAAGTAAGCCCTTCAATTAATTTAACTTCGATTTTTTTACCATTTTCCTAAATAAATATTACACTTATCAGAATGTCTTGAAATTTTACCCTTCATGTCATCATATATGCAAAAACTCGCATTTAAAATTTTAGCTCATTCCAATATCATTTTAATCTGCTTACAGTTCTGAAGGGAAAGCTTATCAATCTGAAATCCAAAATTTTAAAACTGTCTAAAAATTTATTTTTTTACACTAAAATGTTCTACATCTCATTTAATGTAGATTTGGAAGTTTTGGTAAATTTTACAGGTCATTTACTATTTTTAAAGCCTTGGTTAAATTTGGATCAATCCTTTTTACGGTATCGAGATAAATTTCACTGTCTAATTTGAGGATCCATTTGACCTCAATTTTATCTCAAATTTTACCATTAGATTTTGTTTAACTCATATTTTATCATTTAACTCTTAACCATAACTTTCCAGCAGGTCACCCATCCTCCCACTACCCTGGGTCAAGCATATTTAACTTTTATAAAGCACATTTAACTTTTATAAACTGCTAAGTTTCTGTCTTATTCTACTATAATGACTCTGAAAATTTTTCTATGACTACTGTACATATTCTACAACATACCATGCATGTCAGATAAATTTAGGGTATTACAGTACTCCATCACTAAATAAAAATTTTGTTCTCAAAATTTACCTGAATTGAAGAGTTGAAGATGTTTCTGTCTTATAGCTTCTTCTAGTTTTCATGTTGCTTCTTCTACATTGTGACATATCCAAAGTACTTTAACAAGTCAGATCCATTTACTTTTGAGCTACCTAACTTCTCTGGTGAGAATTCTTACTGGTTTTTCATCATATGATAAATCAAGTCATAGTTGAATTTCTTCTGGTGTGATAACATGAGAATGATCTGACTGATATCTTCTTAACATGGATACGTGGAATACATTATGAATTATTTCTAACTCTAATGGCAATTTTAGTCTGTAGGCAACATGTCCAATTCGCTAAAAACCTCATATGGATCGATGAATCTTGGACTGAGCTTACCTTTCTTACCAAATCTCAGAATCTTCCTCCAATGAGAGACTTTCAGAAACACTTTGTCACCCACACTGAACTCTATGTCCTTTCTTCTTAAATCTGCATAAGATTTCTACCTGTCTGTTGTAACTTTTAAATTATCTTTGACCAGCTTCACTTTCTCTTCGATTTATTGGATTAAATCTAGCCCCACTAATTTTCTTTTACTTAACTTGGTCCAACATAGAGGGGTTTGACATTTTTTTCCATATAGAGCTTCGTATCGTGCCATTTTGATGTTGGATTGGTAGCTATTGTTATAAGCAAATTCTACTAATGGAAGGTAGCTCTCCTAAGTGCTGCCAAATTCAAGTATACAACAACGTAACATGTCTTCTAGTATTTGTATTACCCGCTCAGACAGTCCATTTATTTATGGATGGAAAGAAGTATTATGGTCCAAGCAAGTTTCTAGTGCTTCTTGTAACTTTTGCAAAAATTTTGACGTGAACCAAGAATCCCTATTGGAAATGATGGAGAGAGGAAAACCACGTAATCTGACTGTCTCATTAATGTAAATTTCTGCCAGCTTAGCTAAAGAAAAATAAACTCTAACAGGTATAAAATGCACTGACTTCATTAATTGGTCTACTATAACCCAAATAGAGTCATGTTATTTTCTAGTGAGAGGTAGTCCCGATACGAAATACATGGTCACACATCCCCATTTTCGTTCTGGTATTATGATGGGTTGTAATAAACCAGAAGGAACCTGATGTTCAGGTTTTACTTGTTGACATGTTAAACATCGAGTCACAAAGTCAGATATGTCTCGTTTCATCCCTGGCTACCAATAAGTTATTTTTAGATCTTGATACATCTTATTACTTCCTGGATGCATGGTGTATTTGCTATGGTGAGCTTCTGCCAGGAGTTTCTTTTTGATTCTGCATTGCCTGGCACACAAAGTCTTCCTTTGTAATATAAACAATCATCATGATCAAGAAAGTATTCATTGTTTTCTCCAGCTTGAAGTTTGGAAATGATGGAGGCTAGGCGTTCATCTTGCCTTTGAGTAGTTCTCACTTATTACTGTTGATTGGGTCTCATTTGTATCTCAACTATCAGTGCCCCATTCCGAGCTGCATTCAGTCTAACATTCATAGCTCTCAAAGCCACAAGGTGTTTCCTTCTAAGTGCATCAACTACTAATTAGTCTTACCAGGATGGTAATCAATCAAGCAATTGTAATCTTTAATGAGTTCCAACCAACGTCTTTGTCTCAAGTTGAGCTTTCTTTGGGTAGGCAGATATTTCAAACTTTTGTGATCCATATAAATGTATCACTTTTCATCGTATAGGTAGTGTCTCCAAATCTTTAGTGAAAAAACAATATCTACTAATTCTAAATCATGGGTAGGATAGTTTCTTTCATGAATTTTAAGTTGCCTAAAAGCATATGCTATTACCTTACCTTCCTGTATAAGTACACATACTAGCCAATTTCTGGAAGCATCATTGTAAATGACATAAGACTTACAAGATAGCTTGAGTAAGCACAGGTGTATTGGTTAACATGTTCTTTAACCTTTCAAAACTTTTTTGACACCAATCAGTCCATTCAAACTTAACATTTTTCTGCAATAGCTTGGTAAATGGAGTAGCTATCATGGAGAATTCTTTAACAAATCGCCTATAATATCCTACCAATCTAAGGAAATTTTTAATTTTTGGAATATTTTTAGGTGGTTTCCACTTTAAAATAGCTTTAACTTTTTTAAGATCGATCTTAATTCCTTCTGTTGAGATCACGTAACCAGGAAAGCCACTTCATTTAACAAGAAATGAAGTGAGTGACTTTAAAACTATCTAAAATTTTATTTTTTTATACTAAAATATCCTGCATCTCATTTAATATAGATATGAGAGTTTTGGTAAATTTTATAGGTAATTTTTTATTTTTAAAGCCCTGGTCAAACTTGGGTCAATCTTTTTTATTGTATTAAGAAAAACCTTGTTGTTTGATTTGGGGATCCATTTGACCTCAATTTCATCTTAAATTATACCATTAGACTCCGTTTAACTCATATTTTATCATTTAACTCTTAATCATAACTTTTCAGGAGGTCACCCATCCTACCTTGGGTCAAACACATTTAACTTTTATACATTGCTAAATTTATCTATCCCATTCTACTGCAATGACTGTGAAAACTATCCTACGGCTATTGTACATGCTCTACAACATACCATGCATGTCAGATGAAAATTTGGGGTATTACAAATGATCTAGGCATAATTTTTCTCATTAGCCATAAAAAGACTGTTTTCCACCTTTTTATATATATTGACCTTTGTTAAGACAATTTGAGCCTAATGAGGCATGCTAAAAGTATGCCATCTTAATTTTTTCTTATTGCACTTATATAAATAACCATATATCCTAAAGAGCTTTCGCCTACCCTTTTTAAGAGTAGCCACTCTAAATTTGGATGGACTAAGGGGAAATAGGTAACTCAAAAGATGTAATGAGATTGTTAGCAAAGGTTTATGAATGAAGTCAAGAAATAGTGTTACTTTACCTTGTAATTCACCTTGGAAAGCTAGTAGTTCCTTCAATAAAGCTAGTGTAAAAAAAAGGAGAAAAAAGAAAGAGAAAGAAAAGAAAAAGAAAGGAAAGCCAACATTCAAGGTAAAAATTTTAAGTGTGGGGTTTTACAAATGTAAGAAGATTTTGGCTTCTTTCAAGTGATGAAATATAACATAGTAGAAGTAATTGCAGTTTTATTTTTGTTGTGCTTAGTAAGTTTGAGAAAGGGTTGTGTTTAGTGACTTTAATTTTGAAGGTTTTGGTTTATTCAAGTTAGAATGGCTATTCTTTTTAGATTTCGATGCTAAACGAGAGGCCTATAGTGTTTCTAGAGTTTCAAGTGCGAAACCATTTGTGCACTTAGGTGTACATTCATTCTAAAGCTTAATTATGAATTTGCATTGGTGTTTTATTTTTGAAAATTACTTAAAATATTTTGATCTTGCACACACACAAATAAACTAGTTTATAATTCCTTGTGTGAGTTTATTATAGTTAAAGATTTGTTAAGTTCTCTTATTAATTACTAAACATGATTTTGAAATGCATCATTCTTTGTTAAAGTTTGATTATTTTGAGGAGTTGGTTTGTTAAAATTTGCACGGGGACGAGCAAAGTCTAAGTATGGGATATTTGATAGTTGTGAATTATACGTATATTTCTAGTACGTTTTATGTGTTTATTTGAGTTAGTTTAGTGTTGTTTTAGTTGATTTAAGTTTAAATGGTTGTAATTTGTGTTTTGAGGTTTAAATATGAGTTTTGGTGTTTTTGAGGGCTTATTTGAAGGAAAAAATAAGTTAATTGAAGAAATAAGGAAAATTGGCATAATTATGTAAAAAAATAGGAAGAATTTTGTGTTTAAGTGAGAATATCACTTGGCAGGGTGACCAGAGCACTCTCCCAAGGTAAATTCAGCACTCATCCAAATTTTTCCCTTCTTTCTCCAGCAAATAATCACTCTCCAAAGTGCCCAAACCACTCTTATGAGTGAGGAAAGAGAAAATATGATTTAAAGCTTCCTAATTGGATAAAATTCTAATTCAACTTGGTTTAAGAAGTATATTAAGATCCAAACTTCTTATTTAAAGCCTATAAAAGGAGGTTGGAGACACCAAAGAAGTGGAGATAGTTGTTAACCTCTTAAATATAAATTTTACTAGGTTTTCTCTTAGATTAATAGCTTAGAGTTTGAAGTTTTTCTTTATTTCTCTCTATAAAGTCATCAATGAAGCTTCTTTACTTTATGTTCTTGTATTTTCTTTTTAATTTTGCTTTAGTTTTCAAGATAAAGTATGAGTAGTTCTTTTTAATTTTGCTAAAGGATATTTGGATCCTTGAATTTATATTGTAATGACTTATTTGTGCTTAATGTAATGCAAGTTTGGTTATTTCTTAGTTTTGTGCAAAATCTTATCTTTAGTTAGCTATAATTTGATTATTCACCTATTTTAATTAATGGTTGATGATTGATTTATTCATGACTATTGGTTTGCATGTTCTTAGGTTGGTTTATTGGTATGAATGCATGATTATATTATAAGTTAAAGTGTAATTATGTGTCAGTAATGATAAATTAGGATTAAGAAAAGTTAAAACCAAGAATAGGTGAAAGTTAAATTTGCTTACAAAAGATTTTAATAGACATCTAAGAGGTTAAAATCAGATTTTTATGCTAAGTGTTGGATTATTCCTAATAAAAAAGGTTTAATGCTTATAATGATATTCTTGTTTAAGATATCTTGCCTTTTTCATCTGATTTCTTCATGATCACTTATGTTCACTTTTTGATTAAGTCATTGCAATATAAGTTAAGGTGGATAGCCCTTTAGTGAAAGTTATCTTTAATATTGATTTTTACCTATCTTGATTAGTTGTTTTTATTTAAGCTTTAGTTTAATTGGTTAAGTATTTAATTGCTTACCTGAGTTTTATTGCTTTTGGTTATTTAAAATTATGTCTTTAGTTTAGTTAAACCTTTATCATTGCAAACTTGGGATTTCTCTTCTCTCTCACACATAAGTTCATTCTAAAAATTTAAAAGCTTTCACACTTGCACATAAGGGTGTGTAATCGATCGGTTTGATTCGATTTTAGATCGAACCGATTGAACCAAAAATTAAACTTTAAAAAATATAGGAACCGAAACCGAACTCTGTAGAACCGAATGAACTGAAATAATTTTGGTCAGTTCGGTTCGGTTCAACCGATTCTGAATTATGTTTGGGCTTTTTCAATTAAATTTTTAACCTAAATAGGCCCATATATCCAATAAAATAAAATCAATTAAAAATAGATACAACATAACTTAAAAATTACACTAAAAAATAAAAATTAAAAAATTTTACAACACATAATTAAAAAGGCATTCAATGTCTTATAATTAAAAAAAAAAAGCATTCCAACAAATTAATACAACAAGTCAACAACATAACTGTCGATGGATTTTTCTCATGAATTCAACTTTTTAGACCTACATTCATATAAATGAACAATAATTAAATAAATTAAATTAAATTGAAAAAAATAATACAAAATAATTAAAGTATAGAAATATTTTACTGTATCAATATTAGCCTCCAAATGCATTTTTTGAAAATCTGCAAATAAAATGTAAACATTAATTTTTTATAAGAACTAAGTTAAATAAATAAAACAAATAATATACACACACACACACACACACACACACACACACCTCTCTCCATTTGAATCACATCATCTTCTCCCATTGCTCTTTCAAGTTCGTCTGAGTCAGCATGCCAATCTTAAGTACAAATAAGGGCTTGCACAATTTTAGGAGTCAATGAACTCCTAAATGCATCAAGTAATCTTCCACTCGAGCTAAATGTGGCATCTGAAGGCATAGTAGAGATGGGAACAACCAACACACCACGAGCTATCTTGCCGAGAATAGAAAATCTAGGACTGTTTACTTTCCACCATTCTAAAATATCAAACTTTCCCTTGTCAGCATACTCAATTTGCTCACTCAAATACCTCTCAATATTAGTCCTCTTACTTGAATTCCCACCTAGAAATTCACTCTTGTATTTCGATTCAACAATTCTTTTTAACTTTTCTGTTTTATCCAATTGCATCAGACTAATAGGATCATCTTGTTTCACAGGCTCTATTTGACTTGAATTTGAACTTGAATTTTCATCTTTATATTCTTCATACAATCTATCCAACAAATTTTTAATTCTAACTACCATCACCTCACCATCTTCTGTTCCAAACATCCTCTTAAAAACAAAATTAAGCCATTGAAGCTTATATCGAGGATCCAAAATAACACCAAGATAAATAACATGGTTAACTTTCTTTGAATCTCCCCAATACTTATCATATTTCACTTTCATTTTTGTTTCCATCAATGACAACTGAAAGTCTATGCTTTTTTTCACTCTTCCAACAAATGATACATCATATAAAGCTCATAAAAAATAGCACTGCATGTCACATAATTAGAACCAGAAACTTTTAAAGTATGCTCATAAAAATGGTTCAAAAAGGGGAGCATTCTTCTCACATTATCTCAATCAATTTTTTCAGGCACACCTGACCACTCTTCAGTTCCTTCCAAATCAATTCTGAAGTATGGGTCAACATCACAAAAATGCTTGAAAGCCTTTTCAAATTTTTGGATTGTGTCTAGCATGAGGTAAATGGAGTTCTACCTAGTTGGGACATCAAGAGACAATAACTGCTTACATTGAATTTTTTCATACTCGCAACTTTTTTTAAACTAATTAATTCTTTTGCAAGATGACCTCACATAACGCACAGCCGCCCTAACCCTTTTAATTGAATCTCCTATTTCTTTTAATCCATCTTGCACAATCAAATTAAGTATATGAGTAACACATCTCATATGCAAACACGTTCCTTCCAAAACACTATAACCCTAATCATTAAATTTATCCCATAAATAATTTATGGCTAGTTCGTTTAAAACATGATTATCCATAGTAATAGTGAAAACACGCTCAATTCCCCAACCATTCAAACATTTTTCAATTTCAATGCCTAAATCTCTACCTTTATGACTAGCGATAGGATAAAAGTTCAAAACCCTTTTATGTAATTTCCAGTTATCGCTAATCCAAAGACATGTTAGACACATATAGTTAATTTGTTGAATTGATATCCAAGTGTCTGTAGTAAGGCAAAGTCTTTGTTTTCTAGTTTCAATGTATTGCTTAAGTTTAGCTTTCTTATCAACATAAAACTGAAAATAGTCTCTAGACATTGTGAATCTAGATGGTATCCTAAATTTGGGTTGCACAAGAGCCATAAATTTTTTGAATTTTCTATTGTCAACATAGCTTAAAGGTAATTCGGTTGTAATTAACAATTTAGCTAAACCCTTTCTTACATATTCTTGATCAAATTTCCAAGTACCAATACCCCCAACTTCATTATCAACCTTAAAACTCAATTGTAATTGTGTTTCTTAAGTTTTAGGACATTTCTTACAAACACTAATGTGCTTTTTAAGTGTTGTTGTACCATTTTTTTAGGATAACAAAAAAATTCTTTAAAGCAATAATTGCACTTGCCTTTTATCTCGCCTTCTGCACTTGTAAACTTGACAAAGTGATCCCAGACCTCCGATCTTGGCTTTATAGCTTTCCTCTTCAAATTTTTTGATGTTGCCTCTGCACTTCTAAGTCGACTGGTATCGGACTGGGTTTGAAAAGGATCTTCACCTTAAGTAGTGGGAGTTTGAGTCTCATCTTGAACAGAGGCCTAAAGAAAAAATAAAATAGATTATAGATATAGAGACTTATTCATCAAAAAGATAAAAATAACTACATATATAAAACAAGAATGGATGAAATTAAAATAAACATGAGATATATCAATTCATTTATAAAAATCAGAATAATTACATGACTGTTGAATATTTCAGATTGTACAATATGTGAATTACAATTAATTTTGACAGGTCCATGTGTAATCAACCATGGTCTGCAGGTAAAAATTTTAAATCCCTATGAAACTGCATAACAATTGAAAAAAAACAAAAAGAAGCAGCCTGAAAAAACTAGAGAGTGAAGAAGATAGAAGAGAAGAAGATACGATAAAAACATAAACTCATAAATCTGTTTGACATTACTGAACATTTTTAATCCCATTCATATACCTTATTTTAGTTTCCCTTTCCATCAACTCTATAACTCCTATTATAGCCTAAAATAATTTAATTCTAGCTTCCCTTGAATCATAAATTTATCAGGCTGTGGGCAATCTGAAAAACATTTGACCAATGATGATAGTTACTTTAGCAGCAAAAGGGCACATCAAATCAATTAACACTACCAATAAAAAAAGAGAAAAAAAAGAAGAAAATATCTTCATATTTAATTATCCCAAACAGAAATGAAGGAATAAACTAAATATTACAACTTAAACTTTAGATCAAGCAAACCATGGACAGCAATTCACTAAAATTTCGAACTTGGATACAAGTTCAGATTGCATTATGTTATTCAATGTACAAAAGCCAAATTCACTTTGTAACAAACAAAGTTGCAGTACCATGATACAGATAATTATCACAACAAAGAAAGAAGTGGCAACAAAAGTTAGAAACAAATGGCTTCCGCAAATTCAAAAGTATGGTGCTTCATCGTGCCAGAGAGGAGATGTCAAAAATAAATAACACAATCACTAATTCATCAATGGAATAAACATAAATAATAAAGTTAGTTGTTGAAAAGGTAAAGTTTTGTTCTTTCACTTTATGCATGAATTTCTCTAAATTGTTTCTCTTTTTCTTTCCTAGATAATAATAAGAGGCATTGTATAACTTTAGCAAACAATTGAAAACTAAAGCTTATTCTTATGCATAAAATGACATGCAGCATTTCAAACAACGAGCAACTGATCTCTCAAGTAACGCAAACATTGCACATGTCCATTCCACACCAAAATAGAAAAGTTTATAGAGAGCAAATACATTGTTGATTTCCCTTTTTTAAGCAAAGGAAAAGCAAGTAAAACCAAAGAAAAACATTAAGCCTAACTAGATTCATTATAGTAAACAAATTAAATCAATTAAAGTGTTGTATATAAACCAAGAAATTACAAAATTAAAGACATGAAAAATAAATATTAACCATAAATATAATTCAATCAAATATTCGTACCTTAGTTAAAAATTGATTCAGTGCTCAAAAAAAAAGAAAAGAAACAAAAATAAACCCTAAAATAGAATCGAAGTACCCAACTTTATTTAGAAATTGGACAAAATTGCAGCTTAATGTTCAAATTAATTGTAAGAAAATAACTTTTAAGACCAATAAGAAAAGCCCAGTTAACCAAGGTAGCAATTGATAGAGAGAGAGGTTGAGATTGAAATACCTTTGTTGAATAGATTTTTAAACTTTGCGTGAAGGGCTAAGTAAAAAGACACTAAAAAATTAAACCATATGAAAGATCAAACATCAAGTATTATATTATCTTTATCGTATAACAGCTATGGATTTATTAGATTGATGATTAAGGAACTTGTCATGATGTACACCAGGTACAATAAAAGATCAATTAAAATGCACAAATCAAATAATCCCATTTAACAAAAATCCAGATACATAATGACAAACCCAATATTAAATCATGGTTGTCGTCTATGAGAAATTGAAAAAATCAAAGGAACAGAGAGATGAAAATAAAGAACAAAAAGATGGAGGAAACACTAACCATTATTTAGTAAACTGCAGGAAGAATCGAAGGATAGGAAATCGCAACACCCTTACGAACAATCCAAAAAAAGGAGACACGGGAAGATGAGGCGACTGAGTTAGGGATTTCTATAAGGAAGATCGATGGAGTTAGGGATTTCTGTAAGGAACCAACTCAACTAAGTGTGTATATATATACTAAGGAAAAATGGTGAGTTTTACAAACTTTGATCGGTTCGGTTCCTTTGATTTTCCAATTTTAAATATCGAACCGATAAAATCGATTTATTTTTTTGGTTTAGAACCGCACGAATCGAAAATAAAAAAAAACCAAACCAAACAGACCAAAATCCATTTGGTTTTATTTTCGATTTCGGTTTGGTTCTGCACACCCCTACTTGCACAAGCTTCCTTTGGGTTCGATATTTAAGATCCTAATCTTATTTTCCTATATTATTAGTCGATCTAGTACACTTGCTAGATACTGATTAGGGGCAATAGTGATAGGACTTTAAGAGTCTTAGCTGTAGGAACAGTCTATAACATTACTCAGACCTAGGCAGGCCCTTATCTTGGTGTCTTGTATGTTTTATAAATGAAGGGAAATTGCAGCTCTTACCACCAATGCCTGCTAAGAATCTAGGAAAGCTTGGGTATAAGGCTATTTGGTTTTATAACTATCATCAGCATATAGGATATGAGATCGATTATTGTCAAGCTTTGAGGGACCGCATCCAGAACCTAATTGACACCCATTAGATACCAGATTCAGAATAGGAGGAGCTGCAGTAATGTATGATCATCCAAGTTTTGGGTTTAACTTGGGTTCAACATAATGGTATATGCCCTAAAGCTCATATGGCATGTAAATATCTAGCCATCGCTTGCTCAATTATAACGATAAAAGCTACTAGATGTAAATATCATCACCAATCTTGGGGCATCGTCCTAAGAAGGGAGAACTTGAGGTGTTGAAAGATCTTTCTTTTTGCTATCTATGCCTACAGTAGATAAAGATGTAATACAAGCCACCTTTTGATAATGTAAAATGTGTGTTTAAATAATGTATATGTTTCTCTAGCTGTCTTAATAATATAAGCTTTTCTTATGGATGAAATGTCTTATTTTATTGCATCATGCATAACAATAATTATGACTTGTCTCTAAGATATTGATTTAATAAATAGAATCTTTATTCAATCTCAGGCACAGAGGCATTTTGTGTGCATTCTTTGGCTCTTGAAGTGAGTCCTAAGAAGATAAGATAAAAATAATTAAATTTTTACTTAAACCTATAAAAACACTCTATGAGATAGCAAGAACATTACAGAATCCTATTTCTATCTTTCTGAGCAGCAAACTTAAATAGAAAGCCCCATTCACCTAAAAAGTGAGCCTAAATGTCAAGCTTAACTTTCTTAAAGTGATTTATCCAAATTTCCAAAAGAACATGTGAAATCTGACTTATAACAGGAGTCGGATGCACACAAGATGTCACCCCTGAGATTAAATCAAGATCTGTATTATTATATTGCATGTTTGGTTATGGCTATCATTATTGCCATATGATGCATGTAAATAGCAATATATGCATAAGTTGGGCACAAGCATATGGTTAACATATTAAGAGAAACCTATAGCATGTGTAGAGACACATGGTGAAATGGGCTTAATCCAAGATAGTGACGGCAGCACCTCACATGGCAAAGACTTCTTTCACCATTTCTAAGTCCTTGGGGTCATTAGATGCTATGTGTAGTTTACAATGGAGCAGATTATCTTTGATCAAAACTATATGGATTATTTCCCCTAAGATAATGAAAAGTTCAAAAAGAAGATAAAGCAAAAAAAAACTAAGGTAAATAACAAGTGAAAGGTTACTTGGAGACCAAGACCATTACAGAAGATGTACGCGAATCATTAGTCACCTCGCATTTGAGATAGGATCCCTTAACCACATATGGTGTAAGCCATGCATACACTCTTGCATGCTTGCATACATTCTTGTACACTTTGTATACAACTTTTGTATATATCACCATGTACATAACCCTGTAGGTAATGTGGAAGCCAGCCCTACTATCCTTGCCTTAATGATTCCCCTGGGCCTTTATGTATGACAGCTTAGAAATTTAAAGATTTCTCACATCAATATAACGACCGCTACAACATTGCTCTTCTTTCGATTTGAGGAACTCTTCCTAACTTAGTTCATCTTGTTAAAATTCTGACATAGTTTTGTTCTACAAATCTAAAGAACATCACCTTTCTGGTGCATTCGAGATGGTCATAGCTTCATCTTATTCTCAATTTCAGGGAGTATTTCTAATTTAATATATCTTTCCAAGTTATGCCCAAAGTTATGACATAATCTCCTTTTAATTTATAGGTTCGAGGATGATCACCTCCCGGATGCATTCAAGATAGCCATAGCACCATTTTTTTCTTAAGAAAAATTTGAGGGTCGCTACCTCTCCAACACATCTAGGATGACTATTGCAACACCATCCTTTCATCAATCTCAGGGAAGTACCCACATTAAAATAGCTTAGGCCTCAAGCCTAATTTGCCTTATAAATTCATATCTCAGGGTTCTAACATAATCATTTTTGTCAGCTTTAGGTTCGAGGACCACCTCCATTTCCCGAACGTGAACTCAAGGATCACTATTTCTCTTTTAAGGCGATTACTGTAGTATCCTCCCTTTTGCCAATTTCAATTCAAAGGTCACTATCTCCCTGATGCATTCCTGATGACTATCGTAGCATAGTTTTTCTCCTAAATGTAGGGAGTATTCTCAATTGAAATAGTAATTTGTGCATTAAATTTAGTTTAGCTTGCCAAGTAATGTCCAGAGTTTTGACATAAATGCTTCTTGTCAATTTACTTTCAATTTGAAATTTTATTTCATCCTAGTAATTCTTAACTGTGAATAAGTTTGTTCTCAATCTGAGAAATTTTTCTTTCATTCAAATATGGACCGAATAGGAGATATTCATGCCTTTATCTTTGTCTGCTAAATTGTATAAAAACCTTTACTATACCATGCAATATCTAAATTTTGAGCACATCGAACCATTTTTCAAAATTAAAGAAAAACTATATGCAAATGAGGGAATTGGGTAAAACTCAGTAAGAGCACTAGAACCTTTCTGATTACCTGTTAAGGAGACCTAAAGATAAGATAGAATCTAGACAATGATTCAGGTAACCCTTCTTTATGTAGCCTTCTAAATTACTTTCCCTACCTTGATTTCACTAGCACTTGCTAGCCTATTAAGCCCTTATTTCAAGTATGCTGAATGTATGCTCATTTCGTTGTGACACACATCAAAACAACCCCTTAACCCAAAATATTTTTAGCTTTTCTTTAGGAAGATGACCATTATGGAAAAGCTAGTTACAAATTTCAAGAATGGGGGGAATTAATCTCTACCAATCTTTAGTATGAATTCCATTCATAAGAAATTGGGGTTTGTTAGATGAAAGAAAAAAGAAATGAAAAAAAGAAGAAGAAAAGAAAAAAGGAAAAAAAAGAGGAAGAAATAACAACAAAAGAAATAAAGAAAAAAAAGAATAAAGGAATGAAAAACCTTTGATGTGGAGATCACAACAAAAAGAATGAAAAAAAAAAGAAAAATAGAAAGGGAGACCTTGAGCTATTATCCCTCAACAACCCCCAGTGAGTCAATCATCGGAACCAAAGCCAAATCTAAAATCCTATGATAGTAAGAAAATGGGTATAGAATAGCCTTCCTACCAATTAAGGAAACATGGTGGTCATTTTTCTATAATGATTTGACCTTTCTTTGATAGCCACTCACCCAAACCTAATTTTACGACCAATCTAAAACCTCCTGATCTAGCAAAAATGACCTTCTAGTAAGGTTTAGTAAGTAAAAAGGGCATATGGTGTTTCTTAAGCTTTAAGTAGGAAGCCATGAATACATTTATGTATTCAAGTTGAACCTCACCCCCAAATTCACATCTAGAATTTGCTTTTCAAAAATAAAATTTTATTTCGGCCTTCAGCACACACATACACGAAAATTTCTTGATATACATTATGCTTACGTATAGGTTTAGTAAGCTTTGATAGTAGCATGACTATTTTCCTATCCCTCATTAAGAGTGATCTATTAATTTCTTA
This sequence comes from Excoecaria agallocha, assembly GCA_037975025.1. Lineage (NCBI taxonomy): Eukaryota > Viridiplantae > Streptophyta > Magnoliopsida > Malpighiales > Euphorbiaceae > Excoecaria > Excoecaria agallocha. The sequence goes on along the minus strand of CM075808.1, from coordinate 48,776,410 downwards.
TATCGAGATTAAACTGATTGAAAATGTGGTCCATTCAATTATTCAAGGATGGATAAAATTCAAGCTCAAAGCATTTGATGAGTTGCCATTACTTTAAATTTTAGATGCTTCTTGGAAAATAATTTTTTGCATACACTGCTGCACATTGCTTATATACATGATTATGTGTACACATATGAATTTTGCACATATATAATCTCTTGCTCATACTCACATGAATAATTTCTTGTAAGGAAAATGTGAAAGGACTCCACACTTCAAATACAACTTCAAGTAATGGTCAATCAAAGCAGGAAAAAGTTTCCATGAAAAAATCATGTAAGGTGAATATCTCTATAGACTAGGTGATCCGTGTATGCCATGCTAGAAGCAATTTCAAAGGGACCAATATCTCGCTTAAAGACAAAATCTTCAAAGGTGGAAATTATGTAAATCCATAAAAAGGAAGTCCTTCGTGGAGCTAAACCGTCGGCATGCACTATCGCCGGGAGTAACCAGGTAAGACCCTTTATCCTTAAAACTTAAATGTACAAAACTTAAAATTTAAATGTATAAAAACTTCAATCTTTCACATGTATAAAAACTTCAAATTTTCAAATTTACAAAAACTACAATTCTTCACAACTCAGAATCCAAAATGTACAAAGAATACAAATTTTGTAAATGCTCAATACATAAAGTTTCAAGGCTTTCAAATGCTTTTAAAATGTAAAAAATTTAATGTACACCCAAACTGTACAAATCCAAGATACATTTATGATGTAAAAACATAACATACACTTAAATCGCACAAACTCAAAACTTTCCAAATTGTAAAAATTCAATGAACAATCAAGCCATATAAATTTGAAAAATATTTCAAAAGCTAAAAAAGAAGAAAAAAGTCTCAAATATATTAAAAGTTATAGCTATAATGCTTGGCACTACTGCAAACAATGGAGTTCGCCATAATCCTTGGCATTGTCGCAAATAGTGGAGTTTGCCCTACTTTTTGGTACTGCCACAAACAATGAAGTTTGCCATAATCTTCGGCACTACTGCAAATAGTGAAGTTCACTATAATCATTGGTACTATTGCAAATAACAAAGTTTTCCATAATCCTCGGCATTGCCACAAACATCAAAGTTCACCATAGTCTTCAACACTGCTATAAACAGTGAAGTTCATCATAACCTTTGACACTGCTACAAATAGTGAAATTTATCCTAATCCTAAACACTGTCATAAACTGTGAAGTTGGGCTATAAATCTGAGCATTTCCATAAACAACGAAGTTCGCCTATGAATTGTGGCACAACTGCAAATAGCAGAGTTCATCATAACTTTAGCATAGCTGTAAACAGCAAAGTTCGCTACTCTAAAACTAAAATCCTTCTAAGAAGTCTCCCAAAGTTTTTCAGCGTCCCCTAAGTTCTCTTAGGCAGCACTCTTAAAAATTCATAAGGATAAAATACTTCAATAGATGAAATGCTTGGACTTAAAATATGTCAATAACCAATAAGTCCAAACTCTTTAGAAAAATAAGCAAAAAAAGGGAAAAAAACCTTTAAAATCCAAAGAAAAATAAAAGAAATGGCTTAAATCCTTTAAAATTTTTCACAAGCTTAATGCCCAAAGGTGTTAAAAAAAACTACCTACAGGAAAACATCAAAAATTCCAAATCTAAGCACTGCATCGTCTATGAATTTGAAGTCCTCTTTGAGAAGCATTTAGAAAACTTTAAAAAATTCCAAATCCAGGCACTTCCATAGATAGTGGGATCTACCTATGCATCTAAAGTCCTCTTTAAGAGGCATTTAGAAAACTTTAAAAAAATTCCAAATCCAGACACTACTATAGAAGTGGGGTCCGTTTATGAATCCGAAATCCTCTTAAGAGGCATTTAAAGCTTTAAAATCTATTTGCCTACGGGTATAACTTAAAAAAATTCAAAATCCAATCCAGGAACTGCTGCAATTGGTAGAGTTCACCAACAAACTCAAAATCCTCCTCAATAGGTGTTCAAAGTCTCTTCGGAGCAAAATATCCAAAGTCCTCTTTGAGAGACATTCTCTAGAGACACCCAGGTCATAGGCTTGAAGTGAGGATTGTGTGATGTGATTTTTATCAACAAGCTTACATAGATCATCTCATCACCAAACCTTTGCAGTCAAGGAGATAGCCACCTCAGGTATATGTCCTTAACTCTTTTACTTTGAATTTTAACTCTCTTAGGTACTAGTGCACTAAGTTCTCCAAAATTGGAGCAGTTATAGACACTGAAACCTGAGATGGCTTCTGATCAGGGTTACCTAATGAGAAAAATGGTTTCTCACAAATGGACAAGGAACAGAGGTGCCAAGCTTTACCCTTGGGTTTTGTATTTTTAAATTTTTTTTATCTTCCTTATAGGTTTGAAGTGTTTAAAAACCCTTTTTGGGAAATTTTTTCTCTTTATCTTTTTCAAGCATTGTAAAACGAGAAAATTAATTTTCAAAACTTCAGGCAATCGGGGTGTTCTAGCTTTATCTCAGCCCATAAACCTCATAATTAGGAAATTCTAAAGCCATTTGAATTTTAATGCATATATCTAGAACTTTTATGAGACACCTCAATCCAATTCAACCCTTAAGATTCTCGAAATTAGGCTTGAATACACTTGACCTGAATCTGTCCCTGCACTCAGACTAATCTATAGTAATTTAGATATAACACCCTTTGTATATCTCATATTAAGGTGAATATAATTTTAATATAAACTAGACTCAATTATTAGCATTTTTCATGAAGAAATTATGACCTAATTCAGAATCCATTGTTCCCAGTGATTTTTCAAAGTTAGAACATCATTTATGTCCTTGAAAATTTCCTAGGAGCAGTCATCAGTATTTTGGCCATAAATCCCAAAATATAAATCCAATTTTAGTGATTTTTTATTCATTAGAAATATAATACGTAGTTTAACAAATGTCTAGAATACCTATATTGAAAAAATTTCATATTTGGGCTAAAAAATGGAAAAATATAACGAGTTAGAGTTCAGTCGGCTGAGAAAAGGGGGATAGAGTCAAAGTTAACTCACAGCCCGTGACGACCAAACCCGTGACAACCAGCTTGTGACGATCAAGCCCATGACAGCCTAAAATTTGGCAAAATGAATCGTAAAGCAGGGAAAAATTTTAGGAGATATTTTGGATTATCATCCTTGTCCTAAATTAAATATGGGCTTTGGGATTGAAAAAGGAGATAGATTTTTTTTCTTGAAAAAGGGGTCATCCTGTTCTCTCTCATTTTTTTTCTGGATTATTATTATTATTATTATTATTATTATTATTATTATTATTATTATTATTATTATTATTATTATTATTATTATTCTTTTTCTTCTTCTTCTTCTTCTTCTTCTTCTTCTTCTTCTTCTTCTTCTTCTTAATTTTCTTTATTCTTCATCAATGGAAAATACAAGATTTTAACTCCAAAATTTCTTAAAAAATCACCAAAATTCAAAAAAAAAATCACAGAGTATTGAATCCTCGTTCTATGACAAACCAACACTGAAGATAATATTCTCAAGCACTTAAAAACACATAAATTTGAATAACTAATTTTAATTAATTATGTAAATAATATTTTTATTTTACTATTTAGTTAAACTTATAGATCTACCATAATTTTATCTATTTCTTTCATTAATTTGATTTTGTTAATTGATTAATAATTAATTGTTAATTAATTTATGATTTGTTAATTAACTTTGTGAATTAATTTATTATATGATTTAATGAATTAATTGTTTACTTGTGTTAGTTTGTAAATTACTTATACTAATTTGTAAATTATGTATTTAATAAATTAGATTGGTTTTATTTTATTTATTGTAATTTCTCTTACTATATATATTATTTTAATTATTAGTATAATTTTTTATGAATTATTTTTGATTTAATGTTTAATTGTATTTTTGTTAATATGATTGTAGTTAATTGGTATCATTGTTAATATTACCATGTCATTATTCTTGATATATTAGATTGTTAATTAATTAATTGTATGAGTTTAATTAAATTATTTATTATTTTATATAATTTATTATGCTTTCTAATTAGTTTTTTATTATGTGTTATTTTTAATATTTTTCTGGGTTTTTTTGGTGTAAAAAATCATTTATTCCATTGGTTGTTGTGTGAGGAATTTTTCAAGGTCGCTAAAAGTCCTCTTCTTAATTTCAATTAAGGTTGGATCTTTAGTGATAGGAGTTTATGGCAATAGTCAAAAACTCCTATCACTAAAGGTGCCAATAACACTCTCCTCCTCCCATCTCACGCCTTATATTTTTTTTGTGTTTTAGTGCTTCTTTTTGCTAGGGATGAGCATGAACCGATTAACCGATTCATTAATAATTTTCTTAAATCAATCCATTACTATCAATTAACTGCTATATCGGTTTTGATTTTTAACTCGATTTTTCAGATCGATTTATCGGTTAACCATTAAAAAATTTTAATATATTATACAATTTATAATATTATTTTTAATAGTTAAAAATGCTTTAAAAATGAAAAAAATACTAATTAAATACAATATCCATTAAAATAGTCAAAATAAAAATAAATTTCCATAATTAATTATAAAAATTAAAAATATTTAATATAAAACTAACAATAAAGCGCTAATTATACACATAATTTTAATATTTATTTACTAAAAATATATATTTTACAAAATTATATACTATAATATTTATAAATTACGCAAAAATTAAAAAATATAAGTGTAAAATTTAAAATATAATTCATAAAATATATATATTTGGTTTCGATTTCGGATTGATTAACCATCGATTTTTAAAATAAAAATCATAAACCTAAAATTTTAGTTCGATTAACCAAAAAATCGTTTTGATTTTAGATTGATTTTTCGGTTAACCTAAATTTCAATTAACCATGTTTATCCCTACTTTTTGCCATTTTTCTTCCTTTTGCTTTCATTATATTAATTATTTTATTTTTTCATTTTATTATTAATTAATTGTTCATTATCATTATTATTAATTGTTAATTTATTATTCTTTATTCGCAAATTAATTTATTGCATTAACTAAGTATTTTATATATTTTATATTTGCATTTACTAATTAATTAATATTTGTGATAAATTGATTATGTCAATTTATCCTTTTTCTTGTAACTTACAAATATATTATTATTATTATTATTATTATTATTATTATTATTATTATTATTATTATTATTATTATTATTATTATTATGTTTTTTTATATTATTAATTTATGTTATTTTATTATCGTAAATATAATTATTAATGCTTTTATTGTTTAATGATAATATTTTTAACTATTATTATGTAATATTATCATTAATATTATTATTTTACTTTTATTCATATGTGGACTAATCATATTTTCTTCTCATATTTTTTATGTATAATTTTCCTCCCAAATCAGGTCGGAGAATATGACGAAGCCGGTAGTTTAGTATTTATTTTTCTATCTATTTATTTTTAGGCCTGTTATATTATTTAATGACTTTCATTGTCTGTAATAACATAGTAAAAATAGTTTGCATGATTTAATTAAAAATGACACCAAAATATTTTCTACCTAATTAAATTGGATTTTCCTTATAAAATTGATTGAAATCCTATTTTATTCCAAAAATCACATAAAGGAATTTCATTAATATACATGAGGGAACCAATGTTCCCAATTCAACTAATAGCTTGATTTATGCATGTCATCTTTATCATTATTCTAATGCTCTTTTTATTGTGAATAAATGATTTTTCGAGTGATAAGATAAAAATGCATTAAATGATTTTTATACAAATTTGGTTGGGATTTTCCTATAATAAAAAGGGGATCAATGTCTCGATTTTCATCCATAAAATAACATATAAATTAAGAATTTGTGTTCATAAATACAAAAGATTTTTTATTTAAAATTAACTAACCCGATTCTTTTTTTAAAAGCTTTAAGGGATAAATTATCTCATTTTTGTCTTAAAATGCCACATTTTTTGTAAATATTCATGCGAGGACCAACATCCTCATTTAAATGAACTTAATTAATTCCTCGATTAATGCTTGATTTTTATCTTTACTTTGTTCTTAATTTTTTAACGCTTTCAATGCCATATTTTTTTACAAGCTTTCCATAAATGATTTATCGCTTCCCGACGTGATTGAATGCGCTTTTATTTTTATGCATAATAATTCGCATGAGAAAAGAGATGAAATATATTAATCATTAAACTTATCTATAACATTAACCAAGGGCATGAATAGGAGTGAAATCCAAACCCTCTCTGGTTTTGGTATCACAAGGTATTAAAAAATTACTTTCCTAATGTTTTATTTGGTGGCGACTCCTAAAATTATACCTTGTGATGCTCAATAGATGCCTTATAAGTTGATCATTAGTAAATGGATAGGGATACTCCGATGTGTTGTCTCATACCGTTTGGAGGCTCAAATGCATCGTGTATTGATTGAATCCCTATTTATTATGAAGCAATTGGCTTTCACGAGTCTAACAAACCTCATTCAATCTTAAGCCATAAAAGTAGATTTTCGAGAGTATACCAAATGCCTACGGGGTTCAGTGTATGTCACAATACCTAAGGTGGAGTTAGAGTTGATTTTCAACTTTAACTCTCCAAATCTAAAGGGATTGATCCCCTAAAATCTGGATTGATATCCTTTTTTATATCAATCTTCCTATTTTTAAATTTCCAAAAATATGAAAAATCTGGGTATTTAACCAAAAATGGCCATCCTTTATGATAGACAGTCATCCCTCAGGCAAAAACCCAGAATTCATAAAAATGCTTCTGATTTAACTTAGACAGGAGAGATATGGCTAAAACAACCATCCCTAGTATGATAAATGATCATCTGTCACCACTAAAGGTCAAAATCATGTTTTTTTTCATGCTTTTTTGTTAAAACCTTTTGAAAACACTTAAAAAATCATAAAATCTTTGAGACAACGATGGGAAGTTCATAATTGGAGCTTCGAGATCTGTATTTTATCTTTAGAAATATATTACTTCCTTACAACAGGTAACTCCGATCTAGGCTACCTCAGGATCAGGTATCTACATATACAATTGAACGTAAAATGGCATGGAAAGTGATCCAAACAACATGCAACGATGACCACAGATGACCAAGCAAGTGACAGACAGGCGTCTATAAGTGCTTTTTCCCATCTGTTATATGAGATGCAAACATTAACAGGCAGAAACATAATAAAATTAATCTTAAACCTAAATTTGTATATTTCTACCGCTAAAATATAGCAGACATAATTCTAAAGCATCAAAACATATTTAAAATATGTTAAATAATTGAATTAACAAAAAAGAAATATAATTAAAATTAAGAGATCAAATATGCATGAATGGAGATTCAAATCTTAATTCATGCCATTTTATGTATATCAAAACAAGCTCTGAATATCATGATATCAAGACAAACAGAAGCAGAAATCACAAAATAGGAACACCAAGAACCAGCCACAAACATTTAGAAGCAGCAGAAACCAGGGGACAAAACTGACACTACACCTATGCTGGAACAGAAGCAGAAACCACGAAGCAGAAACACCAAGAACTAGTAATCACACCTAAGAAGAAGCTGGGGAGCAGATCTTCGAAGAAGCAGAGGACAGCCACCACCGAGAGGGAAGACCACCAGAAAAGGACACCGAAATATGACCGAAAATGGCCAGGCGACGCTGGAGGTGAAATCGGAGGACCACCGGAAGCTGGACGCTCTTCCACGCGCCGGCGCGTGAAGACGGAGCGGATTCTTGTGGTGGCGTGTGAGGGCCACTCGCTGGCCTGATGGTCGCCGAATTTTGTGGAGAGGCCGAAATGACGCCTGTGCACCTTCCGATGTGGGCGGTGAAGCAAAACGATCACTAGATCCGGTGACCCAAGACTGGACAGAATCTTCAACCAAAAATAAAGAACCCAGGGAACCCGGAAGCCCCAGAAAATCCATCAGAGAGCCCAAGGCTCTGATACCATGTGAGAAAACACACAATGGGAATTGAAATTCTATATTCAATTGATTAAAAACTAAGTTTACACTCCTATTTATACAAAAAAAACAACCAAATTAATAATTATAGTTCCCTAATTTGCTCCCTAAATTACTTCAATCACTTTACATCTATATTCTAACATGATTCAAGCATTGTGTTGTAAGTTCCATGTCTCCTAGAATAAACCTGTACTATAGGTGGCTTTGCTGGAGCAGGGGGAGCTGAATCATCTACAATGGTAGGAATAGGAATACCCAAATCACTTGGAATAACAGGAGTGGGAACCACTGTTGACCGTGTAATAACATTATAGCCCAACCAATGGTCCTCCTCCCCCTGACTTGTAGAATCAGAAGATGGGTAGAATGGTTTATGCTCCCAAAAAGTAACATCAATAGACACAAAATACCTATTAAGTTCTGGACAATAGCATCTGTACCCCCTTTGAAGACGTGAATACCCCAAGAAAACACACTTCAGTGATTTTAGATCCAATTTAGTGATTTGAGGCCAAACATCCCGAACAAAATATGCGCTCCCAAATATTCTTGGTTCTACAGGAAATAATGGCTTAGATAGAAAAAGAACAAAGTAAGGAGTCTCACCAACAAGCACTGAATAGGGCATGCGATTAATCAGAAAACAAATAGTAGATACAGCATCGGCCCAAAACCGTTTAGGAACTTTCATCTGAAATAAAAGAGCTCGTGCTATCTCAAACAAATGTCTATTCTTCCTCTCAACAACTCCATTTTGGGATGGTGTATCGGGATATGAGGATTGATGAAGTATGCCATTCTGAGTCATGTATGTCTGAAAAGAATTTGAAAAGTATTCTTTTGCATTGTCACATTCTTGGTGCCTGAACCTTTTCCCCTGTTCCAAAAAATAATTCAAGGCGTTGCACTCAATTTGATGCTAAGGTAAAAGTTTTGAAAACAAATAATAAGACAGAATACATGGATACTAGATTTGGTATTTACTTGAAGTATAATAGGTTAATACATCAAACTAGTTGTACTTACATTAGTGCACAAAATGGGATAGCTAAAAGGAAAAATAGACATATGTTGGAAGTTGCTAGATCTCTTATGTTTACTATGAATTTTCCAAAGCCTTACTAGAGGGATGCAGTTTTAACAGCTGCTTATCTTATCAATAGAATGCCTCTCAAAACTCTTGACTTTAAGAGTCTTTTAGCAGTGTTGCAAGGGAAAAATGCTTATATTGTTCCCCCTAAAGTGTTTGGATGTGTTTGTTTTGTTCATACCAGGAATGTTGGTAAACTAGATCCGAGAGCTCTTAGATGTGTGTTTATTGGATATTCTCCAACACAAAAAGGTTACAAATATTAACATCCTCCATCGAGAAAGTTTTTGTTAGTATGGATGTGACTTTTAGAGAAAATGAACCTTACTTTGATGCTATCCAATCACCACTTAAGGGAGAGTACTGAGAGAGGAGGTGGTACCTATTATAACTCTTGATAACCTTACCCCTAGGGAAGAGTTTAATAAGGCAAGGGGAGATTAACCTTACCCTAGGGGAGAGTTCTGTGAGGGAATAAGTTCAAGAGGAGACTATTGTCTAGGGTGAGAATATTGGACTTTTGGATAGACCTGATTTGATAAGATATTCAAGGTGAAACAGAACAAAAAAAGCCATTATGTAGCCTACTCTATGTCAACAATTCTCTTTTTCTGGTTAGTTAGGTCAGTTATCTTTGAAATCGGATTCTATTAATAATTTGGATATTCCTATTGCTCACAGGAAAGGAGCTAAATCTTGCACCAAACATCCTCTATCAAACTTTGTCTCCTATAATTCTTTATCTTCTTCCTATAGAGCATTTGTTTTGTCTATTTCTTCTATCTCTATACCACAGGATTGGAGGGAAGCTTTTACAGATTTTAAGTGGAAACTAGCTATGATTGAAGAAATGAAGGCTTTATCCAAAAATGAGACTTGGGAACTAGTTACTTCTCCACCAAACAAGAAATTGGTTGGTTGCAAGTGGGTTTTTACTGTGAAAGATAAAGCTGATAGCTCAATTGAGAGGTTCAAAGCCAGATTGGTTGCTAAAGGATTCACTCAAACTTATGGAGTGGATTATTAGAAGACATTTGTCTCTGTTGCTAAAATGAATACAGTCAGAATTTTATTGCCCTGTGCAGCTAATCTTGATTGGGATTTACAACAGTTTGATATGAAAAATGCATTTTTCATGAAGATTTAGAGAAGTATATATGGAGATTCCCCCTGGATTTGATGATGAACATAGTCAAGGGAAGGTATGTAGACTAAAAAAAGTCTTATACGGATTGAAGCAATCTCCCAGGGCATGTTTTGACAGATTCAACAAAGTCATGATCTCTTTTGACTACCAACAAAGCAATGCTGATCATACTCTCTTCATAAGACATAACAAGGATAAACTCACTCTACTCATAGTTTATGTTGATGACATTGTAATGACAGTAGATGACAGAGAGGAGATAGCCCAATTGAAAAAGTTGTTGGCTCAGGAATTTGAGATCAAGGATATAGGAAAATTACAATATTTCTTGAAAATTGAAGTTGCCAAATCAAAAAGGGGATTCTTTATTTCTCAGAGAAAATATAATTTGGATCTCTTGAAAGAAACCGCTATGATAGTTTGCAAGCTAGCAGAATCATCCATTGAGTGCAACCACAAGCTACAAGCAGAAGGTGGAGAGCTAGTTGATGAAGAAAGATATCAAACATTGGTTGGCAGACTTATTTATCTCTCACACACTGGGTCAGATATAGCCTACTCGGTGAGCTTGGTGAGTCAATTCATGCATGATCCCGGAAACTCTCACACACAAGTTGTCTTCCGCATGTTGCGGTATTTTGAAGTCTGCCCCAGGAAAATATCTTCTTTTCTCCAAACATGGTCACTTCCAAATAGAAGCTTTTACAGATGCAGATTGGGCTAGATGTTTAGATGATAGAAGATCTAATTCCGGCTATTGTACTCTTGTAAGAGGAAATTTAGTTACTTGGAGAAGTAAGAAGCAAAGTATAGTTGCTAGATCGAGTGCTGAAATAGAATACAGGGCTATGGCTCAAGGTGTTTGTAAACTTCTTTGGTTGAGAAAACTACTAGAAGAATTGAGATAATCTGGGGAAAAGAGACTATCCTTATACTGTGACAACAAAGCTGCTATCAGTATAGCTCATAAACCTGTTCAGCATGATCGGACAAATTGCATTGAAATTAATCGGCACTTCATAAAAGAAAAGCTTACAAATGGTACATCGAGTTTGTTTTATGTGTCATCTGAAAAACCAACTAGCTGATGTGTTTACAAAATGACTCAACAATTAGACTTTTCATACCTTGATCTGCAAGTTGGCCATGTGTGATATCTTTGCACCAACTTGAGGGAAAGTGTTGATAGATATATTTAGTTCATAGTTTGTAAAGATTTGATATTGTTATCTTTTTAATTTTTCCAGTTAGGTTTAAACTCTTTTGTATAAATAACTATGTAAATGTTATAGTTAATATATTGAGAGTAATGAAACCTTTTCAAAATCTTCAAATATATATGCCGTGGTATGTGTAGCATGGATTTCTGACATGATCTTCTGTTGTGTGTGCTTGTGCTAGGTGGCTAGTGCAGGATATGGATTGGATCATTGGAGAGCAATTGATGTACTTAAAACAGTAAGATCGAGGGATGGATTTGCTGTTGCTATTTTTCTTAGGCCTTTTAGCTTTGAAGGACAGAGGCGCAAAGATGAGGTAGGGCAGATACTTGGGGAACTTCTAATATGCCATGCTTGTTTCCTGCAATATATAAATAAATAAACTTATGGAAGATATTCATCTTTATCTTTTTGCTCTTCCTTTCGTGTGCATGGTCTCAAATATAGAATAGCTGAAATTGATCTTCGAATGCACAGCATAAATGCATAACAAATTGTTGTAATAATTCATTGGATCATGTTCATATAACTTCTGATTTCCCATTGCTTTGGATTAAAATGTTTGATAGTTTTCTGAAAGGGGGATTCTATTTCCTTTGGGAAACTTACAAAGAAATTAATGTTATTTTGGGCCATTTTAACTCTTGCAAAAACTCTTCATTCTAGGTCTCAAGGGTGATAGGAAAATCTACACTCCCACTAGAATTGAGTTTTCAAGTTAGATTTTGATAGCTAGGAATTAATTTTTTCTTGCATGGAGAATGGAATTGATCAGCAGTTACTCATACATTACAGGTTGGAAATACTTTTGTCCAATCGGTTAGACAATGTTATTTTCAATTAAATTGAATATATTCTAGAATAAGCCACTCGAAGGGTTTTCTATTGAATTTTAGGAATGACTAAATCACATGTTTTTGAAAAAATATCATCTACATATCTGGATTTGTTATTGGCACTATTGGTTAATTATATGCTTTTGCACCATTGGGCATGGAATGGCCTATGAAGTGAGAGCATGAGTCACCTAGGTGTCTTGGACAAGGTTCGGGGCTAATTAAATCCTGTTAAGAAATTTCTTTCTGAATAATTGAAGGTAAAAATCCATCAGTACTTGTGAGATTTGGATAGAATAGTGAAAACACAAGTGACTGTTTGACCAAATCTCCATATTTCCTTTCTGATGTTTCATTCCTGGGGTGTAAGCTATGGATTAGTTGCTATTGGCATAGAATAATCCTTGCTAGCTTTTATGATATCCTTGTATATCAAGTTAGATTGTTTTCGCTACTATGTAAAGAAAAGCAACCAAGTCATTTAATGGCCTCAGTAAAATTTTAAAGGAGTGAAAATATTAAATATTGACAGGATATAACTTTTTGCAGGTTGTGTTTGCTTCATGAATTGCTACAAATTTTCAGAACATGCTGAAATTATTTATTTTCATATTTGTATAGATCTTAAGAGTTTTTCATCTAAAATTTTTCAAAAAAAAATGTTTATCTAAAAGTTCAAAATGAGATTGTTTGTTTAATAATTAACTTCCAATGATGTGCACAAAAATCTAAATCAAAGCTAAAAATATATTTTTGGCTATCAAACTCACCCAACCTTAAATCCCAAATTAGTGGAAGTAAGTAGCACTATTTCTTTCCCTCTTCTCTACCCTGAGCATGAATGTATCTCGAACAAAGCAACTGCAGTTACCTAAGTATCCATGTAGGTTACTACAATAGTTTACTTTTAATACTGCCATAGCAAAGCTTCAGTGGAGATTCCTTATTAATTAGGATTTTTCCATTGTTACTGAGATAATTCCCATATTTTATCTTTTTATTTGTTGAAAGATAAATTCTGCTACTTGCACTACTTGATGATTATTAAGCCTCAAAGTTGTAACTCTGATCCACTTTGCAGGTGAAAGATTTGGTAGGAAAACTTCAAGGGCATACAAGTTTTTGGATAGGTGAGTTTTGTTAACTTCTAGTATAAGATATTTTGTTTGCTCTGATCCCGCAAATGCTAAATAGACAACAAACTTTTGTTAATAACCATTGCCCTAGAATTTTCCTCTTATCACTGATGGGGCTTTCTATATGAACCCCTCTTATGACATCATTAGAATGGTATCATTTAATATGATGATTTTAAGGTGTCGTAGGTTGGTACAGAGGTTCTCGAGGAACAGTGTTAGGTGCTGAATACATGCCTCCTGATAAGGTCTATAGAGGTTGATTTCAGGGTTTTAATTTGCAGTTGAGGATATTTTACTCACTAAGCTTGTAGAGGGCCCTGAGAAAGGGCTTGGGGCACTAGGAAATGAGGCTTTTTGAGCTAGGAATAAAATAAAATTGTCTGGGATGAGAAGAAATGATAGTTTCCATTACCAAACTAGAAGTAAACATGTCAGGATAAAATTAGAGAAAAGGAAAGTTTCAGAATTAGTAGGGGGTTATGGTTGAATTTCAATATTTTTATTCTCTATCTCTCCCTCTCTTTTGTAAAGTTGTTGCTAACCCTATGCTACATTGCTTGTTCTTTGCTAGGTTGGCTAAGGAACTATGCGGAAGTGTATAATCTTTATTGTACTTGTATCATGCGTGCCTTTGAATTGATTCACATTTGGATCCATTCTTAAAATACATGTTAGTTAGATCATATTCTTTTCCATTGTGCTTGAATTATATTAAATTGTTGGCCTAACAAAAATAGTGGTAACTGGAATTGAGAAGTTGTTTGGTTATTCTAATATAATAATTGCTTGAGACATAAGCTACTCAGCCACATGAATTTGTAGCAAGTATTATCTATTTTACTACAAACTCAATTAAATTTCTTTTTTTTGCTCAGTTGTGCTAACAGACTAACAAGCTATTTTACAGATATTGACACCGACACTCTGCTCAAAAAGGATCTTGTCACTCTAGATGAGGCTTTGAAAATTGCAAATAGTGTTTTTTTGCTAGCCATAAATGCTATCTCAATTCTCATCTCAGTACGTATATCGTCTTGAAGATTTTTGTGAAACGAGATTTTCTTTCTTATCTCAATTACACACTTAATAATACAAAATGGGTTTTATATATATACAGTTAGTATAAATGGGAAAATATTATCATGCTCTTTAATTACAAAACTAACTAAAATAACATATTGACCAACACTCCCCCTCAAGTTGGTGCAAAAATATTACACATGTCCAACTTGCAGACTATAGTATGGAAGGATCGACTAATGAGTCCTTTTATGAAGACATCAATCAATTGTCTGTCCGACATTACATGAAGTAAGCTCAAGACACCATCAGATAATTTCTCTTTGATAAAGTGTCAATCAATTTCGATATTTTTTGTCCTGTCATGTTGAATAGGATTATAAGCAATACTGATTGCAGTTTTGTTATTACAATACAAAAATAGCCTATCTTTTTCAACCAACTTTAACTCTGCTAACAACTTCTGCAATCACAACTCACAAATATCTTGATTCATAGTTCTGTATTCTGCTTTTGTACTAGATCTTACAACTATACTCTGTTTCTTGCTTCTCCAATTGACTAAGTTACTTACAATAAATGTACAGTAACCGGAGTTGGACCTTCTGTCATCTAGAAATTCAGCCCAATCTACATATGTGAAAGCTTCAATTCGAAGATGACCATTTTTTTGAAAAATATGTTTTCCTATGACTGATTTTAAATACCGCAAAATACAAAAAAACAGTCTGCTGATGAGATTCTCTAGGATCATGCATAAACTGACTCACCAAATTAACAGTATAAGCAATGTTTGGTCTGGTGTGAGATAGATAAGTCTACCAACTAATATTTGATAATTGCCTTTATCAACTGCTTCTTCAGTTACTGATTGCAACCGATGGTTACTTTCAATGGGTGTGTTTGCTGGTTTGCATCCCAGCATACCAATTTCATCCAAAAGATCCAGGATGTATTTTCTCTGAGAAATGGAGATTCTTTTGGTTGATCTGACAACTTCAATTCCCAAGAAATATTGTAACTTTCCAAAATCTTTGATCTCAAACTCTTGAGCTAAGAGCTTCTTCAGTCGAATTATTTCTTCTTTATCATCCCCTGTTATCACTATGTCATCAACATAAATAATGAGAAGAGTAATCTTACCCTTGGAGTGTCTCATAAAGAGGGTATAATTAGCATTGCTCTGCTGATAACAAAAATAAATCATGGCCTTGCTGAATCTATCAAACCAAGCTCTCGGAGATTGTTTCAACCCATACAAGACTTTCTTCAGTCTACAAACCTTCCTTTTAGTTCTTTCATCATCAATATCAGGAGAAATCTCCATATAAACCTCTTCTTCCAGATCCCTATGGAGGAATACATTTTTCATATCAAATTGTTGTAAATCCCAATTGAATCATTAGCTTTGTATTTTATTGTGAACACCCACTTACAACTAACTTCTTGTCTGGAGAGTCAACTAGTTTTCAGGTTTCATTTTTACAGAGAGATTTCATTTCTTCTATCATAGCTTCTCTCCACTTTGGGTTCCTAATAGCCTTCCTCCAATCATGTGGAATAAACATAGAGGAAAGAGACAAGGCAAAGACTCTATAGGAGGGAGATAAAGAATTATAAGAGATAAAGGTAGAAACGGAATGTTTTGTACATAACCTAACTCCTTTTCTTTGAGCAATGGGCAAATTTAAATTAGCGTAAGAAGATAACTCACCCGAGGATTCAGGTATTGTAGAATGCATGATGATTTTTTCAGACCTATTCTTTTTCGAGTATCCCAACAAATCAAGTCTATCTAAACGACCAACAACATTTTGTTTTTCCTGAACATCAACATTCTGCTCCCCTTGAACATCAACAACTTTCTCCTCCTGAACAACAATCTCTTCATTTTACCCTTAAACAAGATCACGAGGTACCACAGGTACATTCATTACCACTTCTTCACTACACTCCCCCTGAAGAGGTGATGGTGTAATGTCAAAATAAGGTTCAGACTTTCGAAAGGTAACATCCATACTAATATAGAATTTTCTAGATGGAATGTGATGGCACTTGTATCCCTTTTGAGTTGGAGAATACCCAATGAACACACATATTTGTGCTCTCGGATCTAATTTTTCAATATTCCTAGTATGAATAAAGCAAACACATCCAAAAATCTTTAATGGAACAGTATAACCATTTTTTCTGGTTAAAACTTCTAAAAAAGTTCTAAAGTTGAAAGTTTTGAGAGGCATTCTATTAATAAAATAGGCAGCCACTAGTATAGCATCCCTCCGATATGATTTCGGAACATTCATAATTAACATAAGGGATCTAGCAACTTCCAATAAATGCCTATTTTTCCTTTCAGGTACCACATTTTGAACAATATTATAAGAATAACTAGTTTGATGGACAATCTCATGAGACTCCAAATAAGTATCAAACTTACTATCCATATATTTTGTCTCATTGTCAGTTTACAAAACTTTTATTTTAGCATCAAACTGGGTGTTAACCATTGTATGAAAAGATTAAAAATAAGAGAAAACATCACTTTTTTCCTTAATCAAATACATACAAGTTATACTAGTGCAACAATTAATGAAACTAACAAACCATTGATTTCCAGACAAAGAGGCAATCTGTGTAGGTCCCCAAACATCAGAATGAACAAGCATAAATGGATTACTGGCTTTATTATAGCTCAAAGGATAAGAGTTTTTAGTATGTTTAGCATACTCATAAGCATCACAAGATAAAGAATCAAATCGAGTTCTAAAAAATAAACTAGGATATAGTTTTTTTAAGACAAAAAATGATGGATGCCCTAATCGTTTATGCCACTAAATTATCTTCTGGTTGACATCCTGATATCCTCCAAAAAGAGCCAAGTCTCGACTGTCTTCTATCATATATAAGTCATCATGCTCTCTACAACTGTCAATTCTCCTTTCTATTTGAAGATCCTGAAAGATACAATAATCAGGAAAAAATTCAACCTTACAGTTAAAAACTTTAGCGATAGCACTGACAAATAAAATATTGATAGGGAATTGAGGAACATGAAGAACAAAAGATAATTTAATATTAGGAGTACAGACAATAGAATATATCCCAGAAATAGGGGTTAAAAATTCATCAACTACCCTGACACTATCTCTTTTTAGACAAGTAGAGTAGCTAAGAAAGCCTTTAGAAGTGCCTATCTTATGTCTATTCGCACCAGAATCAATAATCTGTGAGTTAAGATGAGAAAAAGTGTTACCTAACTTGACAAAATTGGAGGTAGCACTGGAGGAAGGATTAAGCTAAGATA
Organism: Excoecaria agallocha; assembly: GCA_037975025.1. Taxonomy (NCBI): domain Eukaryota; kingdom Viridiplantae; phylum Streptophyta; class Magnoliopsida; order Malpighiales; family Euphorbiaceae; genus Excoecaria; species Excoecaria agallocha. Next base: position 48,758,606 of record CM075808.1, on the reverse strand, counting down.
GGAGATGCCTGAAATGCATAATTTCATCAAAAAAGATAATTTCAACTGAAGCTGACTCTTTAGATGATTTTACTGTCTCTAACACATTTGCTTGAGCCCTTGTTGAATTAACTCGTTTTTTCCCTTGGCCCCTAGTAGGTTTTCCATGCAACTTCCAGCAAGTCTCTTTAGTATGCCTTGGCTTACCACAGTAATCACAGTGCAAATGGTGTTTATCAGAAATAATACCTTTCGGTTGCTCAAGAGTGATCTGGGCAGCTAAGCCCAACTTTTCAATAGGTGCAATATAAAGCATAACACTTCTCCTGATCTCTTCTTGTTGGATTAAAGAATAGACCTCCTCAAGAGGAGAAGGAGATCTGCCAATAACTTGAACTCTCACTTGATCAATTCAGGATTTAAACCAGCCAAAAAATTACAAACTCGCTCCTTTTCAAGCATATTTTGAATTAGTACCGCATTATCAATACATTTTGCTTGAAAATCCTGATAATAATTCAATTTTTACCATAAACTACCCAACTCAGAAAAATAATTTGAAACAGTAAACTTATTTTGTTTGTGCCATGAACTTTGTTCTAAGTTCAAAGATCCGAGCATCATTTTCCGTTCGATAATAAGTGATTTTTGCAGTCTTACATATCTTCTCTGCAATGTCAAGCAGTAAATACTGTCTGGAGATCTTAGGGTGCATAAAATTAAGGAGCCAAGACATAATCAATGAGTTATCAGAGTCCCATTAACTAAAAGTATGATCAATGACAGGTGGCAATTTCTTATTTCCATCAATGTAACCATGCAACCTTCTAGACTTGATAGATAATAAACATGACTTAGATCAGGCTAAATAAGTACTGCTTCCATCTAATTTAACTGGGCTAATTTGAGAATATGGATTGTCATCAATAGAATAATGTTTCTCTACTTCCGTAGTATTTCCCTTAGGATTTGACATAATGGAAAGGAAAAAACAAACCAAAAAGGCAGTAGGAAAACAACCCAGAAAATAGGTACAAAACCTGTTCACATGGGACCCAAAAACCAAGGACGTCGGAAGTCACCAAAGATCAGCTGGTCGGAGGCGGAAAAGGCAAGCGAGTTGATCGGAAGAAGAATCGGCGGCAATAGGTGGCTGAAGGTGGTTCCACATGCCTCACACGCCGACGAGTGGAGGAAGATCCGAAATCTTCAGGTGGCACGTGTGCTCATGCGCGAGGTCGGACGGTGCTGGAAAACAGGGTACTAGCTGAAGTTGATTTGGAATTTCTTCCGGTGGGTGTGGTGTCAAAAGAGAAGGGCTAAAACGAGATCTTCTATACTTGCCGAAAAAGGGCGTACCGGAAATAACCAACTGCAAGGGAATTAACTCGACATTCAAAACAGCAGTGGCTCTAATACCATGAAGATTTTTGTGAAACAAGATTTTCTATATTATCTCAATTACACACTTAATAATACAAAATAGAATTTATATATATATACAGTTAGTATAAACGGAAAAATACTATTCTACCATTTAATACAAAACTAATTAAAATAACATATTAACCAACATCTCTCTACATTTTAGCTGCCAGATTCACTACCATACTCCTTATGGCTTATTTTCTGGGATATTTTCAGGAGATACACCCAAAAGTAATGGACGCTCCAAACAATAGTCTGCAAGAGCTCAAGTTTTTAGAGGTTATAAAAGTAAGGGTCAATAACCATCTCATTAATGCAAGTTAGTGATTTTAACTTTTTTCTCTATCTTTTAGTTTTGATTTTTTATTAGGATGTATTTGCATTTTCTGCTTTATCTATCTTAGCTTACTGTTTTACCAGTAATGCTTTTTTATGTGAACTTGTAGATGCTTAAAGAAACTTGAAAAATATGATTTTATTGTTACTTTTTTTTTGTCACTCTCTTTTGAGCTTCTTCTTAATCACTGTTGGATAATGCAACACAGATTCTAGAAAGCTACAAAGAAGCAAAAATCGGATTTGGAGCTGGTGACAGCATTGAAAGTTCAATATTACAAGCTCTCTATGATTGTCCCTTCATTGGTGCTGGTGTGGAGGTATGATTGTAATTTGTAGTGTTGAATTCAAAGTTTGCTCTTTACTGCTTTAGCAAATGTTAAACTATATGTCGAGTATCCTAGAAAGAGTTGCTCCGTCCTTGTTTTCTTGTTTGGCATTGGTAATGTCAATATTTTGTTTATATCATGTTACTGTTACTAAATAGCCTTTTTTCGTTCTGATCCTTTTCTTTCTATGTTTGTTTCATGTTGACAGAACTTAAATGGCATCGTAATATGCATCATTGCAAGTTCAGCTTTTATTGAAAACAGTGCTGTTTACAACTCTTTGCTCACTTTTCGTCAAAGGGCAGAATACAAGGGAAAAATGATTATTTCTATGGCTCATGAACCAAACGTGGATAGCAAGACAATAGTAACAACAGTTATTACTTTAGGGTAAGCATGCTTGTCTAGAAAGATACAGATAGTGACTGATGAGCTCTCTATTCTTGATTGGTATGTGCCGGTTGCTTTGCAAACGCCAACTATGACTGCTGTCTCAGTAAAATAATTTTGATGGCCAATCATTCATATTTAATATCACTTTGGTGTATGGTCTTTGATTTAATTGCTGTTTGCTGGTCCTGATATGGAATCTCCTTATATAATTATATAAAATTTCTAAATGTGCTAATTTCCAGTTTTTACATTATAAATAATGTTTGGCTGGGTTTCTTGAACTTGTGATGTGATGTTTCATCATTACCAGTTGCAATGAAGTACAAACTGCTCAGAGAAGTAGCTTGCTGTCCAGACTGGCACAGCATTTCCCTTTTGTTAATAGACTTTTAAGGAGACACCGTCAACAATTGAATGAAGATGACGGAATCAATGTGCTTAGCGATGCTCAAGTTTCCATGGCAATAGATTCACCAGATTCTGATGCAGTAGGAAGTAGAATTGCTGTAGAAGGTATAGCTGGAGGTATTGCCAAAGACTCCGAGGAACATGAAACACTACCAAGCAGCAGTTACCAAGACATTTATAGTTTGAGGTTTGTTTGGTATCTTTATCTTTGGTTTGAAATGTCATTGGCATATGTAGGATGCCATTTCCTTTTCATATTTTAATTTTTATTGTTTTTGCCATGGCAGGGATTGCAATGATGAAGCTAAAGACTATGAGATTGACATGCTAGATGCCAGAACTGACATTTCAGATTTTTATGATGAAATTACTAAAGGTAGCACCAACATAATACTTCCTATTCCAATTAAATTTGAATCATTGCTTTGCACTTCTATCATAGGTTTGCAGTTTGAGAGTCTTTGTTCTTTGTCTAATCATTTTCAAAATATGTTCTGTAGAAGCTCCTGCTCTCCAAAGAAAGCAACTTGCTAGTTGGAACACAGGGCCAGAGTATCAGATTGCACAAGAGTGGGCTAAAGAAAGGGCTGGAGATACTTCTATGCTTGATGATATGAGCATCTTCCACCTTCCAGTTGGGGTAAGGCCTCTGGAAGGCTCTAAAGATGGTCCTGATATCTCCTATACTACCGAAGTCCCAGAGTCAAAAACTGAGTGTGTCACTGGGGAACAAAAACATGCTAATACAAGCATTGCGTCTTTGGGTGCACTGACTGACTCAGGTTTTCTATTAGTAAGGGATCTATATAATAATGCATCAACAACGTTAAAGGGAAAAAGTGCTGATGCACCCAAGAAGCAAGGAGTTCTTGCTGTTCGTGCCTCATCTATGCTGGTAATCTATCACCTGTATAATATTTCATTGCATGCATTCAGATAGATTTGGAGATAGTTGTGACTTACTTGAAATTTTTTTATACAGCTTATGTCTCTTCTAAGACTTGCCTATCTTTCCATCTAACCGCTTTTCTTAACAAGCATCATATATTGAAATATCTTCGACAATGTGCATTGTGGACAGCTTTTTCAAAGAAATAAAAAGAGTAACCATTTTGGTAGATTTACTACATCATGTTAAGCTGCTCAACTAGATTAAAACTTTCCATGCTCTTTTGTGGGATTTAAGATGATCTTCTTGGCTTTGTTATATGTATTGTATTAAGGATATTTTCCTTGGTATTCATTTGGTGTCTCCTTGTACTTCTTTATGAGGAATTTATTATGAGATATGCACCGTGACTAGTAAGTTCCTTTCAGCTAATCGAGGTTTGTTATTTGGCTTTCTTTTCTTAATAGGATTTCTTCTTGTCATTTTTTGTATTAAAATTCTCTCTCTCTCTCTCTCTCTCTCTCTCTTGCTATAACAATCTTAAAAATGTAGCTTTTGCACTTTTCTTTTTTCTTGTTTCTTTTTTTCTTTTTTTTTTTCTGTTGAAATTGAGTTTGTCCTAATGAAACTATTTTGTTAGATTCTAGTTCTTAAGCCAGTTGGAAACTGTCCTTTTCAGCACTTGAGGACATCTGTTCTGATTGTCTAGCTCCATGCAGGCAGCTGAACGAGATTCCCCAAAAAAGTGGAGTCCTGTTATGGAGATGCAGTACAGAGGAGGTATATATAGGGGAAGATGGCAGGGAGGGCTTCCTGAAGGAAAGGTACTAATCTGTACCACTTTTACACTCAGGCAGAAGTTTTTCTTGTCGTCGGTGGCAGAAGACATTAAACGTCTCTGCATGTTTCAACTTATACAGGGCCGTCTTACCCTTGAAGATGGAAGCATATATGAGGGTATGTGGCGTTATGGTAAGAGATCAGGTCTTGGTGCATTCTACTTCAGCAATGGAGATGTGTTCCAAGGGTCATGGAGGGATGATGTTATGAATGGCAAGGTTTGTTCTCCTTTTCCTATTCTTTTAAATTCGAGCTATAATCTGCAAAGTAAGAGGGGCCAATGAAGTCAGTTTTACCATCCTGTGCCACTTCATATGTGTTTGTCACATTCAGCAATAATTGATTCTTATTTTGGAGGGCTTAAAAATGTTTATTATAGCACATGGGAGAAAATGTTTATTATCAGAAGGCTTGAGAAATTTTCTTGAATTAGCACATGGGAGAAAAGAACAAAAATTCATGGGAATGTGATCTTAGATTGCCTCCTAAGTACTTTAGGACTCAAAATTTTGGGAAAAAATAAAAAATTAGATCTCACTTATATTGTTTTCTATCTAGGTTACATTTTAGTGTTTGACTTTGTTAATAGGGTAAGGATTTATTTTATGGTACAATGCAAGTTTTTATAGCTCTTTAGATGTTAGGTTGTTTTAAATACTACAAGGTGAAGCTGAAAGTTAACCCACTATTCGGTTTGCCTTTCATGGTTCTAAATCAGTGGGTCTAAGAGGCTTCTGTACATGGTTCAGTCTTATTGTGATAGGGAAGTAATTTAAAATGTAATTGGCAATATTTTAGTGGAGTATTACTCAAAACAAGGAAGCATACATTCTCATACCGATTCACAAACAGAGAAGGGATAAATTTATGCATTCATTGCATGTGCCTATGTGCAGCTCTAGTTGTGTGTTTGGACACTTTTGGCTTTGCAGACACCTCGCAAGCATTCTCTTCTATGGGTTATATTCTCATGTTGTTTGCTTGCCTCTGTAAATGTTGTGCTTTGTAATCATTAGATCTAATTATATAGTAAATGCAATGTAATTTCCTTAGATGTGCTTCATTGTTGCTGAAATAGATACATTTCCTTTATGGATTCAATATGGTTAAGTTTAAGTTATCATGTAGGGTTGGTTTTATTTCCACACCGGCGATAGATGGTTTGCAAACTTTTGGAAGGGAAAGGCCAACGGTGAAAGCCGCTTTTATTCAAAATCTGGTGAAGTCTTTTTTGGTCAATTTCGAGATGGATGGCGACATGGGCATTTTCTTTGTATTGATGTTGATGGTGCAAGGTCAGTGTTTATTTCATCCTGGTTATCTTATATTTTTTTTTCCTTGTATTTTTTTGGGTTTGGTGTAGGATAGCATCTATTCAACTTGTCACTTGAGGCCTTTTTGTTTTCTACTACCTTGCCGAGTTCCAACATTAATGATGTCAGATCATACAGAAAATCAAAATATATGAGAAAGATTAAATTTCTGGATTGTGAATGTTGTTTGCATGCTCAAATTGGCCACTGAAGTTACAAGAAATTACACTTAATTTCCCCAACTCATTTACTGGTACGAGTAATATACTGTTAGAGATTTTTTTTCCTTCTTTGGTTTTCTCAAACTTGGCATAGACACTGCCGTCATTAGGAATGTTGAGGCTGTGGGTGTACCTTTTGGAACTCAGTCACGAATTTGATCTTGTTGTGATCAGGATAAAGTGGAGAGGGTTATGGGAAGGGCAACACATTTACCTTTCATGGAGCTCATCTAATTAATACACACACACACAAAAAAAAAAAGCATATCTTTGAACTGTATTTATTCTGTAGTTGCCCAATATTTGAAAATTAGGATAAAAAATTGGTCACATATCTCAAACATCTTCCAAGGTGTACTTGTGAAAGTTGTGTGCATTATTTCATCTGACATTTGGTGAAGGTTTACTTAAATGTGCAAGGCATATTCACAATAACAGTCACCAGTTCATGTGAAACAACCAGACAAGAGTCTTTGTCTTGCTGCTCTACATGTATTGGTTATCTTCTTTGCACGACTGCCGAACTATGCTTTAATGTAGCACAGCAATCTAATTAGCATGATATATCTGCATGAAGTCTATGTGATGATTTTAACAGAACTCAAAAGAAACTAAGAACTTATAATAAAGTTTGTCTTGCGGTGTCAACTTTGTCTCGCTTTCTTATAAATGATGATGATTGATATGTCTCAGTTATATACAGCTTATATTATCAAAGTTGAACTTCATTTTACTCTATGAATATTATTGTTTTTACTAGCATATCCACGTTTGTTTAATTGGTTTCAGATTTAAATGTATCTAGCAGCATTCCAATTTAATCAGGTTATAAGAAATCTGTTAATGGAGTTTACTTACAGTTTTTATTCTTTTGTTTCTTGTGCAACCCCAAAGCTGAAATTATCATATCAATATTTCTATGAATTCTGTATTATTATAGGTGTCTTGAGACATGGGACGAGGGTGTTCTCCTAAGCCGGAAACAAATGGACTCTGATAGTGATGCTGGATAAAGGTTGTGTAGTAATTTTGCAATTTCTATTCACTTGGTTGTATATCCTTAATCACTTCACTTGCTAACTAATAGATGTCTAGTAGAATGCCAATGCCAAAGTTCAGAAAAACATTTCTTCATGCATATTTGTTAATCTTCTCCACATCTTTGATTCTTTCTTTCTTCTTCTGTGAAGTTGGCTGACTGGTGGACTATGCAAGAGAGAGGGTTGCCATTCTCTAAAACAGTAGACTGTCAGTACTGTCCTCTGAAATGTGATTATCCATTTGATCACTTTTGATTCTGTGAAATGGTTGCTTAGATTAAGTTCCCAGTGCTTGTGAATAATGATCTTAGATATAACCTGTTTCATAGCTTGTTTGGGGAGCTGCAGGGGCTATTCCTTATCAGAGTCCTGCATTGAAGGATATTCAAATCTTAAAGCAAATTTAAGCCATTTGGGATTTCGAACCACCGGATGGTGGGCATAGATATGGGTATATGGAGACGCAAAAGAATGTTGTCCAATCATTTTTCTCCCTTGAGAAAATGTGAAAGGGAAGATAGCTAGATTTGGCAAATTTAGTTGTTTAGAATTGTATTTTTGCAGGAAAGAACAACCTGCATACCAAAATTTGAGTATGCTAGTACACTTAAATTCTGAAGTTGCTACGTTGAACATCTGAACTACCGTCTTAATCCGTTTCAAATGAAAGGATTTGTTAGCTGCTGCAAAAGAAAACATCTTTGCGCGTTACATGATATGTTTTTCACCTAATGATATGATCACGATGCTACTGCAAAATCTATTTACGGTAGAATCTTATATAACTTTTATCAGCTTCTGAGGAACCTGAGAAGTCGTCTTCCATTAGAAATAAGGAAGTCTTGAAGGCCCATAGCAAAAAGCTGCTCCTCAGTAAGAGCACGGTTCTCATAATAAACCTGCTCGATTAGGAAATTCCTAAATATTTCACATTGATCAGTTGTGTGCAAAACTGTGAGGTGCCATCTACAAACGCTTTCCAGTCCATCCCTATAAGTAGGCAAAAACCCCAGAATGCCTGAACTCGCGAATTCATTGAACAGATTAATGGCAGTTGTATTTTTCCAATCACTATCTGCCTGCATTATAGTTCATGATGTTCTATTAACACCAGTTAGCTACAAGAGATGGAAAAAGAGAGAGCATCTCTTACCATTGCTAATAGGGAGGATTTACGATCCCGGATGTACTTTCTTGATCTCAAATCAGCCTGTATTTATTTTCATATACAACGGATGAACATTAAAGACAGCACCTCGAAAGAGCAGTGTGGCAATAGAACAAGTTTGGTTGGACGTAGCTAAATTAGGCATCTACTCCAAAGTTAATTTATGCAACTTCTCTATGTTCTACTTAAAATTGGAAGCATTCCTGAGAGAAAAGAACACTAGGTTTCACCTGTTTGACCGGCTCTGGCAAGTTATCCCTACGAGTAAGTTTTGCAATTTTGATGGCAGTATCTAGCGATATTCGGTGACCAATTGAAATATATATGGGATCATATGATCCTCTTGTTGCTCTCATTGCCTGTTAAAGAAGAAAATTACCTTATGTGCATTGCCATATGAAGCAGAAAAGAGGATATGTCGCATAATAAAGAATTAGGCATATAAGGTATTTTAAAATCATGTGTTTACTGCTCCCCATATGCAGCCAGAGTGTCCTTTCAGTTTGGCAAAATCTTCACCATTTCTTCCTCTGGCTTGAAGAAGCTCTCTCACCCCATCTTCATTAAGTCCATCCACATAATGCAGCTGAAACACAAGAATAATAAATTCATCAAAATCAGAGGCAATGAATTGGACTATTTAACAAGTAAACAATAGTTACTGGAACAAACTGGACTTACATTCTTTCCAACCCCAATGGTGGGAATATCAGCCATAACCCCTAGATGACATGCCAACCCAAAACCTGTATCAGAATGCTTTTAGAGCATGTAGAATGGTATAAAATTTTCCAGATACTGATTCCCCATAAAAAGCAATTGAAAAAATAAAAAGAAGTTGAATTCAAGTCTAGCTCCACATAACATGACAAAAGAAATTAATTACAGGATGCATGGAACTGATAACAAGTTACATATGATGGAGACGTAAAGAAATACGACATGCCTCGAGGATGAAGCTTCCCATTGCCATCTACCATGATGACCTACCCACCAAACGTACCATAAGACATAAACATATACATATAATTGCAGACACGGTGATGAGAGGGAATTTAGAGAGACCTGAGGATAGCAAGGATTCTGAGTGTTTTTCATCTTCTGAATTAGAGGTAAAAGAATTGGGACCTGATAAATTATGGAGAAAAGCAACAGCTAATATAATAAGTAATTGATGGTTATGTAATTGTGAGTGGGGAAATGGGATTGAAGAAACCTCTCTGAAGGCGAGGAAGCCAGCAATATAAGGGACACGGAGACGAACAAAAGAGAAATCTTCGTAAACAATTTGAAGAGTTTGAAGATCCAAAACGATAAGTGATCCACAAGCTACAGATGGATCTTCCTTCAAAAAGCTTACATCCACACCTCCCACATATCTCAGTACATTTGTTTCAGTTCTTAATGATGTGTGTAGTGTCCACTCGAAATCATCTTCCTCAATTAGCCTTCCCTTAAGAAAATGTTGAGTCCTGTAAAAAAATACCCAGATGGAGTACTGGCTTTAGATTGATCAAAACAATTCATGAAAAAAAAAAAAAAAAAAAAGTACTCAAGCCAACTGGGCATCTTTGATGGCTATGCTTCTGTTGATGATGATGATGATGATGATCCTTCTCTTCTGCGGTACATAGCTCCAAATTTTAGAAAGAGAGACGACTTAGTGCACGCTTCTCTTGACCTTTCACTTTCCAGCTCCTACTGTCCTGCATGCTTAATTACTTTCCTATTAAGAAATTCCATTTTCCTTTGCTGCAGTTTTTAATTTTCTTAAAAGATTTTTTTTAATCTTTTCCCTTTAATTCAATTCAATGATCAATTTTGTTTCAACTTGTAAAGTTAAAACTAATAAATTACTCCATCCGTACCCAGTAATTTATCGCTTTTTTTAGAAAAAAATTTACTCCATCTATAATATTACTTTATAAAATCAAGATAATATTTATTATATATATTTCAATTTTACCATCTCATTGATATTAACATTACCTTTTTTTTGCACATTTTCTCCATATTCATTAAATATAAGAAATGACACTATAATTTTTTTTAAGTAATTTTTAATAAATCAAAAATATCAATAATTATCGTAATATGTATAAAAAAAATAACGTGACATGAGACCGAGAGAATAATAATCTTGCTTATTTATCTAAAATGATAAGTTGAGAGCTTTGCCCTCAGTTTCATTATTATTACCCTTCCATTCAGTATACACCTTCCTAAATTTGTAAATTAACCAATAAATATCAATTTTTTAAGAGTAAAATATTTTTAAATATATGTTTTACTAAGATAAATATGTATTAATTTTTTACAGCACAATTAATATATAAAATTCATTTTCCAATCAATCTGTCTACTAATTAACTCTTTTTGTTTTGAAGGACAAATTAGTAAAAACTTGGTATAATTAATAAGCTTCTTAAACTTGATGAAAAAGTAAAACGGACACCTATTTATTTATGGATAGAAAAAATATCATTATTATTTTACTCTTCCCCGTAGTAAGAGTTAATTTAGGGGAAAAAATCTCATATAAATTGCGATTTTATAAAATTAAGAAATAATCAATTTTACTCTCAATAGTGAGATATTAAAAATTAATACTAAGAAATTAACAAAGTCATTAAAAATAGAATAGAAAAGAGCTATAGTACATTCAATAATTCTTTTTATAAAATGAAGATAATTCCATCTTTATTTTAATATGTGAGCAAAAGCTAAAAATAACTCTTACAATGGGATAGTAGAATTATTATTATTATTATTATTATTATTATGAAAATGAACTGGTTAATCAGTTCATGAGCAAAAAAATTAACCAATCCATTAATATCGATTTTTAAAAATCAGTAACTATTAATCAGTCCGTTATATTTGGTTAACCAATATATCAATTTTGATTTTTTGATTTAGTTAATCAATATTTTTCAATTAACTATTAAAAATTATAAAATAAAATTATATAAAAAAATTAGATAAATTTCAATTCAATTTCAAATGTATAAAGTAATTTAATATAAGAATTATGAAACAAACATAATTTACTAGCCAAATTTTATGTTCTATAAATTAACAGCTAATATTATAAAATAGATTTGATATTTATTGAAAATTAATATTTTGATTGTAAATCAAATAAATTTTTGAATAATATTAAATGTTATAATACAAACTCTAAAATATAAAAAAATATAATTAAATACTATTAAGTAAAATAAGAACACTAATATATGATAAAAAATAATATATATAAAAGTTAATCGGATACTATATAAAAATATTACTATATAATTAAAGAAAATAACATAATATAAATTTAGTTTACAGTATTATATAAATTTTATAAGTAAATATAAAAAATTAAAGTATAAAAATATAAATATAAATATATTTTAAAATAATAATAATAATAATTTTTATTATTATTATTATTATTATTATTATTATTATTATTATTATTATATATGCATGTGCGAGTGCGCGCGCGTGTATGTGTGCATGAACCGGTTAATCGTTACTTAAAAAACTAAACTATAACCATTAACAAAAAAAAAAGTATAAAAATTAAAAATCATATCCGAATTCATCGGATCAGTTAACCGTAAAAATTGATTCGATTTCGGATCGATTTTACAGTTAATAATATTTTCGATTTTTTTTCTAACCCCTAACTACTACTACATTTTAATTGATCCCAAATATAACACACTTGTTATCTATATCATACTGTTAACTTGTAAGTTAGGTATAATATCCCTAATTAATTTGTCATTAATCAATAATTTATATTTCAATTATTTGTATCACTTTCAAGTAAATTTTAAAATAATGTGATATTTAATACTTAATTTTTTTTTTAATCTTTCTATGATATACTTTGCTTTAAGTAATGAAAGGTTCCATATTAATACATCTTCTTAACAATCTTTTCATCGATGAATGAAAAACAATAGTTGTGTACGATTGAAATAAATGGCATAATTGGTTAATTATTAATAAAATTATTTAGATGCGGAAAGAGTATTATGTTGAAGTTATATACTGTGGGTTTGTTAAAAAAGAAAAAAGAAAAAGAAAAGAAATGTATGAAATATGAATGCAGGAAGGGAGTGGTGAAGTTGATTTAATGTAAGTTGCTCCCTTCAAATCCTAAATTCCGTATCTGTATTAGAAGTCGGAAGATACTCTATTATTGGAACATGCATTTTTTTAAAAAAAAATATTAGTTAGCAGTGATTACATAAATTTTTCATTCTAATTTACTAAAATAACCTTTTATTCATTCTATACAATTATATATTCACTTTATTAAATATATCTTTTTCAGTTGATATATAAAGACGAAATTTTATATATATGTAATACTTTAAAATATATTTAAATTTACGTTTTTATTTTTATACCTTACTTTTTTATATTTTTATATAAAATTTATATAATACTTTAAACTAAATTTATATTATATTATTTTTTTAATTATATAATAATATTTATATATAATATACCATTAAATTTTATATATATTATTTTTTATCATATATTAATATTCATATTTTACTTAATAATATTTAATTACATTTTCTTATATTTTAAAATTTACATTATAACATTTAATATTATTCAAATTTTTATTTGACTTAAAATCAAACATATTAATTTTCAATAAATATCAAATCTATTTTACAATATTATTTATTAATTTATTGAACATAAATTTTGACTATTAAATTATATTTATATCGTAATTTTTATATTAAATTACTTTATACATTTAAAATTGAATTGAAATTTATCTAATTTTTTTATATAATTTTATATTATAAATTTTAATAGTTAACCGAAAAATATTGATTAACTAAACCAAAAAATCAAAATTAATTAACTAGTTAACAAAATATAACGGAATGATTAATATTTAATAATTTTTAAAAATCGATATTAATGAATTGATTAATTTTTTTGCTTATATATTGATTTATATTGGTTAACCGATCCATGCTCACCTCTAATTCAAATGTTTATGCAGAATTCTCTCTCTGCAGTCCTATTGCTTACAGTCCAAATAAATTCAGGTTCCAAACATTATATTTCTCAACTCGTTTCACACAAAAGCATACTCACAAATGTTTCCCTCTTCGCACTGCGAATAAACCAACGACAGAGGCATGTTTAAACTTCCCTATCTCCCACATGCAAGAATTAAGAGAATCATATCATTCAATTATTCCTTTAATTTAAGAGGAAAACTTCAAAAATCTTGCCCTCCCTCTTCCTCTACCATAACTAGGTCCTCTCCCAATAGGCTGCCTTTCCTGCCCTGAACCTTTCTCTTCTTCCCCTATGCTTGCACATCTACCTCTTCCTCTTCCTCTTCCTCTTCTCTGTTCCCCTGACCCACTTCGAACTTGGCTGCTGCTCTCTCCCTGCCAACACAAAAACTAGCGGAAGGTATATTGCCCACATTTGATACAGGCTACAATATTTGAAGAAATGACTTGTTAATGAATTTAGAAATATAATGGTGTCAATAGATTTGATTCACATTTGCCCTCATTATATCTGCACAATCCAAGGTAGGTGACTAAACCATTGGCATTTTCACTCGAACAATGTTAGTGTTGCATTTACACAACACTTGGCAGCCTGCTAAAGTACCGACTGGACGATATGAATGGACTGACACCATGTATGCAGTGTATAATCCTGTGGTATTAGGTGAAGTAAAAGATGGGCATCTCAAAAGAAAAGCAACCAAAGAAGGTCCTCAAGGAGAAATCTGATGAAGCATAAATAAATAAATAAATTTTTTATCAGTCTCAAGAATTTGAGCAGTTCTTTTACTCAAAAAATAGGAACCTGCTGAGGTCTCATTGAAATATGTGCTCCTGATTAAGAGCAAAATTTCCACAACAAAATCTCCATGATGACATTCCTAATTATCTAGCACCAATCACCAATGTCACCATTAAGTTTTCAAAATATCTAGCACCAATCAACTCGCAAAATGTTCAAAATTCTTAAAAGATGGTCATCTCAAAGCAAAGCAAGTAACCAAATAAGGTGCTTAAGGAGACATCTGATGAAGCGTAACAGATGAGCTAAAAAAACTAATCTTTGATCAGAGTCTCAAGATTTTGAGCAGCCTTTTTATCTAAGAAAATAGGAATATACTGAGGCCTCATTGAAATATGTGCTCCTGATTAAGAGCAAACTTTCCACAACAAATTCTCCATGATGGCATTCCTAAGTATCTAGCACCAATAACCTATGTCACAATTAAGTGCACATAAAAAAATTTTGAGCCTCATGAAACAGAACCTACCAAGTCATTATTGCTGGTGATAATTTTCCAAGATGCACTAGGTCCCTGCACAAAGAGGGATCCAAGTTAATATTCAGATCGGCTATACAAGGATAAGAATCACTGTCCACTCTAATCACATTATTTGGAGGGAGTTGGAAGCCTTACTCTTAAATATGATTGAGAATAATATTTCTAAAAGCTACAGAATTCTCAATGTACATCCAAAAGTATCATGCAACAAACAAAGATCCTTTCATTTTGGTCTAATCTCATTTAGAAATCTTATATATTCTTTCGTAACTCTTTGCCATTCACTAAAAGTCAATTTAGGAGGAAATGTTTAAAATTCTTACCCTCCCTCTTCCTCTCCCCAAAGCTCTATCATAACTATATCCTCTCTCAATAGACTGCCTTTCTCCTCTTTCCTGTCCTGAACCTTTCTGTTCTTCCATTCGGCTTACAGTTTGTTTTATATTTTTCCATCTACCTCTTCCTCTTCTTTGGAATGGACCTTGGCCTAATTCACCTGACCCACTTTGAACTTGGTCACTGCTCTCTTCCTGCAAATCACAAAAATTAGCAGTAGGTGAATTACCCATATTTAATACAGACTACAATACTTCTTTTTTAAATATATATATATATATAACACTAAATAAAAAGAGTTGTTAATAATTAAGAAATATAATGGTGTCTATAGATTTGATTCACATTTGCCCACATTATATATGCACAGTCCAAGGTAAATGACTAAACCATTTGCATTTTTAACTCGAAAAATTTTAGTGTTACATTTACATAACACTTGGCAGCCTGCCAAAGTACAGGATGATGTGAGTGGATTGATACCCAGTGCACAGCGTACAATCCTATGGTATTAGGGGAATTAAAAGATAGTCATCTCAAAGCAAACAAGTGACTAAAGAAGGTGCTTAAGGAGACATCCGATGCAGTATAACAAATCTTTTTACCTGGTAATATAACAGAAATATTTTCTTGTATCCAAATAGAAGTTTATACCTGGAAACCCTGTTCAAACAGAAATGCCACAGACAATTTTCTTTTGTTTCCTGGTAATATCATGTCTACATTTGCCAGCAATCATCATATTTCATATCTTCTAACAACAACCATCAAGGGTTTCCCTGTCAATCTCTTTCCTAAGCCTAGTTTCACATATTTGGAAGCTATTTCAGATAGGTTAATAACTATGCTCAAATTTTAAAATCCATGGCATAACGAACTCTGATATGAGAAAATTTACTATATAGCTCTCTTACACCTAATAAACATTCAGCAGCTTCTTCCATTTATTGCTGCCTTAAAAATCCTTTCAATCATGAAGAAAGCGGGATCAATCTAATGACATGGCACACAAGACTGCAAGTTCACCTCTTTCCATGTCAATAAAGTATTAGCAGGAAACCAAAAAGCTTACATGGAGTAACCTAGAGTCCAAGATTTTGAAGCTTAGAAAATATACGATATATGTATAACTTCGTCAAAGGAATGAAGATGATGGAAGTGCCTCAACAATATCAATTTCGATATCTAGTCCTCTATTACAAGGTAAAGACAATATTGAAGAGGATGTTGTCCACAGTAACAAGGTTATACAATTAAACAATAAAAGTTCAACAAGAGTTCCGGATAATTATAAAGTCTCATCAGGTCAACTAGCAAATTCTAATAACAGCAGTCAGACCAAATATCCTCCATGAAATGAGTATTAAACATGCTCATCAATTGAGCATAACTGATTAAGAATTGCAAGACAGACAAGAAGACTAGACTGGAAAAATTTAACAAGCACCGAGGATGAAGTCATTGGAAATATTCACCTATGGCTTGCAGATGCATAAACGTTTCATTGCAGGAATTAAAAGCAATGAGTACCAAATAAAGGAAAGGAAAGATGGATTAAAAGAATAATAATAATAATAAAACAAAGAGAAAAAAGAATGGTGTGGATACTGAGAAGTGAAGGTGGTCTTTAAAGAAAAAGGCCCATGGAGAAAAGATCCATCCAGCCAACCTCAATTAATTTGGTACTAAGATTTAGTTGAGCAAGGACTCCATTGTTCAGATTAATCTTTGAGACCTCATAAAAGACCAGGCATTGCAGTCGTCCCTGATGTGCTCTCATCACTCCTTTCACTTCCCTACACAGAAATATTCAGTTGAAACTGTCGATGATCCATTTTTTGCTCAGTTGCTAACTCATTTGATTTTTCATCATTCGATCATCTCCAAATCATTAAACTCGGCAAACAATGAGGAAAAGAAATAAACTTCGCATAATTACTACCATGCTCTAATGGCATTAAACTTTCAAATAAAACAAAATAAATGGACCAAAGTAAAGTAGAGATCAATTTACCAGATTAAGGCTATTAAACTGTTTTAGTATTTGTTGAAGCTTCTGCACATAAACCCTTGATCTTTTATCAGCCTGCATTTAAAACAAAACAGAAATACAGTAATCAGATATCACAGTCGCCAAAATGATGAGCGACAGTTTATGCTGATAATTCATAATTTTTGAAATTATGTAAATACTCAACCACCTGAAAATTTCCTACTTATTAGCCATTATATGCAGTTTTCCTAACAAACATTCTGTTGGTCCCGATGACACTCAAAAGGGGGTGAATTGGATGTCACTAAATTTTTGCCTAGGTTCTGTTTGAACAGAAGCATTCTGTCGGTGTTTTCTGGTTAGGCAGAACAGAAGCGATATGCAATGTATGAACGTTCAATGTGATGAAAGAAAATATGTAAATCAAATACTTTTTCAGAACAATTTTAATCTTGCAGAAAATATGTTCAATAACAGAATTGGTTTTGTGATATTATCTTTTAAAACAGAAAATGACTCAATGAAACCACTCAATGGTGTGGGCTCAATGGCTAGGGCTCAATGGCTAAAAGTGGAAGACCACTCAAAAACTTGCATGGAAATAAAGTTTAGGCATTTTACAAATTTTTCTGTGACTACATTATTCCTAAATCTGGTAGTGCTACATTTTTAGCCACTGTTGCTGATTGTTTGATATGGCATTTTTTGAAGAGAAACCAATTAATTTGCTGCAGTTGTTGTTAATGTGTTATGTTAATTCAAAATCACGTTTGCCACATGCCCTCCTTTTGACTAAACTGTTTGAGCATTGGGAGATTGATCTGGGTGATGAAATTGTTCAAAGGCTGCAAAAATCCCACTGTATTTTAAAGAAATACTATGAGGAATCTATGGGCAGAACTAAGGTATTGGGTAAAAGGAAACTTGATGACTCTTCTGTTAAAACTGTCTCAAAGAAGACCCGAAGCCATATAGGTACATCATCCAAAGTGGAAGCAGCTACTGCCACTCAGCCTTCTCCTGAACCATTGGCAAAAACATCGAGTCCTGAAGAGTTAACCAAGAAACTCAAAATCTTCTCTCCTGAAGCTTCTTCATACTTGGCCAAAAATATGCCCTTAATCATCAAGGAAGCCAAGACTGATCCTGTGCTTTCTGAAAGCAAAAAGAAGCCCGATATTGTTCAAGAAGAACAGGTTGAACAAGATAGTGAGGATAAGGCTTCTGAGGATCAAGATGTTGAGGATGATGCTAAGGTTACAGAAGAGGAAGATGAGCAAGTTGTGCAATCCGATGATGATCAAGAAGAATCAGATCATAATAGTGCTGAGAGTTCTTATAACTCAGAAGACCAAGGACGTGAGTTTAGCACTGATATTGCTAAACCTGGAAAAGAAGGCAACAGTTCTGAGGTTCAAGAAAAGGCAGAACCAGAAAAGGAAGCAGAAGAGTCTCAACAAGCAGTGCAAATTCTAGAAATAGAGAAGTCTCCAGAGGTCATTTCAGAACCCAGTACAGATCGGCCTGTTACATGAGAAGGTTTTAGAACCGTCTGCAACAGAGCATGCATAAAAAGTAGTCAATACAGCAGCACAATGTGATGAAGTTCACACTGACCCATCAGATTTGGAAGATGAAGACATTCCTCCAACAAATGAGCTCAACTCTGGTGATGCTACTCTAGCAGAAGAGGCAAAGCAACAAGATCAAGAGGGAAATCAAGAAGACGAAGATAAGGCTCCAGAAGCAAAGGAAAGCAACGAGGCAGTAGATACTGATGTGGAGCAGCCAATACCTTCTCCATCAGCACTTAACTTGGAGTTGCCTGAGCTAAATGAAGACATGGCAGAATATTTTTGGCATCTTCAGAGTGACCTACTTGTTATCACTGAGACTCATAAGAAGATTGACACTCTTTTTAGGCAGAAATATACAGCCAAATCCCCCTCTTCTACTTCTGCCAATCCAACAAATCCACCCCAATCTTAAATTCTGCTCTCCTTAGTCTGACTATTTTATGTTTATTTTTGGCTTTTTTTGTGTTGTAGACACATGTTATTCTGTTTGTGCTGTGTTTTTTTGTTTTTGGACAGGTTTTCATCCTCCCTTTTGTGCTGATGGCAAAAAGGGGGAGAAAAATGTTGTTACATGGGATATTATGCTTATATTGATGTTATAATTGCATATGTTAAATGGATGCTGTGGATCTTAGGTTTTGTGCAATTAATTCTGGTTTGATATACAGTTGTAGATTTGCTTAGTTAATTATATGTTTGTTATCTGCTGAATTCTATTAAATATCTTGTTTACGTTGTGCATATTTATAGGGATTATACTTGTATAAATCCCCTAGGCATATAGTACGGGGGAGCTTACATATACTAAGTTTTCAAGATTTTATTATCAACAAAATTGAGATGTAGCCTTGAGCCAACACATTCTTCCAACTACCTGAACATGAACACATTCTAATAAGAAGGTGATCTACCACCCTTTTTAGTCGAAAAGATGAAGTAGGAAGAGGAGGATGTCAAAAGTGCACATCAGAGATTTCTGGAACTCAGGATGCCAGAGATTTCGTTGTAGACTAGTTTATTTGTGCAGTTAACATTTAAACCAAAAACCACCATGAAAAGTTACAAATAATGATAGTACCATCTTACCAGTAGTTTCATAAGAATTCATAGCACATTTTTTTATTCAGACAATAATTAACATGATCAAAGCCCACTGCAGCAATACTAGTTTTAAGATTGCGTTTGGTCTCAGACTACTCTGGATTTATACATTCTGCATATTTTGATATAAAATCTAAAGCATCACAAACAAATGAAAGAAATATAACTCGTTGAAAGCTTTTAAGTTTCACCTGCCGAATAGGCTCAGGCACACGATATTTGCAAGTCATTTTGACAATTTTGATGGCAGTGTCAAGTGATATACGGTGACCAATTGAAATAAATATGGGCTTCACCGAGCCCTCAGTTGATCTCATTGCCTGTTTAAAAAAAATATTAACAAAAAGAAGATCACTTCATTAAGTACAAAAATGGATTATCAATTCCACTAAAGTGCTTATTGAATGTCATAAGACAAAGTACTTGTAGAGCAGTCAGAGGCAAGTTTTGATGAAAGGCATTGCAGATATTCAGATTTATAATAATAGGGACCAAAAAGCAAGAAGAACCCACAATTAGTTTAAAGGAAACAACACAACAGTGCTTGTATGCACCAGTACAAAGAGAGTTCAAAGCGTCATTATTTCAATAAAGGCTTATTGTACTTATTCTAGAGAGCTTAGTGAGGAATCGTGTCTTAACTAGAAAAGGGAAAAGATTAGAACAAAATCAAAGAATAAGTAAAAGAGAAGAAATGAATGCACAAGTACACCAGAGTGAATGACTTTTTTAGCACCAATTTTTAATTTCTCCTTTTTTTTCAATAAGAGAAGTACAGTCAACTCTTAAATTTTTTGATGTATCAGGAAACTTAAAAACTTTTCTTGTATAAGCAGAAAAGACATGCTAAATCTCTTACCACTCCATGTATGCACCCAGAGCGTCCAATCAATGTAACAAAGTTTTCACCACTTCTTTCTTTGTCTTGAAGACGTTTCCTCGCACCCTTTTCAGTAAGACCATCTATGCAATGCAGCTAAAACATGTTCAAATTGAGAATCTGTTATGCTAAACCCACAAAATTGAAAAAGCACATTTAGGGAACAGTTGAAAAAGCACAAAATTGAAAAAGCACATTTAGGGAACAGTTGCAGGACAAAAGCAACAGTTGGAGGTTTTGAATCCCAAACAACTGAGAATGCAATTCAAAACATGATAGGAAAAATATTCACAACACTACTACTGCAAGAGCAATCAGAAGGAACTTGACTTTTTTACTGGTAGACAGTGAATATTATAACAGAACTCACTTTCTTTCCAATCCCAATCGTGGGAAGGTTTTCCAGAACGCCTAGATGAGAAGCCAAGCCAAAGCCTACAAGAAAGTCTAATTGTTAATAGATTTTCTCCCACATAAACAAATATAAATAAAAAGCTTAGCATTTTTATTACATACTCACGGAAAAAAGAAATAATTTTTTCAATGAGCTTATACAGTTATACTTAGTGTAAAACAGAATATAATAAAAGCAACGTACCTCGAGGATGGAGTATCCCATTGCCATCAACCATTACTAACTGTTGAACCACATATAGAGCCTCAGTTTAGATGAAAACTTAGCATGATGACAAGAAAAGCGATTAGCATCAGGAACTAAGGGTGCTAAATTATACTGTCAAGTTGTGTCAACTAAGTTTAAAATTTAAAAAAAAAAAAAATCACCTGAGGGTAGTAAGGATTATTATTGTTTTTCATCTTCTCTAGAAGCTGTAAAAGTACTGGGGCCTGAATTGATTCATATTAAAAATGGAAATCAGAATTAGAGTTGCAGATTCAAATAAAATCAAATGTAGTGATCAAAAGATATCGGGAACCTCTCGGAATGCAAGGAAGCTGGCAATATAAGGGACATCAAGCCTGACATGGGCAGAATCATGGTACACAACTTTACCAGTTCTAAAATCCAAAACAACGATTGTCCCACAAGCAACGGATTGATCATCTTTTGAACAGCTCACATCGACCCCACCAATAAACTTCAAGACCGCCTGATGATTTTCTTGAGCAGTGAGTGAGGGCAGATTCCACGTAAAGTCATCCTCCATGATCAATCTCTGCTTAAGGGAATACTGAATCCTGCAAAAGTTCCCCATATAGAGTAATTGATGGGAAATCGGGTAATTAACAAGAATGGAAGAAAGGTTGTAAATTTCGTAGTTACATACTCTTTCCATCTCTGTAAAATGTCTGGGGTTGAGCCTGCTGAAGATGATGATCCTCCTCCTCCACTAAACATGTTGACTATTCGGTCAATGGCTATCAAATGGGAATACGGCGAAGTTAAGACCAAACTGTGATCTCAAGATTTTGGAGTTTTACCAGTCGAAAATGGCAGCTTTTCCTCCAGATTAGGCGACACAATTTCCTTTCCTAGTATCTTGCTTTTTTCCCTTCGAAAACAGGGGCTAGGATTGCATTCCTCGGATTCGGATACCCAAACACAATTAATCCGACATTCGATTTTTTGATATTTTTTTATTCGAATCTATTTTATATAAATATTAAATTTTTATTTGATTAATTAGATATTTTTCAAATTTTGAATTGATCCATTCAATTTATCCAAATTCATTTTTTTAATTTATATATTTAAATGAAAATTAAATTAAAATTATAAATTAATACAAATAAATAATACTAAATAACATAAAAATATTTTTAAAATATAACAAACTAATAATTTCAAAATTACATTAATATATATTATATATTAATTAATAAATAAATTAGAATTTTTTAATTTATATATTCAGTTATTCAAGTTTATTGGTCGGATCGGTTTTAGGAAGTTTTCACCCGATTCGACCCTCAAAATAACCTTAATTCTCATAACCAAATTGATTTTAATAATCTGATTAATTCCATCCGAATATATCGATTCGGTTTTTACACATCCCGTGGATGGACAGGGGGAGTGCATCACAGCATTAGTTAAAATAATATTAAATTTTAATCTGACGCTGGTTTTTTTTTTTGTAGTTATTTATTAATTTAAGGCTTATGATATGATCTCTCTCTGAAATGCATCTCAAATAAATTAAGAAGATACAATTTGCTTGGATAATTTTTTTTTTTCTTTTTAAGTGATAAATCGGTGGGATATACGGAATAATTGTTTTTAGTTTCACTCAACTCTCCCAACTGCTTTACGTGGCTTTTACATTTATTTACTTAAGATTATTAAAAAGTTTTAAAATATTTCTTCATCTCTTTTACAGAAAGAGCTCAGCTATTGAATTATTATTGGCTTCATTATTATCATTTACCAATTTTGTATACTTATATATATATATATATATATATATACTTTTGTAATAATTATTATAGGATATGAGAAGGATATATAATTTATGTTGCCAAAAGGCTAATTCTACCAAACTAACATCTAATTCCCCATTAAAGAAACATCTCATTTCCAATTATTTGAACGAAAAAGTTACACTGCATTCGGGGCAGAATGAACAAGTTATCGTTATTGCTTGCTTAATTCTATAATACTTATCTTTCCCAAATACTTGCCCCATTGCGATGATTTGCTTCTAGTAGATCAAACCAACGACACATTATTATCTTGAATTTTGTTTTACTTGTGAATAAAAATAATTTTAGTGAAAATTTTAATTTGTTATGGTACCATTGATTTAGTCCATAGGTGAGATAAATATTATTTAAACAAGAAAATTTCGATCCTCTTCAAATAAAGTTCAACAGCTCACTCTGTGTATGCAACGAGCTATTTTGTGGCTTAACGATTCAACGTAGCTTTAAAAACCTGCCCTTTTTTTTTTGGGAGGGGGCGATATTAGAGCCATAACGATGGACTGTGCAACTTCCACAAACCATCATGATTGACACAAATATTATATTGACTACCACTAACTGATCTCCATCAGTTCCAGCAGAAAATCCTCTTGCACAGCCAAATATCATTCTTATTTCTTAAGCATGCTCGGCCACTAAGCATGCTTTCCCTTCATCAATTAAACGCCAATTGGTCTTTAAGCCATTCAACGTATTTCGAGAATTTCAATACAAAATTATCTTAAATTTTCAAATGCTAAGTTGCGTCTTTTGTTCATGATATAAGCCTCTTTATATTGGTTCTTGTTGACAATTTCTATATGAGCTTGTCTTCATAATGAGCAACACATCCTTCTCCAAAAACCCATGAAATGAAGACATGATCTAAAGCACAAGGACAGATTCCAAGGGTCACAGCTGGGTTCTACTGCTAAAGTCAAGTATAAAGTTCTGATGCTTGGCACACATAACGCCACCAAGCTACAACACCACATCTAAATCTTCAGCAAGGATGATGCCACCATTGATTTCAATTATACAAAAAGCAAGCAACTGATAGCACAAACCCGAGGAAGTTTGGGCCCTCTTTTGGGTATGATCTAACAAGATTGCTATTTCAAGCACAATGCAGATTCTTAGAAAGAAAAAAAAAATCACCTAGTGCACAGCTTCAACAAGACTTTTAATTTAACTACCAAAATTCTCAAGACATTGTTCACAAAAATTATCAAGAGACAAGAAGGAATGGCAATCCACTCTATAGCTACAGCTGATTATACTAAATTCAACAAACTAGATCAATATATTCCACAATAGATGATGTAAATATATCTATACATTTGTGTAATTACCAATAGAAGATATTAGTATAATGAACATTGTATTTCTTACAGATAGTTGGAGAAGACTATTTTTGCCCTGGGTAATTATCTTTGAAAATTGCAGCTAAAGCAAAACTTGGCTTGTGCTTTAACCATTAAGCTGAATTAAATGCTTAACTTGCAGCCTCTTCGTGAATATTTACTTCAACACAAAATCTGGAAATGCAACATAGGACAAAGAAATTTTTTTTTTTCAAATATTAGCTTAAACCATAACAAAACAATGTTAATTTCCTAAAAATGTTTGTCCTCTTCATGAATATTTACTTCAACACAAAATCGGGAAATGCAACACAGGACAAAGAAAGTTTTTATTAGATATTAGCTTAAACCATAACAAAACAATTTTCATTTCCTAAAATGTTTGATCTCTATCAAAATCAATAACCACAGCTTAAAGAACAGGCGACACTATACAGATTAGTAGAAAAATGTTTGTTCTCTATCGCTCAACAAGAAGATTAGAGCTCCCTCAAGCTATCTAGCAGGGTTGCAAAAGGCCTTAAGGTGCAGATTTAAGCCCCACGGAAGTATGTCGAAAATTCTTAAAGATGACTATCATGGAACTGACAAGGAAAAAATGGTGCTTTGCAAGGAAGAATAGACACCCATTATTAGAGAATGCTTAAATAACAACCAACCCACCCTAAAGGTAAAGGGATTGCAGGTAGTAGCTTCTACAGCTAAGACTAAGGGCAACATGTTTCATTTTGAAGATATGTCTAGTTCAATAGGAATTCCAATGTCTTAAATGGCATCCATAATTGTGTTGGCAAACTCAAACACAACAATTCATGTCAGCTCTGTTTTATTCATCTGCCTTCTTTTAATTCGATCTTACCATTAGTTTAACTCTAGGATGCTTCTGCCCATACTTTTATTATTACATCTATAATATATTCATGCATGTATAAAAGCACAAAAGACATCACCGATCACTCATAAGAGCCGAAAATTTTACCTCCTCATTTTCCCAGCAAAGGTGAAAGGTACCTTCATTAAATATCAATTCCACTTATTCCTGCAATCCTTGCTGGACACCCTCTTCTAGAGACTCATAACGGTACATGTCATCGAGACTGGATTCAATAAATAGAAAACAAAAGCTATTCAGGGAATGAAGATCAAGTTACCAGCATAGAATGAAGTTTTTTCACCGTGTAGTACTTTAAATTTAGATGAGCAAGATTAAAACAAGTCCATCTGACCTGCAATTCTTAGGGACGCTCCACGACACAATTGATGATCTTTTCAAACTTGGTGGCAAAGACAAAAAGTGTTTCCAGTCCTGAAGCATAATTTTAAGATCATGAAGCTTGCTTTCCAAACCAATACAGCAATTAGCATGCATAGTACAAACTACATTCAAATCTTTACTGGGTTCACAAAGTCCACCAAAGAATACAGTGTCCAAGAATCTCATCTTCAACCCAAGATCCTCAATAAAAGTATCATCCTTAATTTTATTAAGGACTTCTTGATCATGATTTCGAGGGTATGTCTCTTGCGAAGAGTACCAGTACTTGTAAAACTCTATTGACCGATTATTGGACTTTACATAGGTAAATCCTCCATTAGGTTTGTTCTCTGTACTAATAAAGCTGCCCGTGAAATGATCACATGCAATCTGGAAATCAGCATCTGAATAAAACTGCGGAAATGGGTCTCTGAACCACATGACATCAGCATCCTGGAGCAGGAATAAAATTGGAATTGAATTCACAGAAGAAAATATTTTGGAAAGCCTCAAAGAAAAAGATAAAATACATTCTTTAATATACAGATATGCATGGATAGCCATTATTGCAACATTACCTACCATAATTGTCATCTGTTAGAACACTAATTCAAATGCAATCATTTGCAAATACCCAAAATTTTCATCAACAAAGAAAAAATAAGGACTAGACATCAGCTCATCCATAAGCATACCAGCAGTTACATTGCAGTTAATGAATTCTTCAAAGCAATACCATCATGCTGCATTTGGATGAAAGGATATCTCTCTTCTCAATTTTTTCATCAAAAAGAAAGACGAATAAAAGTTGGAAGGAAGGCATTGAAATTCAACAATGAACAATTTTTTTCTAATAAATTAGATTCATTGATAGAAGTATGTTCGTAAAAGTGAAGGAAATACCCAATTTAAGGATGAATATTGAAAAAATGATGTAACTACTCGTCTACTTCAAGAATATATTACTCAAAATGGCAAACATAGCCATCAATGGATGATCAAGTCAAATTATGCCAATATTACATCTGCATGTGGAAGTTAGAGATTACCGTGAAAACAAAATTATACCCCATCTCAAGAACAGACCGCAAGAAGTCAATCCTTCTCCACATCATCCTCAAATAGGAAGGGGACATAAAGTTAGCTTCCTTGTGGAAATCATTCCCATCCGTGACAAGAGCAAAACAGTGATTATGCAATTCTGTACAACGTGTATATGCCTTCTGATCCAATGCAATAATCACCAAGTGATTCAAAAGCTTACGAGTGCTTTCCCCTATTCTGAAGCTTGCCAGGAACAGATCAATAATCGAATTTGGAGCTGCCCATGCTTCATTTAGAGTAGTTAAAATAACAATCCTCTCTTCCATAGCTGCATCTTTCAATACCATCTCGAGATTATGCTCATTATTTACCTACGACATCAAAAATGAATGAAAAATCTAATACTGATTCAATAAATTAACAACTCAACGTTGAAAGTTCAACTATAGTTATAACCTTACTATTTATACACAACCACATGGCAACACATGAATTTGGAAGCAACTGCTGCACTGAAATGAAAAACAAAATGTATTACCAAATAATTCCCTAAGTTCATTACGGGATTATTTTGTTTATCAAGAAAACTAAAATGACATTATTATCAACAATAACGTGCGCCAAGCAATTCAGAAGTCGGTAATAAAATGAGCTTCTGCCCCCGTGCGCCTAATCATTCATTTACTTAAAAATGAGAACCGATCACGTTTTCGCTTCCTTTCCCTCTCCATTTCTGTTTGCTAAACAAGAATTACAATCAAATTAAACTAAAATTTCCATCGTTAACCGACTTAAATTAGTATTCGACACAAAATAATAGAAAGAGAAATGGTACTTACAGGAACAGTATCGTTGTCGACGAGAGAAGGGAAAATGCGAGGAAAAGAAACGTTGTAACCGGAGGGGAGAGGGAGGAAGCGAAGGGAATATAAACAAAAGAATGAGAGTAGAAGAAGGACAACAACGGCACGAGGAACGGCGGAATCCGGCGACATCTTAATTGTAGGGGATGCGGTGGCGGGTCTGGAGCAGAGCAGCCTGGTGGCCAGTAAGTGCTTTCTGCTGCAGTGAAACCTGAAGAACGGTGCGCGATTCATTTGGCAGCATGGCTTAGATGGGTATATATGTGAAGTAAATAGAAAGAGAGAGAGAGAGAGAGAATGGAAATGTGATCTGTTAGAAAGGGGTGCTGTTGATGGTGGGCAATTAAGGCAGTCCGAATTGGAAAGAGACGATCTTCGACGATTGCGGTTTTATTATTATCATCATCATCCTTCATTGTTGGTGCTGAGTGAGCTAAAAAGACGATATATTTTGTGGGGTTATTTCAAAGTTAATGATGTGCAACTTCTTCAATTAATTATATTTTTTTTCTTTTCTCAATCTTATTTTTTTATTAAATTAAAATTATTTCTTTTAAAATTTATCCTTTCTAATGTTTGGAAGATAAAAATTTCGTATTGATTTTGGAAATTTTCTGTTATAAAATTATTGGAAACTCTCTTTCTTCTCTGTAAAAGAAATCATATCCTATGAAACATTTTTTTTTAAATGCAATCCTATGAATGATTATAAGGTTTCTTAATATAAAATTAATTGTAAAATTCATTTATACATTTCCTTGAAAAATAAAATAAGAATGCAATTTCAAATATTTTTAGACACATAAATTGGAAAAAAAAAAAAGACAGAGAGATGTTGAAAAATACAATATAGTGTGCTGCTATATGAATCTATCGCGTGGAATGAAGTTAGCAATTAATTCGTGTATATATCGCATCTGATCATCTACTTGTCAAAATTGTCTATTATAAATGACTTTAATAATTATAAGGTTGAAGTGGGAGTTCGATAATGCCAAACTCATAATAGTCATTTCAAAATAAATGGGATCATAAATAAATTAATCGTAACATTATTGCTTTATATTTTTAAATTTTTCATAAAGAATATAAAATTATTCATTTATAATAAATAAAAATAATTGTTTTTATATCTATATTATATAATAAAAAAAATAAAACGTCACAAATAAAACGCAATTAATCGAGGCATATTAGAACAAAAAGAAAGAGGAGTATTTGAAAAGGATTATGTGTATATATATATGCTTTAACTTTAAAAGACAGAGAGTCACAAATTCAAGGCCCAAAATCATTTTGCCAAAGTTTGGGCTGGGCCATTGAAAAGAATGGGCTACAATTACTTAATCTCCTTCCTTTGAACGGAGTGTACCGATAAGGGTTTTTTTGTTCTCTGGATTATGGAACAGAACAGTCTTCAATAGAGAAATCGAAGTGAAAACCGAGAGGAACTTCAATGGCGGAAGGAGAAAAAGCAGAAAACAAGATAACAGGGGAATCAAATTCAGAGAATGGAAATGATAATGATAATGAACCAGAATCAGCAGCAGAAGGAGAAGATTTTAACGAGAAAGAGAAGGAATTGAAAAGAACTCTGAAGCCATGGGAGCAGCATGCAGCTGTAATTAGCATTCCTCGCTTCGACTACAACGCTCCCTCTGCTCTTTTAAATCAATCCCACTCTGGTTTTCTCATTACCTGCTCTATCAGTGCGTTCTCTTCTCATCTATTATTCATTTATTACTCTTCTCTACCATTTGGAAGAGTTGCGTTTCTTCTTGAATTTCAAATTTGAGCTGTAAAAAAAAATTTTTTTTCTCATCAGAGAGGGAAAAAAGTGCCACCAAAGAAGCAATTTCCATTCTTGAAAAGGTAGAGCAAACTCTCTCATTTTTCTTTCCTTTTCCTTTAAGTTATTTTTGTGACATTGTATTAGGCTTTATTTATCTTTGATTTCATATTTCACCGGCTGGGAGGATTTTAGCCATTTTCTTCTTTTATGGATATCCTTGGTTGATTAGGACTTGCATTTATTGAAAACTTGTGAGAAATAGCAAAGGTTGAAGTCAACTTTCTTTTTTTTTTTTGATAATGGAGTCACTGGTTATGAGATTTGTCTATTTTTCACTTCTATGGTAGAATTTATGATCTAATTATAGCCTTTTAAATTATCTAGGTGTTTCTCAATTAGTCGCGTCAGCTTTTCTGAAGGTGCATGATAACTTGAATGAAAACCAGGATTTTTGTTCCTTTTCTGCTTTATCCATCTCTCCCTTTTAGAATGATAAATCTATTATCATTTTCATGGGAACCAGATGTTATTCTAACTTAAGGTTTGTGCATAACTTACTGGTCTTAAAAGGTATTGCACATTAAGAATGTATTGGATCCAATACTGACTCTTTAATTTTGAATTCTTTTGTAGTATATTGGATCCTCTAAGTGTGGCACCTCTGAATGTTGGGACGGTACTACTGCAGGGGAAAGCAACAAGAGAAGGAAAGTATTGGTTGCTGATGAAGTAGGTGGATTACAAGATGACGGCTTGAAAATCAATAGCATTAATGATGAATTAGGTAGTAATGTTGTAACCAAGAGAATGAAAGTTATGCCTGTGAAGTGTTGGATGTTGCCCATTTTATGACATCTTATGTGTTTCCTGATTATAGATGGACATTCAAAGGAGACTGATAGAATAGAAGAAGCTGGTTTACCTTTGTCCCTGGTCAAGTTGACAAGGAGTGGTTTGCTTCTCCTGACCTTTGTTGGAGAAAATTCGCATGACACTGTAGATATTGGATCAAATATTTTTCAATGTCTGGAATCTGGAAATTTAAAGTCACCTCTGTAAGTTGTAGGCATAACTGGTTGTTATTTATTTATTTGTTTATTTATACTATGTTTCTACGTGCATCTCATATGATATGAAACCACTACATCTGTGGATATTCTATGCATGCTCACAACTTTCCACAATTAAACTGCAATAACTTAATGTGCTTTGCATTCACTTTTCTTGCCATGTATTCTGTAATTCATCTCCTATTATTGCAAAAACCCCTATCTTCTCAAGCCATTCCCATATGTTATCTAAGCAATGATATTTTCCTTTTGTTCCCTTTAAGAAGTTTTAAGTTTTGCATCACATATTGAAGCATTTTCCATTTCTGAACGCTGCATTTGATAAAATAAATGAGATGCTAAAATATTTGAAATTTTATAATATCTCGTGACTACATCTATGAATAGCACGATAGGTAAAGAGAAATTGATATGAGTGCATAAGCAATATGAATAACTTCTTGGTACCTTTGCTTTACTGTTATTTAAATACCCCCTTACTAAAATACCACACTGTATTTATTTCTTGAGATCTCAAGAGGATTCCTTCTGTTATTAGGCCAATCCCTGGTTAAAAAACAATGTTAATGGGAAAAAACTAAAATGCATTTCTTGATAGAACTAGAGATGTGATGCAAATCATGTAATAAAATACTAGCTTCTAAATAGGCAATTCCAGGTTACACTTGCATGGTATTTTAAATTACAAGAACATGAAATTGAAATTAAGAATTAAATCATAACTTCTCATTTAGAAGTCACTAATTGCCTGCCTTAGAAATTGTCATGTCTACTAAGTTTTTTTTTCCCCAAGAGAAAAGAAAATTCTCTAGTCCCTGTATTGTCCTTTGTCGGTTAATTTAATCTAATCTGAACTGGCAATTTGTGATGTAGCTGGTGTCATCGCATATTCCCTATCCAAGCTACTTGTCGATTGGATGAGAAGGAAATGCAAGAAGTGGTATCAAAGCTTGTTCTTCAGTTCATGAATGACGAGCAAAACAAACTTTCACGGCCCGTAAAGGTATAGGTTTTATTTTAAAAATCATTGTATTTTGATAGCTTATGCAACCAAGGGATAAGCAAGCCTTGTACCAATAAGTAAATAAATCAGCCATCCTGCATTCAATTTGCTAGCTCATCTCCAGTGCTTTCTTTGTTGATCACGAATGGATCAATTTACTTCACAAGTTCCACTGGGATGTTTGTTTGTTCATTGGATAGCTTATATATATATATATATATATATATATATATATATATATATATATATATATATATATATATATATATATATATATATAGGGAGGGAGAGAGAGAGAGAGAGAAGAGATGTACTTGAGAAAATACTTTAGATAGATATGGGAGAGATTTAAGAAGTAAAACTTGAGCAAAGCTGTAGAACATAGAATTTAGTTAAGTTGTTCTTATCTCTCTGCCTATAGTGTGCAATGATTGAGCTTGTGTTGTCTATGGCTGTACATGTGGGCTAAAATCTCTTGAGCTGTAGTTTGCAGTTGGATATAACAGGAGGGGTCTTGAAGAGACACAGGTAAAGATTGTGCAAAACAAATCAGAGAATTCTAATCCATGTCCTCTGTTGGAGCGGAAGAGATGCTTCGAAATTGTGGCTTCTGCGGTTAAAGATGTCATATCGGATTCAGTTGTTGATCTCAAATCTCCTGAGGCAAGAATTCTTTCACCACATTTTGGATATTGAAAATCACATTTTTTGTCCTGGCCTTCTTTCTACTTACTATGACTACAATCACAAATAAATCAGCTTTCAATTCTCATTGAGTTGCTGCCTCTTTCTGGAGTGCCTGATGGGTCGTTAGTTGCTGCTGTGTCTGTTCTTCCTCGAAACCTCACCAGTGTAAAGCCTCGACTCTGCGTGAAGCCATTGGTTCCTGATGCCAATTTGAAGAATAGAAAGAAATAAAAGTAAGAACGTGCTTAGAATGGGCATTTAAAATGCAAAAACGAAAGTAATCTACCTCTGTTGAATGTGAAAGAATAGTGTAACATTAATCAGTACACTTGTCTCTATCCTTTTTGTTCTAGAGAGAAACACTGAACTGAATGCTCAGTATGATGAAGAATTAGAAAGCCAATTTGAAATTCAATTTATGCAGCAAAATAGTTTATAAATTTTGTTTCTTCTTCTCAATCTCTCCTGCACGAGCATGATCTCACATTCTCTTCATTTTTCGTTTCTGCTCCTTTTTTGTTCCAATAAAAGGTATTCAAACTTTAGTTAAATTGAAAATTTTAACTGTCTTTGGTAGCTAGAATAGAATTTGGATTGGGGTGTCTGTAAAGATCTTTTTGTAGGAAATTAACATAAGTTCTTTAATAGTTATAGGCTATATGCAAACTAAATTTGGTCGCAAAAGTTGTAATTTGATCAAATTCATAATGATCTTGGACTATATTTATATTTGTAATTTTTAAAGATGTGTGATGCTGGTTTTATGGGGATTGGCGGAGTTGCCTTTAATATATGGTATTTTCTACTTTTTATGTTTTTTTTTTTTTTTACTTTTTAATTGTAAGATTAACTAATACCGTATGGATACGTGGAAAACATTACACATGGAGTCAAGATCTATTTTTGGAAATAGTGACTGGGAGGTGATGGCTCGTGGTTATAGATGTGCTCAAGAGAATTGGGATGATAATGTAGCATAGGCACTTGCCATCAGTTTCGGCTTGCAAATTGCTTCGGACTCGTCCTTCTTTAACCTGGGGAAATAAAAGCTCGAGTCTTTTGGATTGATTATGGATGATTGGCCTGCTTTTAGCAGTCGACTGAGGTCCTGTTGTGTTGATCTTTGAATTCTACAAATAATAATTTAGTGGCCTATCCACTGGACAAATTTGATTTAGTATTATTAGAGTCTTAGTTTGGGCAGAAGAATGCAACACTGTTCTTCCTTTTATGGTGTTAGCTGATGGACCCCTTCCTTTGGTTGATGAAAGTTCTATTTGCTAATAAGGAAAGTTACTTCAACGAACATACGTTATTGTGCAGAGTTGGACAACGTCACTTCAACGTTGTTATTATCGGCCACCAACCATGTTTTCCGTCAACATTGCTAATAAGGAAAGTTATATTCCAAGAAAAACAAAATAACATAAAAAATATATTAAATATTGGATGCTAACACAAAAAAATAAAAATGAAAAGGAGAACAGTATAATTCATTTCATGTGTCCACTAATATTACAAATTAAATTAGCATATTGTTACAAATTACAAAAAAGTAAAATTATCTCTTCTCATTTTATATATATATATTTTTTTGTTTTAGTTAATTTCCTTCTGATTTTTCTTTTTCTATATTCATCATTTTTTCTTAAATATCATCTACAATTCTCCGTATGCAAAAGATTTTTTCAGGATTTTCATTTTTAATGATGCAGTATTAATTTTTAATGGCAGAATTCCAAATAAAAGTTAACATTCACATAATAATTATGAATATTATATTTGTTATTATTTGTACCCGAAAATAAGAGGAGTAATGGCGACTTGAAGTTGAAGGGCCTGATTTATGGGCATGCAAAATCATTAATGGATGGCATGCATCTCAATTAATTTCAGTATACTCATCTTCAAATTCAGATGCGGCGGCCAATGGTCTTACTTCCCGCACTATGTTCCGTTGCAAAAACACATAACATAATTGTCAATAAATGGGAGTAAGGATGAACAATTAAAAATAAGAATAGAAGAAAGATGATAAATTCTTATGAGCAAAAACCCCCTCGTCCCCACCTATTTCCCCAACAAGAACAACCTATGTGAACAGAAGATTCGACATGACAAAATTTAAATTTTAAGCATTTCACTTTGCATTTAATTTCACACAAACTATCAAAAGCCACACCTAAGCTAATTATCCCCACAGCTAAAAGGTTAAATAGATGTGATACAGTCACGAAAGAGACCAAAAAAAATCGAAACTTTCCGTAATTCTTTAGCAAAAAAGAAAAAGCAAAACTAAGTATAATCATATAATTTCACAATAATCGGATAAACAAAAACCAATAAATACTGTAAAAACTCTCAAAATTGATAATATTTAAAAAAAAAAAGGATAACTGAACTATCTAATCGAAGTCATTATGGTAGTCTGGTCATCAGGTTGCTCGGTTTACTTCAGATCTGAATTGATAGCACGGAGAAGTCATTTTCGGAGTCACACTTGGACATGGACTCCTAGTTACCTATAATAGGCGAAACTCTTATTCTGGAATCTCAGTCCAGTTTTCTGATCAGATCATATATTTTCCTAAATGGATTTTCTGTTGACAATAGGAATCCATCCTAGATAGAAAATTGAATCCGAACCCAACAATTGGCTCAAGCTCTTTTGGCAACACTGTCAAACTTGGCAGCACAGGCACTACCCCCAACCTTCACCTCAAATGACCACTGTAGGAATAGCACTCCAAACACTGACACCCAAAATGTAACACAACCCCCCCCCCTCCCCCCCCAAACTAGTCCCAGCTCCCACAATCACTATGACAATAGATGAATTCGAAATGCTTTTCGAAGAAAGGTTATTGAAGCATCAAAATCACAACACTTTGCAGTATCAGGGAAGTTTTCGCTCCCTATTATCAAATGCAATACTGGCTACTCCATTTGTGAGCATAAAATTACCTAATTTGCTGGGGCATAATGGAAGCACGAACCCCAAAGCTAATTTGGACCAATTCCATCACACTATATTAATCCACACAATGGAGGATGTCGCATTTTGTAAGGTCTTTCCACAGACCTTGACAAACTTCGCCCAAATCTAGTTCAAAAACCTACCAAAGCACTCAATAAACAACTTTCAGTAGTTAAGTGAAGTGTTTGCTAAGCAAAAAGCCCCTTTGTGATTTTACTGAGCTAATGGCCTAAGCTTAAAAATACATCTGAATGGATAAAGCTTGGCGATTGAGGCATAGAGCACAAACAAGAGAAGACAGTGACAATTCTAGAGGAGCAAATCAGGATAGAGATAGTTTGAGAAAAGACGATTCCCGAGCTGTAAGGGGGTCAAACAAAGCATATGTGATTTCAAAATCATACTCAAACAACCGAAGTGAATAACAGTTCACCAAATTGAACGCTTCCCCCACTCTAATTTTATCTTGGATGAAAAAGAATGATCAAGTTACCTGGTCAAAACCCATGATGGAGGATTTGAATAGGAACTAGAGCCTCTACTATGCTTTTCACAAGGAAAAAGGGTACAAAACTAATGATTGCAAACAAATTAAAAAGGAGATAGAATATCAAATCAAGAAGGGCAACTAAAGTAATTTGTTAAGGGGAGCAAGAGTGATGATCGACAATCACCGCCTCGGTAGTCTGACAGGGCAAAAGGGAGGGGCAATAAGAAAGCCCATGCAGTAGTAATCCATTTAATTGCATGAGAAAAGCATTATGACGTGTTCGGCGATTCCAGAAAGCACAAGGCAAAAAAAGTTTTCCCCTTAAGGACTAATTCATCTATTTCGACAAATGTCATCCAATTTTCACCGTAAGATTGGTAACATGTTCGGCAACCTCATAATGATGCACTGGTAGTTAAATCAATGATTGGAGATTACTTGGTGTAGAGAATTTTAGTTGACACTAGTAATACAGTCAATCGAAATATGTTGCAGGCCTTTAAAGCTCTTAAAATGTCCAGCTCGCTAGAGTAGGATCATAATGACCTCTCATAGTTTCTGTTTGATTATCAGCTCTGTTCTGATCCCATATGAGGTGGATTGGTCCTTCGGGGTCATCCCCTACTGTACTATATTGCTGTGGATCCGTGAGATT
Source organism: Excoecaria agallocha (assembly GCA_037975025.1). NCBI lineage: Eukaryota > Viridiplantae > Streptophyta > Magnoliopsida > Malpighiales > Euphorbiaceae > Excoecaria > Excoecaria agallocha. The sequence goes on along the minus strand of CM075808.1, from coordinate 48,722,414 downwards.
CACATTCCGTATGAAAATTTCTATTGGAAGTGTATTAGGGGCATAATGATAATAATGATATAAAAGTGCAAAATGTAAAGTGTGAATGGAAATAAAAAAGAAAAAAAGACTGCTATGAAAGAAAATAAAAAGTTAAGGTCAAAATGATAATTTAAGCAAATAACGAATTTAATGGGTAAAAGTAATAAAATAATGAAAGTATAAATAAGAATAATAAAATAGTGAATGAACATCTTAAAAGTAATCATTTGTAGTCCTGGAGGACTAAAACATAATTTAACATGAAAATATTAAAATAAGGACTACTTGATAATTTGTATGTGAAATAATGGATTTAAAGTGAAAATAAGTGAACTGATAGGAAAACTGTAAACAGGATGTAAAATGACAGTTTAAAAATAATTAAAAAATTAGGAAATCTATATATATTTTACCATAAAATGGTATATTTGAAATAAAATGACAAGCTAAATGTCAAATAAGCAAATTGGTGTGAAGTAAAGATAAATAGTGGCATTAGTGTAAATAAATGATAAAAAAATATCACTGTAATTTAATTAAAGTGCATGAACTAAATTATAATTTAGCAAATAAAATGTTAATTGAAAGATGAAACTGTGAATGAATCCTATTATATGGTAAAGTAGGGATCAAAAGTAAAATTTTTACACTTAAGTAAAAATAGGAACTAAATCAAAATTGTTCATGCTATAAAATGTATTAAAAATAAAAGAGATGAAAAATTAAACTTTAAGAGTAAATGTGGCTAAAATAAGAAGATCCTTTTTAAAATAAGCGATTAGATAAATATCTAAATGACTGAGTGAATGAATGTATATTCAAATGATTGAATGATTGTGTAATGAATAAAAGAATGAAAATAAATTTTCAAGGGAAAATAAAATAATAAGTGAATGTATCTGCAAAGAGTGAAAAGAACTGATATTAAAGTGTAAAATGACAAGAAAATAGTATATTAAGAATCAAAATTGTAAATTGCATAATGAACAGAAAATGAAATGCTTAAATAAGTTCAGTTATCTATATTAAAGTAATTAATTATAATTGAGACAGTTTCCATGCTGAATGCATGTGTGCATCAATGTATGATGCACATCAAAATTATAAAATGAATAGTTAATGTTAGATAATGGTCATGGAAGCATGCATGTATGTATGTATGTGTGTGTGTGAATGATAATTTTTGTGAAAAGTTTGGAATATGTATCCACTACTGGGTATTTTGATGCTCAGCTCGTAGTTTGTTGACTGAGCGCAGGTTGTAAAGATAGAATGATGTGTGGCCGATGTTGCAGTGTTGATCAAGAGCAAAGCAAGGTTCAAGGATGGTTATAGGCATGGCATGTATATATGTGTATATGAAAGGTATAGAATGTGAATTAAACTTGTGTAATATTTTAATCGTAGTTATGTTTACGAAATGAATATGTTATCTATATTGAATAGATCTGTGATTTAAGAAAAAAATTTTAGCAGACTGTTTATTGTAAGCATTTTTGTTATCGCCATTCTATTGTGGCATCCAATTACTATACATTCGGTACAGTGGTATAAGGGTATTACAATATTTCTCTCGAAGTCATGTCTCACTCGCTGAGTCTTCAGCTAAGTTGTAAGTTAGTCAAAAAAAGAAGCGTAACCATGCACCCGAGCAACAATTGGAGATAAATAAAGAAACAAATACTTTACTGAGGAATGGGTTCATGAGAGAGGTGTTCTATTTGAACTTGTTATCCAATCTAGTACTGGTAAAAAAGTATAATAGAAGATGAAAAATGTGCATCGACTTTACTGACCTCAACAAATCTTATCCTAAGGATAACTATCTGTAATACCCTTATCCCTCCTAACACTGTACCGGCGTACCGAAGACCGAAAATTTTTTTCCAACTTAATATTTATATTTCAATACTTTATTAGCATGCTTTTGCTACTTTAAAAATAAATCGTCGACGACCTATAACTGTTCCAATTCACTATGCAATTAATAAAAATTTTGTAATATAATGGTTGTACATAGGATTAGCTCCCTGAAACGCAAATAAATCACACAGCCTTTCAGAGGCACAACAATCGATAATACAATCCATATCCATTTATTGTCATCCATTCCATTTCATTCACAATCCAAAAACAACTTACTAAAATAACTACAGTTTTATATTACACATCTAAGTAAAGTTTGTACATATATATACATGCCAAACTTTATACAACTAGAGCATCCTAAAAGAAGTCTTTTAAAGTATATTCCTGCTCCAGCTCCTGCTGACCTGCACACAGTAAAAACTACATGCTGATCACTTAACATGCTCAGTAGTGACTAATAATCAATACCTTTCCTAATATTATCATTATTATTCTTATATATTAACATATATGTGAACATAATTATAAAATCATTTAATATTATTTCAAAACATTAATTTTGACTTATTTTATAAGATTATTCATTACAAACGAACAATTATAATTTTGCTATTATAAGCTTAATTTTTTTTTCTTTAAACTTACAGTTGAAACACTTTACATTTCTATACACTTAAATTGTCATTTATAAGTAAAATTACATTTTAGTCCCTATTAACAATAAAATTTATTTTTTCAACAATTTAACTATTATCTGACTATTTTATCTTTATTTAAGCAATTTTCACTTAATTTATTGGCTTTTTACATTTTTTAAAAAAATTACCATTTTACCCCTAAACTTTCTTTTTTTTTCATTTTGATTCTTTTTCACTTTCTTTCTTTCTTTTCATTGCCTTTTCACTTATTTATCAATTTATTTTCATTATGCCCTTAGTACAGATCCAGCAGAAAATTTCAGACTGGATACTCGGAACATGGACCTTACGAGCCCCACTAAAAAGAGAAATGATTTTCAAGGAATCATTCTCAGAACAATGCACTTTTCACTTTCACTTTAACACTTAAGCTATGGAGATCAATGATCCGACGCATAACAAAGCAAGTTGTCATGACCTGCACCGCGGTAAAGGGTGTTTCTATGGCTAGCCAACTATATTCAGAACTAATTTTTACTACCAGACTAATTTTAAGGGCACAATAATAATTACTTTATAAATTCTTTTAATTTTCGAAAAATTTATCAATCGACTTTTTAATTCTTTTTCATTGACTATAATTTAATCTCATATAATTTCACATTTTTCAACATTTTTATGCAATGATTAACTAATAACTCAATTATTTTCAATATACATATTAACATTAAATTTTCAATAAAATTTCAATAAATCTAATAAATACCAATAAAATTTATTTATGCATTATTTATTATTTATTGTCATTTTTCATTAAAATAATCAATTAATTCACTATAATTCACAACTTTCATTATATACATACACTATACATAATCTTAAAAATTTTCAAATAAATTCCAAATATTCTCTAAAAATTCATAGACATTCATTATCAAGTCTACTATTATTTTAAGCTAACCTATATTATTTATATGCATTTTCTCACCATTTTCTCTTACCATTAAATTCAGCCACCATTACTTTTCATCCTAAAAATTTTCTTTCTTTTATTTTCACTTTCCATTCATCTTTTCTCTAACTTAATTACAATTACCTTAACATAAATACATCAATTAAATACTTTAATCATTTTTACCCTAGTTACATAATTGAGAAAAATTCATAAAATTGGAAAATGTAACGATTAATTAGTCACTTATAATTTTTTCTTGAATTAGGAAGCTCAAGCCTCTTTTTCCTTACCTTTATCCTTGGAAACACTAAGGGCCTGTTTACTTACAGAAAACTGCTCCAGTTTTTCAGGAAAATTTTCCACATAAAACAGAAAATAGATATCATGTTTATTTTCGTCAGTTTTCTAAAATAGAAAACAGAAAATGAATTTTCCAGTTTTCCAAAATAAAGAAGAAATTGGAAAACTAATAAAAAATATTTTCCAAATTTTCTAAATAATATTAATACACACACACACATATATATATGTACATACACACACATATATATATGTACATACATACATATACATATACATGCATATGTAAATTTTTGTATGTGCATACATACATAAGCATATGCATGTGCATGTGCATGTATATATATATATGTAGTACATGCATACATACATACATATGGATATGTATATATATGTATATACATACATATGCATATGTATATGTATACATACATATGCATATGTATATGTATACATACATATGTATATGTATGTATATATATGTGCATATATACACATACATATGCATATATAAATATATATATATACATACATGCATGCATGCATATATGTATCTATATACATACATATACATATAAATATGTATTTATGCATATACATATATATACACACACACATACATGTTCATATACATGTATCTGTATATGCTTATATGTGCATACATGCATGCATACATGTATCTATATACATACATATACGTATAAATATGTATTTATGCATATACATATACATATACATATACATATACATATATACATATGCACATACACACATACGTGTTCATATACATATATCTATATGTGCTTACATGTGCATACATACATATGTATATATATGTATGTACATACATATATATACATATGGATATGTATATATATATATATACACATACATGTACATATGTATGTATTCATAAATACATGTGTATGTATGTGCATATATTCACATACATATGCATATGCATATACATATGTATGTATGCACATACATACATACATACATACATACATACATATATATATATATATATACACACACACACACACATACATATATAAATGTATGTATGTACGCATACATATATATGTAATATCTGTATATATATATATACATACGTGTGTATACACACACACAAATAAACGCTCCAGTTTTTCATCTGTTGATAAATAAACGCGTTTTCTAAATTTTCTACGGAAAATAAATACTCTAATTTTCTAAGAAAATAGAAAACAGAAAATAATTTTCTGTAAGTAAACGCACCCTAACCCTTCCTTCACCACCTACATAGGCCGGTCAATTCAAGCTTAGTTTCTCTTATTTTTTTGTCCTCAAATGCAAAATCCAAGCTCAAAATTATAAACTACACCTCAAAATTCATGAAAAAATACTAAAGAAATAATTTAAATCCATAAATTTCTTAACTTCTAACTTACCTTAATTTCTTTAACCACTTAATTTCTAGCCTTTTCTTGCTCAAACCACTTGCTTGTGGTTACTAGGGTGAACTAGAGAGGTGAAAATTTAATTTTTATGTTGGGAACTATGAGTGATTTGAAGTGAAAGAAGAAGAAATCAAAGAGAGAAGAAGGGGAGAGTGTTTCGGCCAACTAAGGAGGAAGAGAGAAGACCAGCTAAATCTGAAATTTTCTACAGATTTTTTTTCTTTATATACTCCTCAAGTGAGCCTAAATGTGGGCTTAGTTTATGGGCTTAGCCTAATTATCAATTTAAGCCCATTTTAGGCTATTAAAGGCCTAAACAAAATTCTCTATCTTTCTCACTTCAAAAATGATTTCATAAATTTTATCAAATCAAAAATAGTTATTACGCAAATTTTTGGCTTAATTGGAGTCCGTTATCGGTCCAATTCAAATTTATCGATTCGATTTGATAACTGCCGATATCACCAAAAAATTCAATTCTCATCACTAAAATATTATACACAAAAATTCATGTAGGTATGCAAAATTTGGCAATTTTCGAAGTTCTTTTACTATTTTTAATTATTTACGCAAAATCAAGTCACATTCTCTACCAGGAAAATTGACTCGCTACTTTTTTCGTATTTTAACCTTTGGAGGCCTATATAACCTCAATTTCACTTAAAATTTCAACCTCAGACTCACCATAACTTATACTTTTCGATAGTCCAATAAAATATTTTTAACTTTCGGGTGTCCTTTCGGGTCCAAAAAATACTATTTATCATCGGAAAGTATTGTTCACGGTTGACCCTATGTTAAGGCCATTACACTACCCATTGCCAAACATTGATTTGTTAATGGATTCCAAAGCTGGTTTCAAAGAGTGCCTTTTTGGTTGTATCAGTTGGTTACCATCAAATCCTCATAAACCCAAAGGATGAAGAAAAAATAACATTCATTACTCACAGAGCAACTTACTGCTACAAAGTAAGGTCGTTCAATCTTAAAAATGCAGGTGCAACTTATTGGAGATAAATGAACAAATTGTTAACCAATCAAATAGGTCAAAACCTTGAATTCTATGTTGATCGCATGATCACCAAGAGCAAAACATTGGTAGATCTATCGAAAGAGCTTGAAAAAACATTCTTGACCCTAACAAAGTTCAAACTTGAGCTTAATTAAGAAAAGTGTGCTTTTGGAGTCTGGTTCGATAAATTTTTGGGTTTTGTAATCTCTAAGAGGGGAATAGAGGCTAATCCGACCAAAATTGAAGCTATATTATAAATGAAGCCACCAAAGTCGATTAAAGAAGTGTAGATGTTGAATTGAAAAATTACGACTCTCGGAAGATTCATTTCTTATTCAGCCAAGCGATGCCTTCCATTCTACATAACATTGAAAAACTTTGAGTGGACTCTAGAGTGTCAGTTAGCTTTTGAAACCCTTAAGCAATTCCTTAACTCTTCTCCCCTACTTAGCCGACCATAGCTAGGCAAGATATTGATCACGTACTTATCAATCGTTGAAGGGGTCATCAGCTTGGTCTTAGTCAGAGAAGAAAATACCCAACAATTCCCAACCTATTACACTAGTAAGTTTTTTAGAGGTGCCGAGCTAAGATACCTTATTGTGGAATAGTTAGATTTGGCTTTAGTCACCTGAGGCATAAAATTGCACCCATACTTTCAAATACATAAGGTAATTTTTTGGACAAATACTTGTCTTAAAAAAGTGAAGCAGAGATCGAAAGCATCAGGGAGAATAACTGAGTGGCCAGTTCATCTAAGAGAGTTTGACATTCGGTACAAACCTCGATTGGCAATGCAACCTTAAGTTATAGCTAACTTCGTAGCTAAGCTACATGCTCCTCCTACTAAGCCAAGTAAGGTGTCGTGGAACTTGTTTATAGATGGAGAAATGTCCTCTAAAGGAATTGGAGTTGGAGTTATTTGGTCAAGTCATGGCGGAATTTCTATTTGGGAAATGGCTCGGATATCTTTTCTAGTAGCCAATAATGTGGTAAAATATGAAGCATTATGTTTCAGATTACAGTTCACCCTAAAGGTAAAATCAAACTCCTTACTTATTCATTCTGATTCTCAGTTGGTTGTCAAATAGATGCTCAAAAATTTTAAAGCAAAGGCACAAACAATGGTAAAGTATTGAGACCTTATGGCTATTTTACTCTCTCAACTCAAAAAAGGTGGAAGTTTATGGGCTATTGAGTAGATACCTCGAGAAAAGAATAAAGGAGCTGATTATTTGGCCAAATAGGTATCCTTTGGTAGCACTCTACAAACGATGGACATAATATGAGCTGTCATTGCTCAGCCATCTTATAAGATTTATTTAGTTTAGCTAAACGAGCATATCGACGGATGGCGGTTATCGATTTATCAATTTTAAGACAAAGGTGCTCTTCTAAAAGACCAAACCAAAGCTAAAAAGGCTATCTGGTGGTCTAGGCTCTATGCCATCCTAGAAGGAAAATTGTATACCTCTAATCATCATACTTGAGTTCGAAATAAGGCAATTATGTCCTTTGGAAAATTTATGAAGGCATTTGTGGTGTGCATAAGGGTGCTCAAACAATAGCTCGAAAGGCCTCATTCCAGTGTTATTACTAGCCAAAGATGGAAGATGATGCTAGAAAGGCTTTTAGGTGTATGAATTGAACAACTTGTTGTGGGCATAGTGAACATCTCCTCGATCGATGATAGGCATAACATCTTTCTTCTTAACTTATGGAGTCAAAATTATCATTCTATATGAAATCAGAATGCCGAACATCATAACCGAACAATATGATGAAGAAGCAAATAAAGATATGCTATTGCACCACTTAGACATGCTGGAAGAAAAAAGGGAGCATGCTGAACTTCAAGCCACAACATACAAACAGCACATGCCATCTTACCATGACCATAAATTAAAGCTTAAAATGCTGCAGGTAGGCAAGCTCATTCTCAAGAAAACCATTGAGGTGCATACTGCAACAAGTGTCAATAAGTTAGGTCCTAATTGGATAGGACCATATGAAGTGCATGGCGTTGTGAACTTTGTTGCTTATCACCTCAAGGATATGTTTGGGAAGCTCTTACCGCGCTCTTGGAAAATCTCCAACTTGAAAAAATATCACCGGTAACATATAGCTCAAATCAGCAATTATGCAATGAATGTCCTTTAGCATATTTTAGCTTAGTTCAACAATTTCGGTAAGAGCATTATCTGTCATTTTTAACTCAGCTCGACAATTTCACCAAGAGCATTATTTATTATTTTTAGCTTAGTTCAATAGTTTTACCAAAAGCATTTTTTGTTTTCAGTTCAATTCGATAGTATCACCATGAGCATTCTTCAATTACTTAAGCTCAAATTTGGCAATTTTGCCATAAGCATTTTATGTATTATAGCTCAGTTTGGCAGTTGCACCATGAGCACATTCATTAATAGTACTAGTAGCCCAGCTCAACAGTTTTTCCAAGTGTAATATTTCATGACCTAACGATCTATCAGTGTGTAACTTGAATTTTGGCTCAACATTTCAGCTTAATTTCTTCATAATATTTCGAGCTTTAATCATTTGTAATGCTTAACGATATAAAAATGATGTATTGCCTGCATTGGAGTGTGACTTATTAGCGCAATTTGATGAATGAAATTATCTACTCATAGAAGCGAGATCAAGATAAAGTAAAGAATTTATTAACAAAATGAAGATCGGCAAGTAGAAGCCACTTCATTGCAATTACAAAATTCATTACAAAAACTTATCACAGGTGCAAGCTTTGACTATTACATTGGAAGTGAAAAACTTAACTATTCTTCATCGGGGTAGATCTAGTCCATCCGGGCGAAGTCTTCATTAGGGAACTCTTTTTTTACAACATCGATAAGCTTAGTGCCATAAGCGATGCACTCATCGGCAGCAAGCTCAGTGGACTAGTCTCCCAACTTAGCACATTTCTTCTTCAGGTGAGCCTTTTTTGCTTGGCTCCTTTCCAGTACAGCCTTCAAAGATTGAAGCACCTCCTTTTCCTTAGCCAACTGTGCCTCTACCTCAGTGAACTTTCGAGCAGTCTCCTCAAATGCCTTCAGAGCTTCAATAGCCTTACAAAGAGACTTCATCACTTTATTTGCCTTGGTTTTAGCTCAATAGCCCTTTTTTCGGCACTAGTGACCTTTTGCTCAATCTCCTCAAACTTTGCTCTTAGCTCGAAAGAAGTTTACTTCTCTGTCTTTACCATATTAAACAACCTATTCATCTTTTCGATCACCACATTTCTATGAATGACTCTTTTAATGGAAAATTAAGTCAAACACACTTTAAAATAAAAGAGAAAATAAAGTTCAATAAGCTTACCTCCACTTGGTACCTGCGTACCACTTCGCAAAGGCAATCAATGTGCAAGTTTAGTAAAGGTGCCACCTCACTTGGTACACCAACGATCAAATGAATGAAGCTGGTGAAGTCATGTTTATATGAGCAATAAGATCATTTATGCTACTATCAAAACCTTTGAACCTCATCAACCAAGGCATTGAGTTTGGCTTCCTAATTCAGAGGGGGAGGACCGAACTTCTCTTTGAAGGAGCAAGGAGTGGAAAGGCTAAATATAAAGGCAATTGGTTTGTTCTACTCAGAGGGAGCATAATTTTTCAAGATAGTGATGGCATTGACTTAAGGGTTATTGTTGGAGGGGCTTATAGTAGGATGGCTCAAAGCTGGACTCCTAGAGTATCCTTAGTTTGTTGCTGTCAGAAGTTGGCTCAACTCAGCTTGGGCCTGGTTTGTCCCTATCCTAGCCCTCTTTTGCTTCATCTTTTTATATATATTGGGCATGTTAATCCTTTTTATAGCTACAAAATAAATGCATAATGGGAATATATTAAATTTTATCTCTACAAATACAAAGCCAGTTACCTCGATTTTTGGAATTTTCTTTAGGATGGAAAGGACCGATATGTTCATATATGTTTATCTTATTTTGGGCAAGCTTTCTCCACTAAGCTAGGGTTTTCTCTTCCTCTTCGGTTAATAGAAGGGTATCTTCATTCCGATTGGCGAATCGCCCCCAGGAAGTTTGAATAGGATGGTCTTGTTTGCTCTCTAAAATGAATAAGCGATTCTTTCCATTCTTCAATGAGTTTAACTTTCCTATGAATATGCCGTATCCAGCTTGAGCTTAAATGTAGTGGTGGTCTTTCATCATTATTCGCAAACCGACCATATAGGTTGTTCTGAATAATGTAATGGTAATATCTATACCATGCTTGACGATCCATATTTGCAAAACTGTCAGAGTTAGTCAAGTGTTGGGGTGAAGTTGTCCCACAGTGATGTCATAGAAGTTTAAAAAAGACACCTCAAACTAAGTTAAAGGAAGGGGGACTATGGCTTGCATGTCAACCTCACAAAGGACTAACTTCTTCTTACCATTAAAATGTGTGTTAGCTCGGATCGTAGGGCTCGAAGCCAAAAGATCGTATTGTTGCGAGATCCCCAGCCTTTGCCTCAAGCTAATGAGATCGGTTATTCTTATGGTTGAGCCAATGTTTTTCACTCATGGTTTGGCTTTCGGAGCTTTTCTTTTTGCCTTGGGCTCACTTAGAATTGGAGCCTGGAATATCGAACTCTCTAAAGTCGGACTGCTAGCTGATGTGCTTGGGGTGTTGTCATCTAACAAACCCTTATTAACCTTAATATCACTCAAACCTTCCAAACCACTCATTTTCTAGATAAATAAATAGAAAAATGGCAAAGCAAAAATGAAAGGAAAGATATAGGTCACTAACCTGCGAAAATCGAAGATGAATCTCAAAAAAGGAAAAAGAATGCAGCAAGGTGAATGAAGGAAGTAAAATGAAATGAAGGAGGAGAACGAAATCGCAAAGTAAGAAAGGTAAAAATGACAAATGGAATGAAGCTTTTATAGAAGAGATGAGTTGTTAGATGAACGGCATGTGTCCGATTATGATGAGTTCAAAAATTACAGCTTGCTTGCATTTATGGCTGTGAGGGAATCGAAACGCTCTTAAGCATAATTGTTATCGTTACAAAGATTAATGATACTTTATTGCAACCATTATTGTTACAAAGATAGAAGGGATGCTTCATTTTGTGCAGATGTCAGATCCGTTGATGCCTTAGCAATTGTAACATCTCCATGACATAAATGTCTTGTACCTTAGGGGAACTTATAATAATCGAACTGCTTAACCCGGCTCATTATGGTAGCCCGATCATCAAGTTGCTCAATTTATCTCAAATCAGAACTGATAGCATAATGAAATCATTTTCGGAGTTACACCTAGACAGGGACTTCTGGTTACATAAAATAGGTGAAACTCCTATTCCGGAATCTCAGCCTAATTTTCTGATCAGATTATATATTTTTCTAAATGAATTTTCTGTTGACGGTAGGAATCCATCCTAGCTAGAAAATTGAATTCTAACTAAAATAAGATTTGTATCCCTATAAATAGGTTGAATATCAGGGATTTCTCCCTTTTAATCAATTTTATTTTGATAATCGTTCTTTAAGCATTAAATTGACTTGAGCGTCAGAGTTTTTATTCGTTAGAAACTCCATCAAAATTCTTTGTTTTTAGACGCTCGAGTAGCTGCAAAGGATGTTATCGCCCAAACTTGACCAAGATAGCAGTCCGGTAATCCGAACTGTTATGAAGAACCAAGAATTCTTATTTGAGAGGGCAAGATTAAATATACCCAAGTACATTAAAATTTATTTAATCACATCATATATATATATATCAAAAGTAGCAATTACAATAAATATAAGGACATAAAAAATATTTTAAAATTACATATTATACATTCTATCTAATTAGATATTAAAAATAAAAAAAATTATCAATTATGATAGATTTATTTTTTAAGATTTCAATTAGCAAAATTTCAATAATGAATGAAACAAAAATGAATATTGCTTTATTAAACTTATCATCGATATCTTTTTATTAAATAAAATTCTTCCACGATCTTGAAGATCTAGTAATTTTAATGGTTTTTAAAATTGATCTCACTCAATTATAAGAAGAAAAACAGGAAGAGAGAGAGAGAGGAAGGAATGAAATGATGGCTAGACTTCTGATTGTGCAATATGAATATCTATATACTCGGAGCATAACTAGTGAATTTTTCATTCGGATCACGAGCTCACACTTGCCCGCAAAGATCCTTCTATTCGTTGGCTGCAACTTCACATTAAAGGATGACGGATGAGGCAGCGACTGATTGAGAGTTTAAAATATTTTATTTTTTCTTTAATTTTAAAGACTTTTACGGGATAATCGACAATTCAACCTCTACACATTTGAATCTGGCAAGACACCCCATACACTGAATCTAAATAAATTATAAAGAAAAGGAAATTTGTCAATTACTTGAGATATTTTATAGCATTATTAATTGGTATTGTCAAGAAATTCTCAATAACTAATATCAAAGCATGTAATTTTCCACATTATACATAAAAATTAATATAATGCACATTGTGGAGACTGATTGAAAGAAAAAAGGTTAGCAATTTAAGCTCCAGAATCATCAATGGAATGAAAACTAAACCGAAGGTGAATGAACAAAATGCCTAAAATTAAAAATACAAAAGAAGGATCACAAAAATGGACTCAGAAAATATTCCAAAGGAAACAAAAATATTGAGAAGTAATACAAGAACAGCTGAAAACTCTCTTTACATCGTACACTAACTACCACAGAGAGCAATGGATAGATCTAAATTAATGCTACGTTTTCCTGAAGAAGAACCGGAACAGTCTTTCAACGTATTAGAAGGAGACCCATAATATGATGAAAATGCTTCGCTGATCTCACTAGTCGACGAAGCATTACTTCTTTGTGAAGATGGATGGGGCAACGGGAGTGACAGTGATAACTCACAACCACACCCACTTTCCTCATCTGCTCTTCCATTTCCAGCAGCCTCAGGTTTCCACATTTGTGCAGCTGCTGGCTTGTACTTGTGATCCTTTGCCTTGCCAACCTGCAATTCCCATATTTTTCATTTCAATTGCACGCATACAGCAACTTTTACTTGCTCCAGAATAATAAAAGAATAATAAGGAAAAAGATACTAATTCCCTTCAGAATAAAAAGGACTGCAAATGGAGTCAGAAAAGTTCTTGTTAAAACAATTATGTAGACAGAGTTTATCTTTGATATATATATTAAAAATATGGAACCCTAGCCTTCCAAAGAAAAAGATTGGCCAACCAGCTCATTACACAAGTTTGCATTTCTGAGGACATTACATGTGGCATTCCATATCAAAATGTGGTAAGATGTAACTGAGCAGAAGAAAAATTCTTATGAAACACTGGACAATGACTTGAAGTGGCTTTAGAGTTAAACTGGAACAATTAAGTTTGAGGTAGTAGATGAAGTTGTTCCTATTGAACTATGAGTTGCTTGGTACTCCATGCAATAAATTCTTATTTTGAATTTCCATTTTGCCTTCCATATCAGAGGTCCCCCACCATCTACAACAGTAACTGGACCACAGAATGTAATAAGGAAAATTGGGGGCAGTTGCACAAATCCAAAAAATATTTAAAAAAATATATTAAAATAAGATTTTAACAAGGATGCTTCAAAGAATCAAGGAAATTACATGGGCAGCAATGTGTTATTCTTAAGAGCATTGACTGAAGAATATCAAAAACAAGAAGAGAATAAGCTAATTGTATTATTGCTAGGCAAATGGCCTATTAAGCTATAACTATATATTTTATTCATTGACCAGAAAAAGCATGGAGATTTTATGGCACCGTTGGTCACAACTGTGATTTACTGGAAATTGCAAAATTAGAGGCCGCCTTATATTTGACTTGGTTAAAACTTAAAACTTGAAAGGTGAAACCAAATACCAAAACGGCACTCAACCTCTGTAAAAAGTCTGAGACGGGATTTTTTTTTAAAGTGTACCTTGAGGAGATCAGAATCTCCAACCGCATAATTCAAAGTGTTGAGGCTGCAAAGATCATGTGGCAGAGAAAAGGCTGTTGATTTGGGCTTAGAATGAGACTGCTCCCATATGAAAGCAGCACCATTAGCTTCTTTTATTCCCATAAAATCATCCACGGAGTACGGATTGGTGACTGTTTCACATATTCCTTGGCTGCATTGCAGGTTCTGATCAGAGATTGAACTCCTGGTCTCGATTCTTGGTCTGCAGAAGAAAAGAGAGATCAAACAAAAAGAAGAAAATAAAGAAAATATCAAAATAAAGTAAAAGAGTTTGAAAGGAAAAGATCATAAAGAAACAGTGCAAATCTCTTTTTGTTTGTTTCTAGGACTACCCACTTTCTTTTTTGATCTTTACAAAGTCTAAGCTGACCTTTTAGAAGAGAAAGTACAGTAGATGAAATGAGAATCTGATTCTTCAATGGCTTTCACTTCATCATGGTCCTCAAAAGATTGTCTTCTATAATGGGTAGAGCCCTTATCTGTCACAAAGAAATACAAAAAGATGACAAAAGCTATGGAAGCAATAGGCGTTTCTTTATATAATTAGTACGATTTGTAGATGTGGCTTTTGATAAAAGTTGTAGGGGGGAATAAAAGCAAACAAGTCAATGGCATTTAACATGAGGTTTTAATATTACACAGATCATCGAAGCAGAAGATGGATTGGAGTGTCAATTGGAAGGTTGTGGGTTTCATCAGAAAATACTAATATTAGAAGATCTGAAAGGGATACAGGTTTTATTCTGTTCTCAACTCTTTTGGCATAAATTCTACCAGAAAATTTGAGAGATAATAAATGAAGTGAGTCTCCTACTCCTTCCCACAAACAAAACTTTTACGTGTGAAAAATTCTTATGAATCTTTGACTCTCAACTGTGGATAAGAACTATTAGAGGAAAGTGTGATTCAAAGTCCGCCATTAATGCCAATATACACAAACAACGATGGAACAGAAATGAAAAGAATTCTCTTTACCTTGTTTCCCCAGATCACTCCTCATGCTTCTATACATCTGATCAACCCAATCGGGAGAAATTATTTAGCAGCTTGCTAATAAAAGATTAGAACTTGAAAAGCAAGAAGGCAAAGATCAGAAGAATCAAAAAGCAAACCTGGAGATGACTCTTCACATGTGAAATGGTGAGTCCTTTAACATCCATCAATTGAAGAACAAGCTTAGGCGTGGCTTCTACAAAAGAAGCAAATAATCATAAAACAGAAAATTAAATAGACAAAACAAAAACCATAAACATATAAAAATAAAAATATGCTTACTATCTTGACCACCAAGCCTCTCAATAGCATGAACAAAGCAGTGATGAAGCTCAGGAGTCCATCGCAAACGAGGCACTTTTGATCTTACATATTGCCTAACACTGCCACTTCTTCCACAACTCCCCATTTTCTCGTTCTTCTCTTCACTAGAAACCTTCAAAAATCCAACTGGGTAACTGTGAAAAACCTTCCTTTCTTGCTATAATCAAAGTTTCACTCCTTTTTTTTTTTGAAGCAAAAGTTTCACTCCTTGGGTCCTCCTTCCTTTTAGAATTTCGTTTGTTTGACTCAGTTTCCTGAAACGGAGTTATTTCTTTTTAGTTTTTATATCAACTTGTTGGAGGTAAAGGAAAGAAAGAAGAGAGATGAAAAGGTTAAAAATATATAAACAGGAGGAAAACAAGATAGAAGAAAGAGAAAGGAAGAGGCTTTTTTGGGGTATGGAAGAGATCACGAGAAAAGGAAGAGACGAAGCTGTAAATTCCTTAAGAAGGACTAATAATACCTGCCTGCTGCTTGTTGTTCAGTTCTCTCTTTTTGCTGTTGCACAGAGAGAGTATTTAAAATTTAAAATCACGAGTTTCTGATCTTTTGCTCAATTCTCTTCTTCGCTGAAAATCATTACGCCTATTGCCAAGCAATTTGCTCTAACATAAACAACAACAACAAAACCAAACTGCTTTTGCTTTGACCTTTGTTTCTTTTCTCGCCCATTAAAAAAGAAGAAAAATCCTATAATATGCCAACGTCGTCATGATCACAAAAAGCCCATGAAGAATTATTATTTTCATTTTATTTTGTTTCCAATTTGGAATTCTGTTTCTTTCGGGACACCCCTTTTGACTGTACAATATCCGATTACAGGAGCACCCCTTTTCTTTTTTACCATTTTGCCCATCCTACTTTTATATTTCTACACCTAGTATAATTGTTTTTTAAAAAAATTCAGTAATGTATTCGACCGCTAGAATTTGATCCGCAGTAAATATGAACAGTTAAATTAAAATTAAAATTTAGTGAACAAAATTTACAAAATTTATAATATAAAATTATAATAATCAATATTTTTCTGTTAATTATTAAAATTTATAATATAAAAATATATAAAAAAATTAGATAAAGTTTAATTAAATTTCAAATATATAAAATAATTTAATATAAAAATTACAAAATAAATATAATTTACTAGCCAAAATTAATATTATATAAATTAATTGCTAATATTATAAAATAAATTTAATATTTATTGAAAATTATTATAAAATTTGAGATAATATTAAATGTTATAACATAAATTTTAAAATATAAGTTAATGGATAATCCAAAGATAAATTAAACATATGCATAAAATATAAAAGCGGACATTAAATTATTAACGAATGAACAATAATTCAAAGTTTCAAAAAAGTCAGAATATAAATAAACTGGATCAGTACGTTAATTAATTACTTTCCTTATTCGGTTAAATGTGTTAACTGCGAGTTATAACTATGTTGAGGTTTAGTCTATATAGCTATTTTTTACGTGTTTTATTCGTAAATAAAATGATTGTAATTGACAAACGAAGCTAAAATTCCTTTACACAGCCGTAATTCATTGTTGAAGCAATTAGCTCTATTTTTTGTATCATTCAAACAAAAAAAATTGTGAAAAAAGTTAGTTTTTGTCTCACGGTACGCAACTTGGAGTGGGTAGAAATTTCTTTATATGATGTAATTTGTGAATTTGAAACGAATTTATTAAAAGATAATATCTTCAAGCCTAAGAATATAATTTTAGATGAATGGTTGGCAGGAACGTTGCAGGAAGTCAATACAGCTTAATTAATTCATTTATTACTTTACTAACCTGCTTTAGCTTTATTCCTCTCCCTATTTTTCTTTTAAAATAATTCCACTGCGAAAATATATTATGACGCATGAAAATAGTGTTATCAAATCAATTATTTTAACTTTTGTCAAAGAAAAATAAAATCAATTATTTTTTTCACAGAGTACAAAAGATGACATGTCACAGTGGATCACAGGCTATCCATATTCCATGCTGTATCTAAATACTACTAATTAAGAATTATTATAATTTGTTATTGCATGCATGATTAGTTGAAAATTTTTGAAAGTTTAATTATTTTTAGTTTTGGTTAAAATTTAACTTCCATCCTCTCAGCCTATAAAAATATTATAAAAAAATATTGATAGTATATTATTTCCACGTGACTGGGCAAATAGAGAATGTGTTTTTATTTAAATTAATTAATTCGAGTATTTTATTCTTTTTTTAATATTATTAGACGTGATTTAAGAACCTGGATTTATAGCTACATCTCTCATATAAAATGTTATATTGAATTTGAAAGTGCTAATCTATCAACAAGTGTGAAACTATCCATACGAGAATGAGAACTTAAATACAAATTTCTTCCTCGGAAGTTGGACTTGCACTCCTCTTTCTGAATTTTTTTACAACTTCTTTACCTTGTTAAATTTGATTTTTAATTCGTTTTCTTTTCCTGAAGAGAAAGTTCAAAGAATTAGAACAGTTCATTGTGTACAGCGGACAACAAGCTATGTGTTGGAAATTGAAAAATTCAATAGAAAATTGAATCGATTTTATATTAATTAAACTGATAATTTAAAGTTATAATTTTTATTTTTAAAAATTGATAGTTAATTACTAGTTAATGGTTAATCGATTTATATAAATTTTATATTATATATTTTAAGTTTTTTTATTTAAATTGTGTAATATTTTGATATTTTATAAATACTATACTATAAGACTGTTAAGATATCATTCTTATACATATTTTTAGCAAATAATATTGAAATTATCTTCTCTGAGAAACACATTACAATTGTTTTCTTATTACTATCAATGTGTATAATAAGCACTCCATTGTTACTTTCATGTTAAATTTATTTAATTCTTACAATTAAATTATATTTTTATTTTATTTTTTAATACATATTATATTTGATTCGTATTTTTTATTTTTAAGCATTTTTAACAACAAACAAATATAATTTATTAAATTTACATGTTAAAAAATTTTAATAGCCAATTAAATATATTGATTAACCAATTTCAAAAATTTTAAAAAAATAAAATCGATATAATAATTGACCGAATATACTGTTTTATTAGAATTAATATTGGAACAACTAACCTGTCCCTGCATATGCACAACAAGCAATGTGACCCGAAAAGCTTCCTCTAAAACCCTAAAATAAAATTGGTAAATTTTCAACCAATTCACAAATTTTTTCCTTATTCATCCATAAAAAATATAATAGGTAAATAATACTCTACAATTGCATATGCTTAATACGTAAAATTAACTACGTCCATCTTGCCGTATCTCAGTTTTGAAGTGATTATCCTTAAAATTAATTTTACCTATCTTCGTTGTAAAAATTTCAAAATTGTTTAAAAAAATTCAATTACTTTTGTAACATTGTAACTTTTTTGAAATAAATATTTTTTTAACTTATGTTGAAAATTTTGATTTGTATTAGCTCTATATGAGTATGGTACGAGCATAGAACATACACATGATAAATAAGCTGATAAAGTTTGATTAAATAATATTTTAAAAAATAAAATTATTTCCATCACAAAATTATAAACAAAAAAAAAGAAAAAAAGAAATAGCTTTACATAGCGTTAGGTGTTGCGATGGACTATTGACTAATATCAAAGCTTCACGTCAATGAAATACAAACTCAACTATTTTCGGGCCACAAATAGACAACGAAAGCCAAAACTGGACCCAAAAAAAAAAAAACAAAAAGGAGAAACTTGCATGATTAAATCTAAACCCTGCATTTTGGTTCTTACGGAAGTGGCACGTATCCCCTGGGAAATCAACGGTGAGATGGCGAGAATGGGAATAACAAGAGTAATAAAATCAATGTTATTAAAATCGGACCGAATTAATCTGTCGAATTGGGTTAACCACGAACCGGCAAGCCATTCGATTGATTCAACTAATAAAAATCAAACTGAAAAAAATCAAATTGAATCAAAAAAACCGACAAACCGGACAGAATAGGATTTTTTTTCTTAAATGAAAAAAACGACGTCGTTTAATGCTTTGAAAAAAAAATAAACATGTTGCTGGACAGATCAAACTAGGGACCTATGGATGGTAAGACTAGCGTGATAACCACTACACCACAATAATCTCATGTATTTATTTTCTTTCTTTAATTCTTTTAATTTTGTTTTGTGGTACTGCACCATAAAAGTTGATTGGATAAGCTCTATTGAGTTGAGAACTTATATAAAATTACATTATTATTATTATTATTATTATTATTATTAAATAATTAAAATATTATTTTAATTTATTAAATAACTATTATTTTAATTTCAAGCATTAAAATATAAATAGTTGTGAAATTAACTTTATATGATAAATGTAGAATAGAAATTATAAATATTTATTTATAAATTATTAGTATTATATATAATAATTAATAAATTTCAGTTCTTTCGACCTAATTTAATTTCATAATAATTTGACATAATACGGTTTTCGATCCAATTATAAATAATATCTAAATCCAATTCAAATAAAATCAACCATATAATTTATTTCAACTTTAATACAAAAAAATAATGATACAATTTGGTGTAGCCTTTCAGGTTTTATTTTGAATTAGTTTGTTACTTTCAATAACATTGCTGCAACTTCATGTTTTTACTTTTTTTCTTTAATTATTTTTAATTTTATTTTGTAATTTCTTATTTTATTGTCATGCTCTATTTTTTATATTATTTCTTACTTTCTCTTTTTTAATTTATTTCAATCGTTAGACAGCTTAATAAAGGTAAATCCAACCTCCCTCCAGTGAAATTAAATTTAACCATAAAAAATTGCTTACGTTCTCTTACCATTTAATTTGAAATAATGAAACTACATGCATAAAAAAGCCAAAAAAACAACTAATACTATTTGTAATATTTAAATATATATTTTCTTATAAATTTATTTCATATTAGAATGTGATCATTTGTTATTATTTCATATTAGGATTTGATCATTTGTTAATGTGATCTTAGTATAATTGATAATAATATATAGTAATATTTATAAAATTATATTAATTAATAATATTTTAAAAAATAGAAAAAAATCCGATTGAATTGGTCGAATCACGAAACCTCAGTCTTACCGGTTCTTTATTCGGTCCAATTTTAATAACATTTAATAAAATACAAATTTGGAAAAGGAAATTTGTAATCTTTAATATCAAATCATTCACGTTTTAGTTTCTGCTTTCCATCTGCTATTTTCTTTTACTTTAAAAATATAATGAAAATTATATATATTTAAATTATAAGCATACACACACGTATTTGTAGCCTTATAGCCTTGTAGGCTATTTTAGCCTAACGCGGGCGCTAAAGTTTTGAATAGAGACGGTGCCGACGGTTGAAATGCTCCTGCCTAATACACTATTTATCCTTGTTTTCTAATTTATTATTATTAAAATGAATATGGCATAATTTTGTAGTATTGATAAATGATTAAATATATTTACACGTTATATGTATATATTTGAACCATTTGATTATTATAATATTACGATTTAACGGTTAATATATATATATATATATATATATATTTTAAATAAAGTTCTATATTTAATTATTATAAACGGAAAAAATTATCGTCAAGAGAGTTATACATTTATAATGAGTTATGAATCATACACAGCACAATAAATTTCACATTTGATATGAGGATAAAAAAATAAAAGTGACGGTGTAAATTATTAAAAAATCTGTTACATTTTCTTCGTCTTTAATAAGTCATGAGTTGAATTAGTCAATTATTTTCTATATTGTCAAAAAGATCATGATGGATTTCATATTTGTGAAGGATTTTGTTTTTCATATGACGCTATGCTAATGACTAAGTGCATTATGAATGGATATATCTTACACGGAAAAATAATTTCATAAATCATTACATCAAATAACACTTTTCCAATTCTTTTAACATGCTCTTAAATGCTCCATGTCGTGGCTAGTGTTTTCAATGCTTGATTATTTTATTTTATACTTAATTATCACTCGATCTAATTTTATTAATTACGTATATAAAACAATAGAGATTTTTTTTTCTTTTGATCAAATATCTAAATAGGAAAATTTGTATTATGGATATCTAAATTTTAAATATTTTTTACATTAAATTTTTTTATTTTAAAAATTTAACTTATTTTTTAAATTGTTTATATTCTATCCATTTGGATGCAAATGATAAAATTAAAAGGCACTTATTATTAATATTACGTGAAATCAATTTAAAATAATTATACGATCTATTAAAGTATTAAAAAAAAAGTAAAATAAACATGCAAAACATGATAAATTGATTTTTTAATTCAATTGTTTATGTTTGTTAGGTCTCACCGTCATTTTAATTTGATATCACCTGAAATTTTATCACAGTATGCATTTAATCTCTCCAACCTCATCTCATCTCATCGGATTAAACGTGAATGTTCGGAAAAATGTGGAATTTCAATATCAACTTCTAAAATATAAAAAAAAATAAAAATAAAAATTTAGGGATTATACGATGTCTTTTTCATCATAATAGAAGAGTTATTATCTGGTAAGTACAGGTAGGGTTCGGTTTTAAAGATGGTCTAACGATCCTTCAACAGTAACAAGTGTAATTATTTAACAAAATGAAATTTCCTGGATTAATTGTTTTGTATATATTAGTTTATATGAGATATTTAGCAAAAGAAATTAAGGGTTGATTTAAATAAAGTATTAAGACACGTGTTTCGCACAGTGTATACTCCTACCTGGCAAGATATAGATCTGCTCTGCTGTTGGAAGGTTTGTTTATTTTTCGTATGAAATTATTGTTTGTAGCTAAAGATGGATAGATGTAGCATTGTCTATTCAAGGTCTCTCGTTTTCCATAATATCCGCTGCACTTAATAAACAAATACTACTATTAAACTTAGACTTTTTTCTGCTTTTATCATTTCCTTTGACTTGAGCAACTATTTAAGAGTTCGATAACAAAATACAATTTCATTTCAAAACCCGACCCTTTTTGGATTAATTAGGGTTTTCAAATTTAATGTTGAGTAATGAGTATTTATTCGGTAAAGCTGTTCAATAGACAAGAATCATTCTTACACATCATCAATGGTTCATTTATAGATGGATATCCATTTTTTTTCTTAGTTTATTTATTAACAATGTGACTTTCAAAATATACGGTATATTTAAATATATTTTTTCAAATACGACCTATATATAGGGGTGTACACGAATCTGGATCTTTCTGTATCGAACCGAAATACCGAAGAAAAAGATCCAGAACCGAACTGTACCGTTGACTTTTTGACTAGAACCGAACCGAACTGTACTGTTTATTTTATTTGGAACGGATTTGATATTTTATCTAGAACCGGACCGAGAACCGTATTGAACTGTTCCGAACTGTTCTGGAACCGAATTGTACCGAAAGAACCGATATTTATTAATTATTATATATAATATTAATAATTTATATATAAATATTATTTATAATTTCTATTTTATATATACTATATAAATTTAACTTCATAATTATTTGCATTATATATTTTAATGTACAAAATTAAAATAATAATAATTAATTAATTAATTCAACTGAATATTTTAATTATTAAAAGATAAATTTAATTATTATAATAATTATCTATTTTAATTTATAATAACTATATAAGTATGTAAATTAAAAATGTAATTGTATACAATTATTATTTATAATGAAATTTTACCAATTAATGTAAATATATGGGTATATAGTTATCTTTTCAATAATTTCATTTACTTTTAGCATTATTCAACTATTACTCATCTATTTTTCACACAATAGCTATATGGGTAATCGAATATGTAAATTAATAATGTAATTATATACAATTATTATATATAATAAAATTTATTAATTCATGTATTTATATAAGTATATAATAATCATACTAATTAATTTAATTTATTTTTAGTATCAATCAATTAATATTCATCTATTTTTACCACAATACCTATATGAATATGTGAATTTATAATGTAATTATATATAGTTATTATATATACCAAAAATTTGACCAATTGATATTCTAATTGAGCATGCTTGCAAAATAAAACGCATGTAAAATTCCGATTATAGTTTATATAATGTCGGAGAAGTCTAGAGGCTATATATATAGTTAATATAATATTGTGAGCGTACTAAATCAAATAGGTCAGAGATAATTAATGTTGTTGTAATATTGTTCATAACCAACCATTATATTATAACTATGAAAACATTTTTTAATTGATAAATTTGTGTTTGGATTGATATGTTAGAGGTGTAGCTTTAGAAGTGGGATTTGTTCTAAATTCATTATGGGCAAACGAAATATATTATTATGCAATCCACATGTATTGCATATTTGGAATTGGAAACATATGGAATATCGGTGATAATTGATATTATACAGTTATAAATAAAATATATATAAAGTATCATAAAGAAATTATACAAATCTAAATATAAGATATTAAATATCACAATTATGGAGTTCTTATAAATATGATTTTTGGAACTATACCGAATACAAAATTGATGAATGTAGTAATTCAGATATTAGAAGTCCAACCATAGTATTATCGAAGTTGAATATTGATAAATGCAAATTTATCTATGTTTTTAATGTGTTTTTACTATATATTTTAGGATAGTTTTATGTTAATTTAGTTGTTTTAATATTTAGTTTCTTCAATTGATGTTTTAATTGTCTAATTAAGTATTTTTGGTATTTTTAGGATTTAATTGAAAGAATGAAGGAAGTTAGAAGGACTTGATGGGAAGTTTACCTTTTGGGAAGCAGGATTAATACTCAATTTTGGCAGTAGCTTAACACTCCGTGGAGTGTCAAATACACTCTGCCGAGTGAAAGAAGAGAAATTCCCTTGCTCCACCGAGTGTCCCATTGCCTTGATAGCTTGCTCCACCGAGTGACCCATTAATTTTCAAAGCTTGCTCCACCGAGTATATACAATTGTTTTGGCCCTTGCTCTACCGAGCGACCCACCTAATTCACCAATTAAAATAAAGTTGCTCCACCGATTGAGGAACACACTCCACCGAGTGTGTCGATTCTCCAAGGCACTCCACTCTTAGTCTCTTACAAAATTTTCAATCATTTTATTCGGTCCCCCAACATTATTTGTTAGTGCATTTTGAATTATAGAAAAGAAAATATTTTATGAATTTGTTTAGAAAATATATTAAAAAATAAACTGTAAATTTATATTTTAGAAGATAATTCATTATTTATATATATATATATATATATATATATATATATATATATATATATATATATATATATATATATATATATATATATATATATATATATATATATATGCCATGTTAAGGATCAAGATCTTTAAAATCAAAATATATAGAGGGAGTTAAAAATTGAACTTTAAAATTTAAGTTCAAGGAGGGAAATGAAAATTGAAATTAAAGAATTTATAAATTTTTAAAATATTAAAAAATAAATTATTTGATTAGGTTTAGCCTTTACAATCCCTTTCTTCACTCTAACTTTCCCCTTTTTCTTCCCCCGCCGCTTCAGGCTTCAGCCATTTTCTCCAGTGTTCTTCGCTGCCTTTCACTTCCTCCGCTGCTTCAGCCATTTTCTTCAGCGATCTTCATTGCCTTTCACTTCCTTCGCAGCTTTAACCACCATTCCCGGATTTTCTTTCTCGCCTTCCTCTCCTCCGGTAACTGGCAGCTTCTTGCTTCTTTAGGTGAGTTCAACGCAAAAGATAACAACTTTAGGCCCGATTCAAAATGGTAGCTTGCTTACTCTTGCTGGTTATTTGCTTTGCATGTTTAATTGTATATTTACTCGTTTTATGTTCGCATAGTTCTTGCTTTGATCTGGGTATTGTCATATATTTGAGGATGAGTTTTCAACTCTAACAATGACATGCATATTTTGTTTGTATTTATTTTTATATTAGTTTGTCATCTGGTATTTTCTACTTTTAGTGCTCCTGATGCTTATAGATGCTTAAATGTTATCCTTAGCGATCAAAAAGTAATCTATAATGTATTTAAAAATTTCTTAGTTTTTGTCTTAACTATGAAATTATCTCCAAACTCTTTTTTGAGAAAGAGAACTAGTGCAGCATTAATTCCCAATGATTTAGGCTTTTACTGAGATTGATCATGTGCCAATGCTTTACTGGCTTCCAAACAATGACATGCATATTTTACTTTTTGATCGCTAGATTAATTAATATATTTGTTTGACATGCAGACCTGTAATGATTTGCGGTATTGATCGTTCCTTAATACATATTTTCAGAATTGTTTTCTTAGGCTTTAGTATAATTTACTTTGGCAAACGGTTAAGGCTTCACCTCAATTTTCATTCTGATCTACAGCTTTACACTGAATTCAATTAGTTAATGCTGCTGTCATTGAAGCCTAAAGTTTGTTTACTCTGATGGTCGAGTATGTGTTTATTTACCAGAGAAATGGAAAATATAATTTGAATAATATCTAGATTTGGTTTTTGAAGAAAAAGAAAAGACTCTGATTTTAAATGTTAATTTTTTTTCTTAAATTTAATTAATGGATTTAGCTCACTTATAGTTTTTGATCCATGAAGGTGAGTTGTTTGCAAACACAGCAGGAGGGGACTTCACTCCTCACGTGGTGACTGTGAATACTGGAGAGGTAATTAATTTAAATTCCCAAAGTTAGCCAAAAATTTAAGAACTTACCCAATTTGTATTATTTCATAGAACACAAAAAATTGATATGTCTGTAGATCTTGGTGTAGTTCAGTCTGCAGCATATATTGTATTATTTCAACTTTGAAACATCTTTAAGTAGTAAATACTATATGGGGTTATTCCAAAATAAATAAACATAAAATAGAAAGTTAGATGATAGAATTTGAAATGGTTTTCATAGAACTAGAAATAGAAATCTCATCATCTGTTCATATATATAGTCAAACAACAATATTATTTATCATCACAAACACATACTCACATACATATCTAAATCTTTACACATTTTTTGTTATTGATTTTCTCTTTTTACAATACCAGCTAGCAAGTTGTTAGGCCATAATTCTTGAATGAGTTATTTTATGAGGAAATCGAGATTAATTTATTAATTAATTATTATTTTAATTTTGTACATAATTTGTGTCTCTTATGTTCTCTACAATGTAATTTTTAGAAGATTTTAAATAATGTGATTTAATGTGCATGTAGAATCGATTCAGAAAAATGAAGAAAATTTCTAGCTTCACTAGCTCTTGTTCATCAAAGAAAAGAAAAAGTTCAGAACCATCAGTTGAGGCGAGCGTAGATGAAAGAGTGGCTTCCATACCATCGACCAACAAAATTATGGGTCCTCCGCCCGCTGTTCCGCCAGCTGAATCTTCTGCAACTGCAACTCCAAATTTAGTAGGTAATGCTATCTCTTCAAATATACCTACAAGTAAAAAAAGTAGGTCTGGAGTTTGGGAGCATTTTGATAGATTGGTCGATGCTAATGGTAATGAAACGGGGAGAGTTGCATGTAAGTGGTGTGGTAAATATTATCAAGGGAAGAGTGAGTTAGGCACTTCAGGATTGTGGAAACATTTAAGGGAAAGTTGCAAAAAGTTTCCAGATAAAAAAGAGTTAGTCGCTGCATATAAAAGTAAGGATAAGTCACAAACAATTTTGAGTTTTGTTGGGTCCGGTAATAATACGTCATTAGTTAGTTGGAAATTTGATCAAGAAGTTTGTACGGAAGCTTTAATTAGGATGATCATTAGGGATGAACTGCCATTTAATTTTGTAGAACATGAGGGCTTTAGGGAGTTTATTGAAGCAATCTGTCCTGAATTTAAAATTCCATCTAGAGTGACTATTGCTAGAAGATGTTGCTATCTTTTTATGAAGGAGAGAGATAAATTGAAAGATTTTCTTAAATTTGAATGCAAGAGAGTTTCCTTGACAACTGATACTTGGACTAGCATTCAAAATGTGTCATATTTGTGCTTAACTGCTCATTTTATTGATTCAAATTGGAAGATGCATAAAAGAATCTTAAATTTTTGCGTTATCAAAAGTCACAAGGGAAGTAATGTTGGGGTTGTTGTTGATAATTGTATGGATGATTGGGGTTTGACCAAAGTGATGTGCATAACTGCTGATAATGCAACATCAAATGATACTGCAATTCAACAGTTGAAAAATAAATTAAGTAAGAGAGATGCATTTATTTTGGATGGTGAATCTTTTCACATGAGATGTTGTGCTCACATTTTAAACTTAATTGTGAAAGACGGGCTTAAATGTGTTGAAGAGTCTATTAAAAAGGTTAGAGATGTGATCAAGTACGTTAGAAGCAGTCCTCAAAGGTTAGATTCTTTCAAAAAATCTTGTGAGACAGTAAACATCAAGTATGCAAAGAGTTTGATCATAGATTGCCCTACTAGGTGGAATTCAACATATTTAATGTTGGACATTGCTTTGGAGTATCAAAAAGCTTTTGATAAGTTGGAGGATATAGATAGCAAATACTTCATTGAGTTTGGACCTGTTTATTTGACTGAAGCTAATTGGAAACAGCTCACAACTCTCACAAAATTTTTGAAAAGGTTTTATGATGTGACTTGCAAATTGTCTAGGTCATTGTATTCAACTTCAAATTTGTATTTTCCAGAGATTGTGCGTATTTTGAATTTGTTGCAATTTTCTCAAACTACTGGTGATGATTTTTTAATGGAAATGGGAAAACAAATGCAGTTAAAATTTGACAAGTATTGGGGTTCGATTAAGAAGACGAATGTCATTCTTTTTATAGCTGTGGTTTTGGATCCTAGATTCAAAATGAAATTTCTAATTTCAAAGTACACAGCTTTTTATGGTGAGCTTGAATCGGAAAAATTAGTTTCTAAAGTGACAGCTGCTTTGAATGGATTGATAGAAGAACACAAAAAAATTGAAGAAGTTAATGCTGATAAAATTGTAGATCCACAACTAAATTCTAATGAAATTGTTGATGAAGTTGATGCGTGGTTTTTGGAAAATGAAGATAAGGAGCAAGTTGTGTCTCAAGGAGATTTGGATACTTATTTGACTGATAAATTAGTAAAAAATTCTCCTGATTTTGATATTTTAAGTTGGTGGAAGATAAATGAGCCAAATTATCCAATTTTGGCTAAGGTTGCTAGAGATGTTTTGGCTGTTCAGTGCTCGACTGTAGCTTCTAAATCAGCTTTTAGTACTGGAGGAAGAACTTTAGACAAATTTAGAAGTTCTTTAACTCCGATTACAGCCGAGGTTCTTATTTGTTGCCAAAATTGGTTAAGATCGGCTGCAGTTTTAGCTTCAGAGGCATCAACCGAAGAATTTAAAAAATTTGAATCAGGTAATTATTATATTTGTTTAAATTTTTAATTTTTTTATTAATGTTTATAATTTTTATGTTCTAATTATTTAAAATTTGTGTTTTTTTAGATATTAATCAAGATTCTGAAATTAGTGTCAGCATAATGCAGAGGAAGACTGTTGAATGTTAATTTTTTATTAATGTATTTTGACTTAAATTTTAATTATACTTATTGAGATATTTTAATTGTATTTGTATTTATTATTTGTGATTTTATTTTGTAAAATTTTAAAAATATTGAATTATCCGAAATACCGTATTGTATTGTACTGAATTGTTTTGTACTGAAAGAACCGAAGAATCGAACCGAACTGTACCGAATTTTCAAGACAGTTACAATACTTAATTTTTAAAATATCCGAAATTTCAAAACAATACGGAGATTTGTAAATCCCCGAATTGAACCGGACCGTGTACACCCCTACCTATATATAATAAAATTAGTTCAATTTTTAGATGCAACTAATAATTAATTACTTCACCTGTTTTATAATACATATCGTTTAAGTAAAATTTTTTTATTTTATGATATATGACGTTTTGATATAATTAAAATATATTAATCAATTTTTATCAAATATAATCTTATTTAAGTAATTTTTATAAAAATAATTTTCAATATTTATTAATTATACTGTACAATTAATATAAAGATAATAAAAAAAATGTAGTTGGAGAGTAATTATAATTTTGAGTTATTGTACTTTTTTTTCTAACAAAATATATTATAAAATGAACGGAGTATCTTTTTTTAAAAATATTAAATTTTGGCAAAAACATAAGATAATAATTTTTTTTTAATTTAGTATAAAAAGTAAAGTTGACACTTGTTTGGATTCAACCAAACATGATACAAGTGGATTAATCAATGGATAAAACAAAAAAATTTCCTACAACCTCAAGAATATCCATTGGATGCCTAAACTTTACGGAGGATCCTTGCTGTCCTAATTTATGTTAAATAGATAAAAAAATAGATAAAATCGATTTCAAATTCAACTTAAATATATATAATACCTGGTAACTCGTTTATACAGATATAATTTATAATTTACCAAATAAAAATTCACTTCTAATCCATTGCATTGAACCAAAAGTATTGTAAGACTTGGAAGCTCATATTGTCGGTTACTCAATTAGGAAGTACTATGGAAAATGGATACGATGTGTCCAAATATGTATAATATTGTGATTGCTAAAAAGAAGTCTCATTTTTGTTATTGTCTTTTTATATTAGGGCTTTCCTTACAAGTATATGTTGTATTTGAAACCATACACGACAGAATTTAATATGCGAATATATGCAGTACTTATAAATATTTAACAAATATTTCATTATTTCTTATTTTTTTGACATTACTTTATATGCATATAAGCATTAATTTTTGAAATTGGGTAGCATTATTAATTTAAGTTTGCATAGAATAAATTCATAAAAATGACCAAACGTTTCTCATTTTTCTTACCTTTGTTAACATTTGTTGAATATTTTCGTGGGAACCGAATGGATATATGAATATTTGGGTGAAATGAATGGATTTATGAGGAAAGAAACCCAAGTAGCAGTAGAATACAAGAGGACAAAAATAAAGAAATAGAATGATTCGTAGTAAGTTTGGAAAAATTAAAAAAAAAAGGGTCCAAAATCTGAATGTTGGTGTAGGGTAGGAGGCAGCTGCTGGCTATGGCAAAGACGAACAGCATTTACTAAAATCACAGTCAGCTTCTGCATTCTCTAAGAATATCCTATTCATTTCTGTCCACCCAAGAGAATTATCATTGCTCTGTTCTGTTGTACGCTTCTCCTTGGGATACACGCACCTATTCCTGACCTTCCACTCACGCGCATTTATTAATTCCTTTTTACCCCACTTTTTCCTTCCCGACTCCTACTCTCTCATTCA
This sequence comes from Excoecaria agallocha, assembly GCA_037975025.1. NCBI lineage: Eukaryota > Viridiplantae > Streptophyta > Magnoliopsida > Malpighiales > Euphorbiaceae > Excoecaria > Excoecaria agallocha. The sequence goes on along the minus strand of CM075808.1, from coordinate 48,691,532 downwards.
GCGCGTGGTTCAATGAAGGATAATAGGTATTCTCATTTTTCTACTTTCGTTTGGTTTTGATTTTCATAGAATGAGACTGTTTAAATAGTATTTATAATTGTAATTAACATTCTAAAAAAATTAATTCTGAACGATGACTTTTTAATCTGAACGGTACCGTCTTGATGAGAGTCCTAAATACATTTACTTTGGAAAACAAGGAGCAGCGATCCATGGTTCATCTTTCTCCTCTTTCTTCTGATGCTGATGTGATCCATAGGGTTGGCTACTACTAATGTTTCGATGTGATTTTGATGTGATTGGACTTTGTTTGTATGATGGAAAAAAAAGGGTTTTAGTTGCGGTTTTCAACCTAATTTAATTAAAAAGTTTTGCACAAATTTAATTTACTGGAATAATAATGAGGAATACTGATTTTCCTGCATGCTTCATTGCCAGCCTAAGTCAACTCTAAAGCAACTTGTAATTGTCTTCACAAAATATTAACTTGTAGACGTTTGGATAAGAAATTCTGGGTGAGATAACAACTTGTTTAAAATGAAAGAAATTAGGGATTTTCAAAATTAATTAGGGGTAAGTACATTCAAATGTTCATTTTAATGAAAAAAGTCATCCCAAATAAATTGATCGAATGAGATGAATTCGAATTCAAATAATATGTGAATCACTATTCTGCTTATTATAAAAGAATTGGTTTAAATCGGGTTGTTAGCTAAATTGGTCATTATTAACCAAGTAAACAGGTGTATCATAAAATTATAACAAACATAAAATCATGTTTAGATAGATCAAGTGATATAAATAAGATTAATTTAAGAATTAAACGAATTTGAATCACTCTTTATAGGCTGAGTTAGGAGAGTTTTGCCTGTAATTAGATAATATGCATCTTTTATTTATAAAAAAATTGCAAACGAAAAAAACAAATAAAGGTAAAAGACGAGAAATGGAATATTATATGGAAAAAAAGAATGTAATAGTATTAAAAAAGGGGAGTAAATGGGTAGAAAATAAAACATAAATGTAGCTGTCTTATCCCTTGTTTGACTTGGCCTGCTAGGCTTTGGTTCGGATTCGGACCCATCGCATCATCAATAAAAACTGTAAATGGGTTTTTATATAAAAATCAAATATCAAAATCCAACTCTTTCGCATTCTGCAAAAGTTTCGAGCACAGGGGCGGAGATGCTGCGTTTTAGCTTCGAACCCTACTGCGCCCTTTTACGTATTATTTGCTTCTTGTCCCTCTTTTGGGATTTCCTGTATAGTAACACTTTTTCTTTGATATGATATTTTTTTCATGGGAGAGCTCAATCTATATTTGTGTGGAGATTCTTAGTCATCTAAGTATAATTCCAATCCCACAATGATGCATGTATAATTTAATCTATTAATAAATTAATTTATTTTTTAATCAACATTTGCATGGAATTTCTTTTGAAATTTTATCACTAGTAGTCCAATATATATTTTAAATTATTAATTAAAAACACTGAAAAAGAATTAGTAGAAATAAAAAAATTTATTGGAGCACCCATGAAGATATAAAAAAACAAAAAAGCAGAAAATAAAATAGAAAGCGGTTTGAAGCATAAAAGCAAAGGGTGAAAAGACGGTCGTAGGGCCTGCAGGCAGCAGAGAAAGGGAGAAGAGGACTAAAATGAAAATAGGAAAAATCTCGTTTCGTTCTGTCTGTTGCAATTATGATGTGATGGGAAATGCCAGAAATAATTTAATTTTAAAACAATGGAATGATGGAATTCGCTGCAACAAATGGAATGATTCGATAGATAGGCATTACAGTGCAAATGAGAAATAACTGCAAGCGCAGCTTCCTTATTTATTACTCTCTGATTTTTATTCATTTTCTTTGTTTTTTAGTGATCTCTCAATATCTGCATAATAAAATTTAACAATAAATCTTTATACATTCATCTTTATTTCAAATATATACATTTATTTACTGCATGCACTGTTGGGTATTCATATCTCAAAATCTCAACCGTTTAAACATATGTCCAACCTTCTTATACCTAATAATAATAATAACAACAGCAACAAAGGGATGAAGAGAGGGATGGATAAGTTGGGAGTGGGCTTCGAGGAGGCTGCATACAGTTTAGCTAAAGGCTATAGTTGCAGATACAAAATCTTTTATTTTAGCAGAAATAATTATATATAAGTTAAAAAATAATTAATTGGCTTGGAGAGATGTGAGAGAGGGAAAGAAAGAAATGGGGATTTTGGAAAATCTGGTAAAGATCCGAATGAAAATTTAGTGCAGTGAAGAGTGTGTTAATGGGGACCGAGCTGTGGTTGATGTGCAGAGAATTTTAATTTTAATAAGGAGGAGTTGTCTTTTTATATGATGAGTCTCGTCAAATCGCCGAGCTAAATGAGAGAGTGACGCAGACTACGTGTTTTGGTTTATACGTGATGCTCTTGAATCCATTCACCATCGCATTACACTATTTCTCTCTTTCTTTTCTACCATATTCCTCCATAAATATTAAATACGTTCACTACCATTTACTCTAAAATCATTGGTTTTGTTCGCCGGATCTAATGCCCGAGATTTTTTCAAACCTAAAACCAAATATTCATCTGCATGTTCTTGATTCTCTTTCCACCACATTATTATTATTATTATTATTATTATTTTCGACATAAAATAGTGTATACTGTATGTACACTATTACTACATATTGCATGTTTGACCTGAGCAATCCCAAGTCCTTGTAGAATCATTTACCAGAAAGAAAAATGTCCCTGTAAAATTCTTTGTTATCCCTTGGAGTTGGTGCAGCATTTTTTTCCATTTGTCAAAAAGAGTATAAAATTATTGCAGGTTGACATGAAAATTTTCAAATGCTAATTATTTCAAAAAAAAAAGTCTCTTTTTTCACTAAAAAATTTGTACTGTTTAACAATACCCTACAAATAATATTATTTTAGGTTATGAAGATGTCAATCATGTGAAAGAATTAATGAATACTGATAGGTGGCCATGTGATCTTGTTGTGCAAAACAAAAATAAAGTGAAATTGCCCAAATGATTTATTTGTCAAAAAAGAGATCATATATTATATAAAAAGCAAACTCAATCTTTACCTGGACTCAAGCTAATCAACCACAAATCCAATAATAGTAACCTTTTGAAAGAGACATAGCACGTATAATTAAGAAACATAATGCAGTTTTCTTAACACTTTTTGCGCCCAGGATGATAATAATAATAATTTGTTTACATATATGTGAAAGTCTTTGGGTTTTATTTATTTACTTAATTTATTAATAGCATAATGACCATTATCACCTATTTTTCCCTACTTGGAACTATAACAAACATTTTGACCCACACTTTATATCTTTTTTGTTTTGACTAAAAATGCAAATTACTTTTAACCTAATATTTGAATATATAGGCATCCAATGTTTGCTTATTCATCCATATGCACACACTCTAAACCCAATTGATTCGGCACCTGTGGAGATATGATACTCCATTTGTTCCATGGCCAAGGCATTTTTTGTTCTCTTTAAATTGTCACTAGGATAATTATTTTTTTTTTTCAATTTTATCTCTATCATAAATGAAGTGGGATAGAATAAAAAATCTAAAAGAGAGAGTTATAGCCCATTGCAATAATTTCTTTATAAAATAAAGATAATTCAGTCATTACCTTATGACAAAGAGACGGAGGGATTGCATGCAAAATTTTTGATAGTTGAGAAGCTAAAAAGAATTTTGTAGGATAATTAAGAAATAATTAGTTGAATTATTAATTACATATAGCTGTCTTTGAATATTTTAATCTTTGAATTACACGTGCATGAAAGTTAAAAAGGAATAATAGAATGAGGAATGAGAGAAAACACGAAGGGGGTTGATGTGATAATAATAATAATAATAATAATAATAATAATAATAATAATAATTAATAAATATTATGATAAAAGAGAGAACCAATGTTATTAAAATCGGATCAGATAAATAATCGATAAGTTTGAGGTTCGTGATTCGACTGCTTCAACCAGATTTTTTATATTTTTAAAATATCAATTATTATAATTTTATAAATACTATTGTATAAAAATTTTAAAAAATATTCATCAAACATTAAATATATGTAATAAATATCCTAATAATAAGTTACAAAACATAATTTCAAATTTATTATTACAAGTGATTAATTATGAATTTTTGAATATCATATGTTAGAAACATAAAAATACAATCATATCATGAAAAAAATTTAATGTTTAGATAAAGTATTAATGAAGCAAACACATAAAATATTAACCTTGCATATATGAATATAATTATATTTAATTACAATAAATTTCAATAGATAATAAGTATATTAAATTATTAAGTGACATCTTTAAAATTTAAAATACCAATTTTTTCGTATATATTTATATATATATATTAAATTTCCATTATTTATATATTTTAAAAAATTAATATTTTAAATTCTAAAAATATCACTTAATAATTTAATATACTTATTATCTATTTACTTCATTATATATATATATATATATATATATATAATGAACCAAATAGATAATAAGTATATTAAGTTATTAAATGATATTTTTAAAATTTAAAATATTTATTTTTTAAATAAATAATTAATTAAAATTTATATATACATGTATGTATAAAAATATATAAAAAATTATAATTTTTTATTAATTTGATTTTAAATAATTAAATCAATCAATTAGCATATCGATTTACTGTTAAATTGGTTCAATAGGTGGATCTGGTTTTAATAACATTGGAGAGAACAATAGGGAATGAACAAATGATTGAAGAAGGTTTCCCACCAAATTGACTTTTCAACCTCAAGGCAGCGAATTAGGTAGAAGGTTTGAATAATTGTGTTTGCTTTTATTGATTGAAGAGCTTTTTAGGTAAATGATATCGCAAAATTTATGTATCTACCCCACACCCTCGGAAAGGATTTCAAGCAAAGAAAATGGCAACAAAAAAGTTTGGTTAATTTTGTCAAATCATAATTTTTTCCCTCTTCTTCTTAACCTATTATTATTGTCCTTCATCATATAATTCGATTCAGTATTATATAATATAATCAATCATAACAATAATATTAGCCACACAAATGTATATGATGAGCTTGTAAAGAAATAGAAAGTTTATGTCAGTGATCCTCGAATTGTTGTATCAACATTGTCAAAATTCGTGTGTAACAGAGCTATTAAGGTATTATATTTAAGCATTCAATAAGAGTTAAGAACAATCGTTATAATATATTATAATAAATTAATATTTGGCTATTACATCGGTCCGTTCATTAATAATAATCGGAATAAACTATATAAAAACTTCAATACAGCAAGATATATTTGCTTTTAATTAAGCTCACTTCTCTTTAGTATGACTCTCTCTCATTAGTTAACATGACAATCAGAGTTATTTACTATTGCAAATTGAAGTTTTTCTTTTTCCCCAAAGTGACGGGTGCTCAAAATAAGTGGACTGTTATAATATAGAATATAATCTTAAGAGAATTAAATAATAAAATTTTGAAGGTACAACATCATATATAAAAATTTAAGAGATTAATGCACAAAAAAAAAAAAAGAGGTGAAGGGTTTAAAGATGTGTTATTCACATGTACGTGGATGGACAATTCGGCTTATACTCAGTTGATATATTTAATAAAAATAGGAAGTGGGACTTATGAGTTAAATATTTAATTATTTTATATTTTGTTAGAAAATATATATCACGATATATTACGAGAAATAAATATAAATACTTTTCGAAACAGAGATCGTTGAAGCGAAAATCGTATATTTTACGTTATCAGCAAAGTTTTCACCTACGTGTCATAAACTAAGGGATGAAAGTATAAATTTACGAATTAAAAGCCCTTTAGACAAAAGAGAGAATATCCATGGACACAAAATGACAGAGTTTTGGTATATGAGATTTTCTTCCTCCCTTCTACAAAAATCTAAGCCCTTTATATAGGGCACCAATTAAGAAATATTTGATTGCCTTAACTGATATATTGATGAATTCATCTTTATTTAGGGCTCCAATTAAGGCATGACCATAGTATGCTGTGTGGCAGTCATCCATTGGTACAGGTATCGCCACATGGCATGACTCATTAAGCCACGTGATGGACCTACATGCCATGTGTCAGCGTCACATGCTGCCACGTGAATGAAACATGGCATGACTCATCAAGCCACATGATTGAACCTATATGCCACATGTAAGCATCACATGCTGCCATGTGATATCGTTTGGTTGGTTCACGTGGTGCCATGTGGCACCTAGGTGGATCCTTTTGCCACGCCACTTGACATGTGGCAACCCACCATTAGGCCACATGTCATGCTATGGTTGGGCCACGTTGCTGGCGCGTGGCCCTTGGTGCGTGCGTAGGATGCGTCCTCTGGCATGCGCCCAGCTTGCATGAGTCACCTTCTCGGTGGTTTCGGGCCACTGGATTTTTTCTAGAGTGGAGTTTTCGGGATCCATAAATCCAATGATGTGATCAAAAATAAAAAAAAATTCATTTGAAATTTTAATTACGAATTTTTAAATTTATTTTTTTCATGTACAAATATATAAAAAAATACAAACCAAAAAATATACATACATATTTAGAGTATTAATATGCATATCATACAGTCTGAATTATATATGAATTTTCATAAAAATATAGATCTAAAAAATAATCAAGCTGGAATGCAAAAATCAAGCTCTGATACCAATGAAATATATATATATATATATATATATATATATATATATATATATATATATATATATATATATATATATATATATATATATATATATATATATATATATATATATATATATATATATATATATCACTATATATTACGAGAAGTAAATATAAATACCTCTCAAAATCCAGATCGTTGAAGCAAAAATCGTATGTTTCACATTACCGATAGCTTTTCACCCACATGTCACGAATTACGGGATAAAAATATAAATCCACGAATTAAAATTTCTTTAGATAAAAGAGAGAATATGCATGGAAATAAACCGATAAAGTTTCAGTATATGAGATTTTCTTCCCCCTTCTATAGAAATCTAAACCCTTTATATATGGCTCCAATTAAGGAATATTTAATTACCTCAATTGATAATAATTAAATTGAAAATTTCAATTTAATTAGTAAGGAAATAATTTTATATTAAATATATCAGTTACAAAATTAATATATGTAACTGCATATATTAATATATTCATAAATGACAAATTTCTTAATTAAGAAAAAATTTAATATGAAATTAATTCCATATAAATTATTTTCTGTTATGATATTATCTCGTTTATATTGAAATAAATTTCTCATCTTGGGAATAATGAACGTATCCCAAACTCATTCATATTTGTTTTTGATAAAAGAAATGAAAACGATTTTTTTTTTTAATTCTGAGAATTCATAAATGAATTAAGATGGAAATTGAGGTGGTGTATGGAAATCAAGAAATGGGATAAATTATGGTCTACGGAATTAGTAGAAGTTTCGGTTTCGTATGATATACAATTCCACCAAAGAAGAATTATTTGAAATTGGAATTGGAAAACATAGTACTAAAATTTCAAAGACTTACAAAAAAAGGTTTTGTTAATTTAATTAATTCCATCAATAATGAGACAAACCTTGCTTTTGAAAATAGAGTAAGCTTTTGTGTTTGATACGACTTTGCAGCATTTCATACCTAGACCAAGAATTCCATGCACAACTTCCCAACCACCAAGTCTTTAGTTTTTATTACATGTGCTCTCTCTTGTGCATTATTGTTGACTATTTTTTTTCTTATTATTTAAATTTTTTTGTTGAATAAGACATTTTTATAATTAAAATTGAATTTAATGATTGACAAATAATTCTTACATTAAGATCACGGAATTATTATTCTTTTCCCACATTACAAATGAAAGATAATAAAAGGTGGATGGACTTGTTGACTATTATTCGATATTTTCAGAGGTTTTTTTTTTTTAAATAATGAGACAGGCGATTCCCATAATTTTTAACTTCTTTTTGGCTATATATTCAATTTTTTTTATAAGTAAAAATATCAAAACATTTTTAAATCAATTAACTATATATTATTTATATTAGATAGAATTTCATATTGAAATTTTAAAGAAAAAAATAATAAGCTTTTTTTTTTTAATTTTAAGCAAGTTAATTAATTATAAATTAGTTTAAATTATTTTGAAACAAAGTTAAATTCACAATTATTGAGTTTAATTTTTATAACCTACTTGTGAACCATAAAATGGGTTTTGTGCATGTCTATCATAGGCCAAATTAAACATTAATTAAGCTTATATCTCAAGAATAATAGAAAAGTCCAGACATTGAATTTAAAAAAATGACAGCTGCATTTCAAAAAACTATTACATGTCAAAATTTAATATAAGCAATAAGAAAGTATGATTATAGGTAGTTTAAATAATTTTACAATAATAATAATTGACTCACAACTATTATTTAAAGCTGGCAACCACTATAAGGCAAAACAAATCCTAACTTTAATTTTCTCTCTTAATTTCCCCTTTAGTAAAAGGAATTAGATAAGAGGGAGATTTAGGATAGTTTTGCATGAAAAATTTGCAAAAATCGATTGATTAAGAAAAAAAATAATTTTTTTATAATTTTTCAGTATTTGATTTGATTTTTTTAAATTTATATAATTAATTAATTCAAAATGCCAAATAAATAACTGAACATAATTCAGATAAAAATTAAAACTGAAATAACCACTTAAAACAAACAAAATATATTATAATCATTGATAAATTAGGGAGGCACATTCTATAATAGGGTAGGGATTGAGGACGCGGGACCCACCAATCTTGGCTTTTGATTGGAATTAGGTGGTTGAATATTACAACCTGGATTACGTTTTTTCCCTGTCCTGATCCCGATTTTCTTCGTTCGTCCTGGAAGTCATGCATGTACTAACAGCCACGTAAACAAAACTATTATCTTGACCCACCACTAATTTCTGCAACATTCTCATTCCATTTTATCCCTTTTTTTTTATGCTTAAATATTTGTTTTCTTCTGCTCAAATCACTTTCATTTCTTTCCCAAAACAACTGAAATTTATCTTTTATTTATAGAATTTCGAATCCACCTGTAATACCACACATTAATCGGAAATTGTATGACGTGTGAAAAAAATGTCATTGTTGCTGTAATAATTGACCCACAAGTGAATCCCTCGAGAAATTTCGATACATAAATTGGTAAAAGTATTTGAATGAAAGAATAAATATTAAAAAATAAAATTTTCATTTTATCTTAAATGTGGCGATTATAAATGTCTTAATTAGAGTAGAAATTAGGTTATAATATTCCTTATGAGGGTTATATTTTTCTTATTTGAAGACTGTATTTAAAGTTCGTAATTTGCAACTATTAAAAATTGATTTGATGATTAGTACGAAAGAAATGTGTGGTATGTCACAATGGTCGTGTTTGTTATTTTTTTCTAGAAAATTAGAGGGGAAAAAAATCAAAGCATTAGGTAATACCTACCTAATTCTCGCCGTTTTTTTAATTATTTTTTCTCTTGATTTACGTGTTGCTTCATTTACTTGGAAGTTTCTAATTAATTTCACAGCTTCAATAATTGCAACCAACTGGTATGATGGACAAAATGCTTTGCGAGCTCTGAAGAGTCAATATATTTACCAAAATGCATCAAATTCTACATAAAATCATGAATAATAATCCAGTTCACAATGTGTTTCCATGAAAAATACGTTAGAGCTAAGAAGGAATAGACTTTTATGGGAATAATAAGAATACATATTCTCCATCGCTAAAGGAATAGTTCAACATTAACTGCTCACAAAACAATCTCTACTATGATAATAAGCATTTTCTTTTTCAAGAATTATTATTAGTTATAATGATTCTGTAAATGCCCTAATAAGAAGATAAAGACAACTGAAATATGTAGAAAAGTCATAAATAATCCAAATAATTATGTTTATTCCCACATGGATTTCATAATATTCTTTGCAATTTTCAACATTGAATTCTCTCAAGTCAAACATTGAATCCAAAATTGTTGATTAGCTAAGAAATGTTATTTAACATTTAGAAGTTATAGACTTTAATAAAAGTGTAGAATTTAGAAAAGATGTTCACCAAAAGGTGCCAACTCCTGCGGATTCTATAAGTGTGAGAAGCACGTGCGCAATTCTCATTATATGAGTTTGAAATCTAATTATTCAAACTCATCAATTACTTCAAAGTTGTTATTTACATTTTTTTTTTGGGCAAAAGAGCCAAATGGGTAAGTAGCCCAAGAATAGGCCCAAAAGAAACCCATTTCAGAATCCAACTGCTAGTTCGTTGTCAAGGTCTGTAATACGGTGTTGATCTCCAGAGTTATTCTCCGGTATCATTTAGTTTTCCATTCAAAAAAACGGATTAAAAGAAGAAAACAGATTTAGAAGTGAGAACGTATCCGAAATATTGCATGAATTATATATATTGATTGAATTGAGATAATAATATCAAATTCAAGGTAAAAGCATGTTTTTGACGGACGGGTAGTTAAACGTTAAACATGATTAGATGCAGTTATCATCATTTGTCATCCCTAACCTGACAGCATTTCTCACAAACAGAGTTCATATCCGCATGAAGCAAAGAAGAAAGCTAGAGAAAATTGATTATGCCCAAATCAGAGGAATAACGTCCAGGGTGATTTTTGTGGGGTTTTTAAGGTAATCCAGCTTCAACTCGCACCTTATACTGCAACACAAAAACTTGCATTAATTATTCCGATTCCTGGACGTTAGCATTGAAGCAGTTGCTGCTAATTGTTAGTTTTTTCACACGGTTATAGTACGATTTCCACCATTTATGCAAATGTCAGCAAAACTATGGCCAAATTATCCGACCAAGGCTGTTCAAAAACAAAGAATGTTATTCGAAGTAAGGAATTTATTCCAACTGATGAAACACCAACAAAGTATGAGGAGTCTGTTACATCTCTCCCGTTTTCACATTACCAAATAACTTCCCCACCAAAAGTGGCCATAGACATTGGACGATCCTTCTCTGCAAAATGAAAACTGCAAGCAACAATTTTGAATCAATGCCGTCACTTTTGAACAAACATGGTGAAACATGAAAATCGCAAACAAAAGCATCGCCTATTAACTTCCTCAAAATACGTCAGCAGCTGATCCACAAAAAACAACTAGTGTTTTGTTTGCATCAGAATACATGCCTTGTCACCACCATCAAAAATCGTTTTCAACTATGAAGAATACTAAGGGAGGTGCATACACACAACTTTCAGCCGCATATGCTCAACCATCATCCATCTCATACTTGAAAATCTTGTCCTGTAAAAGGACTACACATTCAGCTAAACCCTAATTGCTGACAACTTCAATACTTTCAACAATTATATGAACGCAGTCAGCCACTAGGCCACTATCGATCAAAACTAAGGAAGATTGAAATTCACGGAGTAATCTCACCAAAGCCCAATGGGAAAACGGCATTTCAAGTTTCAGGGCAATTTATTTCTAAGGATAACTGAAGAAAAATATATGAAAGTGATTTGTTTGAAAGGTAAAATCAGATGAAAAGATAAGAACATTTACAGCTTTTTTTTTTTTTTTTTTTTACTTTTATCTTGACTATCTTATCAAAATGCAGTTTTAATATCGTTTTAATATCATTATATAGAATTCCGGATCCTTGAAATGCAAAATGGCTAGGCACTTCCCTAGTAACACTTGTACTAATTTTGGAAATACCAGAAATTACAAAGGTAAATTTTAGAAGCAAATAAACAGGAAGTCTGTTTGCATGTATCGTGATAATTATAAGTGAAACCAAAACATAGTTAGCTTGCAGCTCGGATCAACTATTTCTTAGTGCTTTGTATTGTTACTTAGCTTTAGCTTTTCTGTAGCATATTTCATCCATCTCATGGTAAATAACCTTCAAGGTGATGATTATTATGTTATAAACAAAGTCAACAAAGAATTTAATGTTAGCATACTAATGAAAACGGAAAGCCCTTCCCATTGGCAGCATTAAAACAGGCAAATGCATGTGTGTGTAACATTGTCTTTTGGAACAATAGGAATCAAATACCTCTAACATGTACAATGCATGTAATGATTTACTTCAATAGAAAGCAAAGGGACTACAGAAATGACATTTTGACTTGAGTGTTCTTCTAAATTATAAATTATGCCATCCCATCACATCTGGTAAGTTCAGAGGTGGACAAAGCAAGGAAATTCATACAGCAATCAATGGACATTTATGGATCCTCTGAGCAACTGCACAGGCCAATTGCTGCCACTTAGGAAAACATGTCAACCACCCCTAGCAAGCTTAAGGACTGATAATCTTGGAGGAAAAGCAATAAATAACCCCAGTTTCCTCTTTTGCATGAAAACTCCTTTGTTGCTCAAAAGAACATAAAATGTTTTGCAAAACCCTGAATTTGTAATTTACCTAATACAATGTTGATCTGTTTGTAGTATCTCTTAATGGTTTTCAAGCTTAATTGCAGAGAGAAAAAGAACATTAGCTCAAAAACAATAGGAAATAATATCTCACTAATTTTCAAGTTATAGTCTTTATCAATACTAATTGTTTGTTCAATCACTTGAAGAACGAAATGGATAATTATTAAAAGATCACTTGCACATAATACCCAATCCCCCAGCTTCTCTCCTGCAATTCCAACTCTGGGACACAAGTCCACAAGCCTGCAATATCTAGGACTCACAAAAAGGTGGTTTTACACAATCACGATAAACTTTTTGAATGCATGAGCATCTCTAAAGCTCACTTCAAAACGACTAGGAAACAATATGAGAAAGAATACTTATTTGAGAATCCTCTAGTTGTCACCTAATATGTATCTGGTTGGCTAAAGACTTTCTAAGTAGAAACCTGAATTTTGATCTGCTGAATGCTTCTCAAGCAAACGATATAAATTAAGAGAATTCCCATTACATTCTAAAAATCAATAATAAATATGCACTTGCAGAAAACTTTGATTGATAAGAAACACAACTTTGATTGAATAAAAGAAATACTAATTTGTATTATAATATAGCAGACACCAACAACTCCCCTGCATTTTTAAATAGAAAAAAAAAAAGAAGAGGAAGAAAGTCCAGTTTTGACATGCTTGGACTCCAAACACAATTAGAAGATTATGTATTTTCAGTGTTTTAGAAGAGATTAAAGCAATTCTTATGCCGTTGCAATTCCTGAAAAATTGTAATTTGGATCGGTGGATCCAATGGCCTTCTATTCTAATTTCCTTAGCTATGCCATTGTGGAGTTAACACTATCCCCACGTGATGCCCCAAACACCAGGAGGTATTTAAAAAAACAATTCTATCATTTCATTTGTTTAGTCCCTAGAGAACAAGAAAAATGGAACTTAAAGAATGCAAGAACCGTGTTCTCTTTTACAAGAGAAAGAAATGAGGGAAGATGCTCATATACTATTTTAATGTGGAGAAAGTGGAGGGGAGTTGACATGATATTAAAGGGAAAGGATTTCGAAAGACAAGTTGCTTGGATTCAAAATATCATGACTATCAGCATGTCATAGTTTTACCAAATCAAGCTCATTGAAAAAGAAAGTTAGAAACAGTAAGTCCAAAGAAATCAAAAAACCTAGAACACACAGGCCTAAACGCAAATATTTCAATCAAACAAAACAAGTTCTGCTTTTCCTCTGGAAATCACCATGTTCTATTAAGAACTTAAGCTAAAGCTGGAATCAAAGTTGACATTGTCATTATTGAAATATTGATCATGAAACACACTAAACTCTCAAACAATAAGAGAGAAATATAGAACTAGTTTCTCAAATTGGAAAATGAAATAAAGATTAAGAAGAGTCCTAGATACCAGAAGAATAGTTTTGAACACAGTTCTTCGTACCAAAAACAAAATGCCAGCATTGAATCCCAAATTTGCAAACACAATTTATGACTCAGGAAAAAAAAACAGAAAAAGAATTTAACACACCCACATTAAAATACTAAAAAACTAGAAGCAAACGCTGACGCCTATCGATTAGTAAAATAATCAAACAATTACTGATCAATAAACTCACTTGGCAAAACATTTCGAAGATGTGAGGATGGATATTTTATTCAGTCAATTCAACAACCAAAGAAAAGAATCGTAATTCACGACTAATCTCATTAAGCAACAAATAATAAATCCCATCAATTGAAATAAAAAAATCCAAAAGAAACCCCTAGAAAGCGCAAAAACCAAAATTCTGGAACATGTGATCAAAGGCCAAACCTTGATTAAAACAGGACCATATTAAGGCAGGAGAAAGCTCTTACCATAAAACGATGCGTTGAAGCTAAGCGTTGGCAGTTTTAGGGATGAGAGGAATTGGGGTTCCTTGGTTTTGGGATTGTTTAAGCTTGGCCTCCTCTTCACGAATCTTCTGCATCTGAAGCATTCTCTCCATGATAAGTTCGTATTCGCACTTCTCATAAGAGTGGCGCTCGTTCTCGCATTTCCATGGAAGATAAAACTCGGCCTGGCGACACTTGTTGAGCGGGATCAGCAAATGGGCGCACTGGTCTCTGTAGGGAATGGGCACTTTGGCCTCCACCATTTCCTCTTGCGTTGCTATCATCGGCTTCGATGATCCCTTCACTTCCATAATTCTTTGGGAATTTGCTGCCTCGTATTAGATTTCGAAGACGGAATTTCACAGCTCAGTCTTCACTTTCTCTATAGGCTGTAATTAATCTCTATGGTCCCTTTTTTGGGTCGGGGTCGTTTGTGTAAATAAGTTGTTAGGTTGGTGTATTCTATTATTCATTAATGTACAGTAAATATAATAAAATTTTAATGATACAATATTTAAACGATTGTATAATAATATGAATGAAATATAATAGAAGTAATGAATTAAAATAAAGTAATAATAATTTATTATAGCTATATGAGAGTTATAAAATTAATTATAGAAAAAAAATAAAAATAATAAGGTTAAAATGGTTAAATATAATAATGAGAATCAAGAAGAATTATCAAATTGGTGATTTTTAAAATTAAATAAAACCATGATTTAAAAATTATGGATCAAAATTATAGAGTACAATACCATGAGAAGAATTATGCTTCCAAATATTATATTTTAGAGAACAATACATTAATGAACAATATCATAATATCATACCACAAATCAAACAAGCCCTAAGTGATTCTTGTGCTGCTCTCTCCTTTTGGGCATTCTCCTAAACCTAAATTTTTAATTTGATTAGAAATTTAGAATGATTATTTGAGGAGTTTGTGATTAATTAAAGGTAATGACGGCTTAAAATAATAATATTACTTTTTTTTTGGTTTATCAGATTTGTGATTAATTAGTGTTAAACAATTATATATTAGCGTTTAAAAAAACAATTATATTAGCGCATAAAATTTTATATGTCAAAAATAATTGTCTAGAAGTCCGATAAAATATAATAGAAGTTTAGGGACTTAATAAAAAAATATAATTGTTGAAGAATTTCAATTAAGTTAATGCTAATAATATTTCATTTCAATAATGCGAAAATTTCTGAATATATATATATATATATATATATATATATATATATATATATATATATATATATATATATATATATATATATATAGATGCACAATATGCGGACGCGTATACATATATATACACACACTAATGGTTTGAAAAAGTCAGACCAATCTTTTAAAGTTGTGGTATATATAATTGAAGTTTACCTGCTGAATTAATTCAAATTTATTGGATAGATCGATCCATATACAAATCATAATATTTTTCCTCAATATTTATTTTATATTTAGAACTCAAAAACGCTAATTAGGAAAAAAAATACCATTATTATTCCTTCTCATATGATGGAGGTACATTTTAATATTTTATAGCACACAATTTTAGAAATATTTGGAGTATTCATGTGTGGGGAAATATATAAATAAGCCAACACATGGATGTTTTTCTTTTCATTTAATAACTTATTTACATGGTGTGTTAAATTTATATAATGCTCAAATTGAACAAACACTATAGTTAGGCTGTGTGGTTGAAAATTAGATGATGAAACCATAAAAGAAAAAATAAAATATAAATCATAAGTAAGGTTTGAGGAATATGGTTAAGGGGTAGTTGTAAAAGAATGAAAAGAGCATGTAGCAATAAAGTAAAAGCCTCTCTAGGATTGAAACCAATTCTTTGAAAACATTTTGCCATCTTTATAGCTTCAGGTCGTTCCTTGTATATAATCCTCTTTGTTCTGCTAAAACAAATTCTAAGCAGCAATGTCCTCAGATGTTCATATGGATGAAGGTTCTCAAATGTTATCCACGAAGAGGTTAGTTCCCCTCGATCATCTTTTTCTATGCAAATCTTGTAAGTGAAAGAACAATCCAAGCAATACTAATATGATTGATTTGGTAGGTTGGAGGGCAAAGTTGCTGTAATAACTGGAGGAGCAAGAGGAATTGGGGAAGCAATAGCAAAATTATATGCAGAAAATGGGGCAAATGTTGTGATTGCTGATATTGTTGATGATCTAGGAAGCAGACTAGCTAATTCAATAGGAGGCAAATACATTCACTGCGATGTTGGTAATGAAGCCCATGTAGAATCAGCCATTAATCTTGCAGTATCATGGAAAGGCAAACTAGATATCATGGTAAACAATGCTGGAATTGGAGGCAGAGATGGCAGCATAACCAATCTTGCTATGGAACATGCCAACTACTTGTTCTCAGTTAATGTGAATGGAATTCTACATGGAATCAAACACGCTGCGAAGGCAATGATCGAAGCTGGAAATGGAGGTTGCATTATATGCATGTCGAGCTCTGCGGGGATAATGGCCGGACTTGGATCGCATCCTTATTCATCTTCAAAAGCAGCCATTGTTGGACTGATGAAGAGCACAGCTTGTGAACTAGGAGTTCATGGGATTCGAGTTAATTGCATTTCGCCTCATGGGGTTCCTACTGACATGCTTGTTAGTGCACACAGAAGAATTCTGGGGAAAGTGGACATGAGAGCTGAAGAAGTTAGCAAAATCGTAGGGGAAAAAGGAAGCCTTTTAAGAGGCAGATGTGCAACTGTAGAACATGTTGCTCAGGCTGCATTGTTTCTGGGCAGTGAAGAATCTGGGTTCATAACTGCACATAATCTTGTGATTGATGGAGGTTATACCTCTGCTAATGGTAATATGGCTTTTATTTACAAGTAGAAAAATAAAAAATGTATAAGCAATATAAGAACCGAATTTTAATTATATACCAATAACATTACTTCGAAGGCCCTGGCTAAGTAGCTTAGCAGCAAAAATATTGATTTCTCTCTGTGTTGGATAATCCTTAGCTATATGCCCCATTGGTAAATTAAGAAGAGAAAATCTCTTGAGAAATATGCTCTCGTACATAAATAAACAAGGAGACAACACTATCTTGTGTATTAAGGACCAGCTGAATCCAGAGGCAGACACCAAATCAAAAGAAAAGGAGGCCAAAATGTAATATATATATAACCAACAAATTTGAGAAGCCAAACTACAAAATAAAAAAGATTCAAAGGACTGCCCCCTTGCCCTTTTGCCTTGGGTCTGCCAGTGGCTCAAACTTCTTTTATGTAGTGACTATAGTCCATATTTTCTGTCGTAAATCCCTTCATGAAACTTTTATTTTACTAAATCAAAGTAAACTGGCGCATAATATATACAAGCAATATGGAGGAACCAAAAAATGTATTCCATTATTAGAAAAGATAAATATTTTGTGAATGCTATTATCAGATGCAAATTGTTGTACAATGACTAGAGACTTTTCAGTATTCATGGTTGATTATTAGTTAAGAATTTATTATTACAGTGTTAATTCATTGCTAATATATATTATCAATGTAGTACAGAGCATACTGTGGGTTTGAGGAAACTGAAGTTGTTCATACTAAGAGCGTTTCAATATTCTTTTGTACTTGGGCTTTGTCTGTCCTTTACCCACCAAAATTTTTTCTGCATGCTTAACTACGACAAAGAAATCGCTGCAGGAAATCAATATGAAAACTCAATATTAGAACTGCCAATCTCGTTTAACATATTTAGCTTATTTTGCGGGGATGCTCTATGGCACTTTTAAATGCTTCCCCACCTATTTTGTGGGAATGGTGTGTGGCACTCTCATGCTTTCCAAACTATGAGATTCTAATCTTCATCCACTCAACGACCTATTTTATTTTATTTTATTTTATTATTTTTTTTTGAGAAAAAATGGGGTTAATTATGTTAGTACCTAATAATCTTGAGATTTTCAGTGTGAGCGATAGGGTTAGAAACACCTTAGAGACCTGCAGAAAGACTAATCCGGTCGGATGTAGTTTGAATACTCCGAAATTTAAGTCAGTAAAATTTAAAAAAAGAAATCTTTTCAGATCTCTAAACCTAGAGTTTTTGGAGATTAACCAATTTATAAGAAATGAAACCCCTATTGAATAGATATACTTGAGTGGATATAAAAGGTACTTGATGACTATTAGGTTAGTCATATCCTGCAATGTGTGTTGGTTCATCTTACACAATAGAGTTTTGTCAGACCGATTAGATTGGCGGTGTTTTGGCATGTTTGATGCGAAAGGTCACTAGTATTGGATGAAACTTCTATTGTGTGAACTTTTACTCAAAACAAATTTTGAGTCTCGTGGACCTTATAAAATCGGAGGTATCATTAGTACCCATAGAATTTTAAAGGTTATAATCAGATAGTCATAATAAATAATTTATAAAATCAAAATTATTAAAATTTTATTTTATTTAAATAAAATAAAAACTATATGAAAATCAATTTTGTAACTTTGTTTTAAACTGTACCCTATTAGGTTGTTGTACCATCCACTAAATTTAGGGAAAAATTCTTTTATAAGCTTCAAAACTCTCTCTCTCTATATATAGAACATAGAAATGAAATTTTGATAGCTATTTCGGTCACTGAATATTCACGCTAATATTTTGTGCCAAATTCAGTGACTAATTCTTAAACGGTCGCTATATTAAATAATTTTACATTTTTTTTCTCTCTTTAGCACCGATTATTTTAAATCACTATTTTGGTCACCAGCAACCGATTGGTATCTGTTACTAAATTGTGAATTCTAGTCGTATAAGTTTGAACCTATATATTATATCTTTTAGTTGATATAATAGTATGCTTTTCAGGCATAGTAGATACGTGCCATTGTTCTATAATTACCCAAGGTGCAAATTTGCTTCAATTTTGTTCGAAGAAGCAATTTTATTTTTAAACATATAATTGGAACAATTGTGCCACTTGAGTTATAAAATTGTAACAAATCAGCACATGCTTGAATAGATATTTAAATTTAACAGTTTTCAGTCCACTAAATTGTGTGGTTGGCATTATATTATATATACGGCATATATATTCATAGGATGATGGCTTGGTGATGATGCAGATTAGGTTAGGAATGAGAGATCTCAGGATTGACTTCCGACACCTTTCATGGGGAGGGACAAGGAATCCTAACTTGCAACGATGTCCCGAATCCGGATTTAATCGGCCTAGTAAAGTTCGGATATACCGAATGGTTAATCCAAAAAATATACACGGCATATATATATTATTATATTAAATTCAAATAACTATTATATAACATGTAAAAAAAAAGAATAAACCTTAAATATCAACCTCCATTTGACACCTTTCTCAACATTAAAAACAAATTTAAACATAAATCAACCTTCCAACAATGTTGCAGTGATAGCTCCTTTAATTCACCTTCCACTATTTTTTTTATGCCACTTCTTTTAATTTTGTTATTTTTATTTTTATGTCGATCAACAATCACTTAATATCCACAGTGGCATCTCATGCAGAAAGAAAATGTAACTTCGAGAACCGAGGAGAAACACTGCATTAATTGGTAAAAAAAAAACGAAAAAAAACTGGTAAATGTTGATTCTTCGATAACTAAACGAGATAGAATGAGAATTACTATTTTTTTTTACCATCTAAACAAAAGGCAATTAGTAATTTATTGGATGGAGAATAACAATGCCACAAATCCCCACTAGAAATTCACAATTCTTAGTCTACAGTTGACAAAAGAAAAAAAAAACTATTCTTAATTGTTTATCAATAGCAATTATGAAAAGCTTCATGGCCAATATGACTAAAAAGGTAATGTCAATTTCGTTGGCAGTAATCGAACTAGGATCTTCCGGTGAGAGCCGAATATCCTAACAGACTAGACTACAAAGGATAGTTGACGCATGACAACTAATTTGTAAATCACACTTCTAACTCTAGGTATTTTGTTTATAACTATGGAATATGAATTAATCTATTTGGTCTATATTTGGCAAAATTTATAATTTGGTATTTAAATTTATTGGTTTTTTTCCTTTTTTATTTTATGTCAATTGAATCCCCAAACAATTATTAATGCTTTTCAATGCAATAGGTTTATGATTTAAGAAGAGAAACCCATTATTGCTTTGTAAATCCATTCCGTTTTGATTTTGTAGGCTTGTCTATTTCGTAATTTTCCAAGGAGTTTTAACTTTTTAAATTCCTGGACCACTTTTGAGAAGCCAAAAATTTCTTTTTCGTGTAAAAACTTCACACTTAAAATTTTGTCATATATGCTAGTTTTATTGCCAATTTTTTTATTTTTTTTTTCATACTAGCTTCTTTGCAAGCAATTTACAATAATAAAATGGAAACTTACAAGGTCAATCTTTTACTAATTCTTTGACTTTATCAATAACCCTTGTCAAAAATATCAAAATTATCTTACTACACCCTTTACAATATCAAATCAAAAATTAAACTATCCAATCATACAATGGCTAATTCTAGAGAGAAAAATAAAAGCGTTTTACGCTATATAGCAATTAGATGAGTGTAACAAGAAAAATTAATATGACACACATTAAATATATCTAATTAGGCTCAAAATGGCTAACAAGGGTCAAATATTTCAAAAAGGTAGGAAAACAGTCTTAAATTAGCTCAATAAGAAAAATATTGCTTTGATCACTTTCTAGCTTATTTGAGTTATTCTATGCTTCAAAGGGTAATGAGTAAGATTCTAGTGTTCTAAAATTTCTTACTCAACTATTACAATGCATTGATTTTCCCTCTATTTTAAACTGGTCTTTTGTGCTCAAAAAATGAAAACTAATAAATATAAGTTAAATTACATGTTAAACTAGCTAAAATTCTATTAAACAACATGCTTATCTTACTGCTAAGTCAAGATTTTAAACACTGCACATTTTAAGTTCAAGTTAAACATGTTCAATTTTTTGAGAAAAAACCAAGGCGAACTAAGATTAAATGTACAATATATGATATTTGAACTAACTATACTCAATCATCATGCAAATTAAAAACCAAACTAAACAACAACAAAAAAAAATAAAACAAAATAACTAGGACAATTCATAAGCAAGATAAGAGAACTCCTTTGAATTGATTTTCAAATATCTAGCTCAGCTGAGCTCTATCCCGCTCTTTAAAATCTTGCTATCCCTAGTAAAGTAGCAAAAATATCAGCTCGTTAATGAAAATTTGATGTTTAAAACTTCAAACTTAAAATTAAAAGCCTAAACGTCATTTTTAGGGCCTAAAATAGGTGATTATGTAAGGCATAGCCTAAGTAACAAACATCCATCTTGAATCGAGCTTTTCATAAATATATTATAGTAAGCAATTAGACAACTGTAGCAAAAGTTATGCTAAAAACAGTCCGATGCATAATTAAAACAACAATAATTTGTCATTTGGGTATTTTGTCAAACATCTCGTGTGCACAACTTATCAAGGTTAAAGTATAAGCAATTTCAACTCTAAATTACACCAATTGAAATTATAATCATTAATTGCAAACACTCAACAAGTTTAATTAAAATAACGTGCAAAAGAAACCAAATTGCGAGCTCAAAAGTGGAATCCAACTAACCCCATTGAAGAAGAATAAAATCCAATTTCAATTCATAACAAGCAATAAAAAATGTTTATACAAAAATTAAATTGAGTACAAATACTGACTTGAGTGAATGAGTGAAGAAAAGATGATAAATTTGTGATTTGAGGTTTGATAGCTAGGAGGAGTTGTATTTAGGAGTGTGCGAGGAAGATAGTGTTTGAGTGAGTGTGTGGGTGAGTTGGGTTTTAAAGGTCAAAGGCCTTTGAGGTGTTTAGACACCTCAAAAGAGGTGTGAAAATCGGGATAGAGGGCAGCAACACCTCGGCTGAGGTGGGAAACCCCTTGGCATGGAGGCTAGGCGAGTGAAAGCAGAGGGCGACACACCTTGGGTGAGGCATTGGGCACCTCGGGAGAGGCATGCAAATAGGGATAGAAGGGACACTCAACTCAGGTGAGGTGCTATTCACCTCATGAGAGGTACTGGGTGCGGCAAAGAAGGCCATAAAGGCCTCAGGTGAGGCCAAAACACCTCAGGAGAGGTGATTTCAATTTTTACAAATGCAAAAGGCCCTCGGGTAAGGCTAAATCCACTCAAGCCAAATTCACTCAGGTGAGGTGTTCACAAAAATTTTCAATTGTTAAAACTCAGAACTCCCAAAAAATAAGCTGTCAATTAGTTTTCTCTATGCCTAATTTTTTTCAATCTCATCAAACTAATTGGACCTCACCTAACCTTATCAATTTACACCTTTACAACCAAATTAATTTATTTTCAATCAATTTATGCTAAAACCACAAATATACAATATGAAAGCCTATAAACAAATTCCAGCATAAATCAAGTGTAACTCACTCAATTAAATCTTTACCTTGGACAATCAATCTATTTTCACTCAACCTCAATTAAAACCATGCCAAAACAATATGCAAAGCTACAAAATCTAGTTGAATTACATATCAAATTCATTCTCAACTCATCAAATGAATAATTTTCCATTGAATTCATAAAACCTCAATCAAATAAAATTACGCTCATACTTTAACAATGATAACAAACTAAAGGAGCACTTAAATAAATCAATTCAAAAGTTTAGTATACTCTCCCTAAGTTCATAAAGCATATAAAAATAGTGAAAGATTATACCTTACCAATGAAAAACATACTCAAAAAGCATAAATCCTCTTTAAGTTCAACTAAATTCCAATTCCTTTACCTTAAAAACCTTATGAACCCATTAAAGTGATCTAGAAGCATATACCAATTTAAAATGCAATCATTAAACACAAATATCATTAGTAGCTTCCTTTTCAACCTCTCACTCTTAAACTCATGAATTGAATGACACAAACATACAATAAACTTAAGAAACATCAAAAACATAAATTAAACTATATGAACCTATGAAATTAAACTAAAGACAAGATAACTACTAATAAAAATAACAAATAAAACACAACTCATAAAAAAAATTTAACAAAAATTTAAAAAGAAGGGTTAAATAAGTTCTAATTTATTGAGTTCTAGATTGATTCATGTTACTTTCTAGAGGTTAAGCTTGTGATCCAAATAAGAATCTTTTCGAACTTCGCTCTTCATTTTCTCCCATTATTAGGAGGAATTTGTCAAAGTTCGCCAAAGTTAAAAATTTCATATATTCAATGAAATACGACTTCTCATTTGGCTCATTAAGAACGAATTCTATCGGTTCTTCTGGCCTACATAAAATTTTCAAGCAGACCGAATTTAGTGCCTCCACCTAAAAATTGAACACTTCTTACTCCTTTGGTGTAAAATCCTTCACAAGAGATCTAAATTCATCTTCCAAGCTACAAGACTTGTCTTCAACCATGATTGGTTCCTCTATTAACTCATGCATTCCATTTTCAGTTTCTTTATTATCAACCAATGGCACATAACTTAAATTCTCCTTGTTATCACCACCTCATTGACTTTCCCTTGAACTACTCAAGAAAAATAACTTTGATTTCATATTTTTCATTTCCAATTTTTGATCTCTCAATAAATGCTCTTGAGTCCTTAACATATTCTATTATATCCATTCTAAACATAAAATAAATAATTAAATATTATTAAAATAATAAAATTATAGTTAATAATATGGTATTAAAATTTAAAATTGAGATATATATAAAGGTGGGATAAGAGAGAGAGAGTGAGAGACTAAGTGAGAGAGAGAGAGGGGGCAGAAAGAGAAAGCAAAAGTGGGTTTATGAGAGAAAGAAAGAGAGAGAGTGTGCGTGGGGTCTAATCTATTTTATTAGGGAAGGATTGCAAAAATAGAAAAATACCTTATTTTCTAAAATAGTTTTGAAAACACTCCAATGTTCAAATTATTTTTTTAAAACACACTAACATTAAAAAAGTTCCTACCTACTATGTTACTTTTTTTGAAGATAAAGTAAACAATATAAAAAGACCTTATCGTACTCTTAAAGCTTAATTAAAGAATAATTAATTTTTAATTATTTATTATTATTAATAAAATATAAATAATAAATAATTAAAATATAAAATTATATATATATATATTTATTCTATAATATATTAATAACATAATTATAAATAATATAAAATCAAATTGGGTATTTATTCTTTAATTCACCTTGTTAGTGATCTCTTTGAATTTGCTGTGTGTAAAGGAAATGCAAATCTTATCTTCATAATTTTTTACTAATCTAATTTGATCAATCTTTGTGCTAAGCTTTTCAATCAATGGAGTTCCTGTTCATCCTCCTCCCTTCCATTCAATAGGCAAACAATTGTTTTTTTCCTTGCACAAATTCTCAATATAATTTGTGATTTTTATCTACTTTTAGGTTCTTGTGTGTTAGTATTGAGTATGTTGCATTAATTTGGAGATAATAGATTTTTGGTTCAGAGGACTCAACTCTTTGCAATGGTCATTGCTTACCGGTGCATTTAGATAATCATTTATGAATTTAGATAATGTTAACCTTGTCCACAAAATTAAGGAAAAAATTATGCCATAAAATTGTGAAGGAAAGAGCGTGTAGATTTTTAGATGTCAAAGCGGACCGCTTGGATTGAACCAGTAAATCTCTGTAGGGTGCAGATTTTACTACAATCTCTCACTCTTGTTCGCATCTAGATCAGAGAAGAAGAAATTTAGTGGTATATAGCTGCTACTTCTTTCATCACCATTCTTACTAGTTCTCAAGTAAAAAAGCTCAATCTTACACTAAACTTCGATCTTTTTTTCTTCTTTATTTCACCAATATTCAATATCTGCACTCATTCATTAGCCTATTAATACAGAAAGGTTGGTTGGGAGTCCAAAGTTGATGACTATAACTAGTTCATTGCATGATTTTAGAATTATCTTTTCATCTATAATCAATCATTTGAATCCTATGCCGCGAATACCTTTAATTGAAGTTTTCCATCCATTGATTTTATCTTTATTTATTTTTTGTATTTTTATTTTATTGTTTTAATTTTTTAGTTTAATTTTGTTTTTAATTCTTAGTTTACAAAACCCCCCATCATTTATTTTTAGTTTGTTAATTTTTTAGTGATTTAAAGAATTAAAACTCAATCAATCTATATGGAATCGACCATGCTCATCACTAATTACAAATTAGTTTTAAGTAGAAAATTTATTTTTATTAGTTTCGACACCCATTAATTTTTTTTTACAATTTTAGATACTTGTAAGATGTACTGTACGTACCAATACCAATGGGTGCAACTTGAATACAAGTTTATTTTTTTAATTTGTGATCCATTTCATCTCATATTAGTATAATTAAAAATTTTTCTTTTCACATACTATATATTTTATTACAATACTATGTTTTCTTGTAACAATTAGACAATGAATTTGAAGGAGTTTGGGATACATCCATAATTTTCGAGATGAGAAATTGGTTCTGATATAATCGAGATAATATCGGAATATGGAATAATTTATATGGGATTACTTACATATTGGGATTCCCCTTAATTAGAAAATCTACTATTTATGTGTATATTAATATATCAGTTACATAATGATTTTTGTAACTAACATAATTAATATGAAATTATTTTTTTTACTTAATAATTGTAACTTTCATATTTAATTCTTATTTATTAAGGAAATTATGATTTCTTTAATGGGAGCCATATATAAAAGGTTAAGAATTTTGGAAGAGGGAGGAAGAAGAAATCTCTCATACCGAATATTGTTGTCGATTTTTCTTCATACTCGATTTCTTTATCTAAATTGCTTTTAGTTCGTGAATCTATATTTTTATCCCATAGTTCGTGACACGTGGATGAAACTTTTATCGGTAACGTGAAACATACGATTTTCACTTCAATGATCTGCACTTCGAGAGATATTTATATTTACTTCTTATAATATATCATGATATATTTTCTAACATTGGTATCAAAGCCATATTTTTACATTTTGGCTTGTTTATTGTTTAGATTTGTATTTCTATGAAAATTCAAATATGATTCAGATTGTATGTGTGCATATTAATTCTGTATATTTATGTATGTATATTTTTGTTGGTCTGTATTTTTTATATATTTGTACATGAAAAAAATTAATTTAAAAATCTGTAATTTAAATTTCAAGTGAAAATTTTTTATTTTTTACCATACCATTGGACTTAACAACCCTAAAAATCCAACCCTAGAAAAAATCCGACCACCTGAAACCATCAAAAAGGCAGTGCTTGTCATGCACGTGCCACCAGTGTGCTGAGCACGTGCCAGAGGGTGTGTCTCCAACATGCATCGAATCCACGCATTGAGTGAAACATCACTCAGCCACGTGGACCAATGAAAGGGTGACATGTGTCCTTATAGTGAAGGGCCACGTGCTAGCTGACGTGGTAAGGTGGGTTCATATTATGCCATATGGACTAATCATATTGTGACACATGTCAATGACGTGGCAGCATGTAGGTCCAGCCATATTTCTTGATGAGCCATTCCACGTGGTAGCTTATGGTACTGACACATGGTATGTGGGTTTAGTCACGTGGATTGATAAGACATGCCACGTGGCAGATTGTGATCATGCCACATGTCACTTATCAGTCCATTGAGAGCCACATGGGATCCACGTGGACCAATAGGTCTGCCACGTGTCAATTGGTATTTGACATGGCAACACATGGCCCATTGGGGTTATGCCACATGGTACAAAGCCACAACTGGCGTATGGTGTGCCTATCGTGCGTGTGGCACGTACGATCCACCCTCAGCGGCATATAAAGGTGCGATCTTTTTTGGCCTCCAAATTAGCTTAATTTTTTAGTCTAATTTTATCAAATTTTCTAATTTTTTTGATCATTTTTTGAAAATTTTTTAAGGGCCAGAAAAATATTTTTGGTTTTTATTTCAATTAAAATTATTTTAATAATGATAAAATTGAGAAAAAAATTTTTCTGCCTTCTTAAATTTTCAAATTTGTTAGAAAATTATATTTTATAGATATATTTTATTTGCTGATTGAAATGAGTTTCAATCATATGTCCTTATACTTGAATGTACTGACTATTTATATTCTGTTATAAGTAACAGTTTGTCCTTATTTTTTAGATTGAAATGAGTTTCAGTCATATATATTTGTGCATAAGTGTACTTACTGTTTAATTTTCTGTTATGTATGATAGAAATGGTGTTAATAAGAACTCCTATATGTCTACGAATTTCTCAAGAAATTGTTGAAACTGAAGCAAAAGTGCAAATGATTTGCAAAATTAGGATGCATAAAAAGGTTCGAGCTGATGATATTGATGTAATAGTGCATTATATTCTGTGTATGCATGAAAAGATGCAAGGGTGCATTTGGGTTGGAGGCCTAAAAAGGAGTAAAATCATAAGTTATTTTTTGATATCATGTGTGAATCATTTAGTTACCATGTGGTACTCCAGAACTTATTAGTTGAGTGCTGGAGTGAACATTATGGAGAATTCATAATTCAATTTTTATATATGGTAGCTAAATGAAGAGTGTTTAAAAGCAACACTCAGTCTGAGTTGGTGCTCAAGAGTGGGTGTAAAGTGTATTGCCTATGATCTCATGATCACACATATGTTATTCCTTCATAGTTAATACATATGGTCATAATTTTAGTTCCTATAACAAGGTTAGATTTGGATCTATTGAGTTCCTGAGTTATTGACATGAGTGTCAAGTTATTATTGGTTAACGAATTTTTTGTTAGGATTTATGTTTCCTATTACAAGATTAAAGACAAATGAGTCTTATATGATTTTATAATTTTTTTTGGAATTGTTGGATATTTAATGATTGATTAAATAAATAAATTTATTTACCTTTTAGATATTATATTGGCATTTAACATTTATTATGAATGTGTTTATTTTATTATTAATTACTTAGCAATATTTCATGAGTGAAATGATTGCATGATAATTGAGTTAAAACTTAGATTATCTTATGTATAATATCTTAAATTAAGTTTAAGAACTTAATGCCCAATAATCGATATTTACTATGCATGAAATTTTAATCGGTAAGGTTGGACATTAGGACTTATAGGGTAATTAATAACTTTAAGTAGGCTTTTCAAATTTGGGCCTAATAGACAGTTTTATTAGGTTAATTTTTCAGATGTATATTAAATAGCATGTATTGCCTGATCTCCTTTAAAATTGTGCAACAATTGTTCCATTAGTGATAAGAGGATTTAAATAGAATATATAAATACAGTATGTACTTGAAGAGCTAGAGGCTTTAGAAACCATAAGTTTGATTATGATTGAACCTGAGAATGGTACCATAGTCTAGTATAAGCGGGATCAACTGCTCGCATCATCTTGCTCAATACAACGAATAATGAAATCATTAAGTAACTTCGCAAGTATCAAAATATAAAAAAAATATATGGATCACTTTGCAGTAGAAATTCGAAGATATATCTCTGATGAAGTTTTCGATCATTAGTGATCAAGTTTGATATTTATCAGAAAAGTTTAATTATAAAATGCAAAAACATCTAAGAGAGATGGAAAATATAATTTGCAAGCTTAGTGAAGTTGGTCATAAGATGATCAATAAGCAGTAGGTTCAAGTTGTTATTCTTTTTTTATCCTAAGAGTTAGGAGCATACGATGATACAATTAACTTATATGGACAATATAAAGACATTTAGGAATGTTATTTGTCATTTAGAACTTGAAAAAAGACCATATGGCAATGATTAAGATTAATGCTGAAGTGCATATGGCATAGTCCGATTCTTGTAGAATGAGTTATAACCAGAACAAGAAAAGTTGCTTCAATGGTAAGGATAAGAAAAAGGCTCGAGTAATTAAAATGCAAAAGATCAAATAGAATTACACAAGATCCAAAGGCAATAAAAGGACAAATATTTCAAATGTGAAATATTTCTTCAACTGCCAATAGAAATAACACTATGTAAGAAATTGCAATGTGTCCCAATAGATACACCATTTTAACTCATAAGTGAGTAAAAAACTATGTATTTAGTCATGTTTTTCTACTAAATTTCATTCTTTGTAGGTGATAGTTTCAGAAATAATGGACCTTGTTACAAAAAGAATTGAGTTTTTTTTTGTCTAGTTAGTTTCTATTTTTGCTTTAATGAAGCATGATTTCATTTACATTTCAAGGATTACAGTGTATGCTTATGTTTAGATGATACTTAATATGGTTCTGGTTTTTTTGAACGATTTCATTATTATGGCTATTGATCCTGATTATTGGAATACTACTGGTTTTTTGTTAATTTTTTTTCTATTTTACACTGTTATGAGAATAATGGGAAATTGTGGCATGCTCAATGATACCATATTGGCCCAGAATAAATGAGTCGGTTAGCCAAAGTAGGATTGATAGGTGATTTGAATAAATATGAATTACCTATTTATGAGCATTGTAAAGAAAACTATTTAGATTACCGTTTAAAAAAGGAAGTAGAACCATATTTCCATTGCAATTAATCCATTTCGATGTTTGTGGTCTTATGAATATTAGGGAAAGCCATGGGATCTATTATTTTTCATCCCTTTTATAGATGACTATATTAGGTATGGTCATGTCTATTTAATTTCTCACAAGTTTGAAACATTGAGTTGCTTTAAAACTTTTTATGGATCTTGTTGAAAATTAATTAGACAAGAAAATTAAAGCTTTAAGAACCGACCGTGGTTGAAAATATCTTTTCAAAGAATTAAAGCTTTATGTGATGAAAAAAAGGATTGAACATCAGTTGTTTATTCCTATAACTCCATAATAAAATGGTATTATGAAAAGGAAAAATAGATTCTCCTAGACATGCTAAGATCTATGATGGCTGAGGTAACTTTGCCAATCTCCCATTGGAGAGATGCACTTTTAACAGCCATATACGTTTTAAACCGTATGCCCTATAAGTATGTTGCTTCCACTTCTTATGAGTTATAGACTGGTCGGTAACCCGACCTAAGCCATTTACGATCTTGAAGTTATGTTGGTTATATCCATAATACCTCGAGTAAATTTGATAAGTTACAACCAAGAGGTAAAAAAAGTATCTTTGTGCGATATTCTGACGTATCAAAAGGATACATGTTCATGGATGAACAAGCAAATAGCTCAGTAACAAAATTTGAATTATAAATGTCATATTTTTGGAAAATAAGTTTTCGAAGTTAGGCAAAGTAAGTTAAAAAGATGAACTACCCGGATCTCTCCATCCGAATGGGAGGGAAATTAAAGAAGAAGGTCAAGACTCTCTTTTCAATTATCTAGATGTTCGGGATCCATTCTTTCAATGGGAAGATAAACATGTCTAACTCCAGTGGGAGTATGAATATTCAAGATCATTATTTGAGTGGAAGCATAGAGCTTAATCCCAGTGGAAGCATTTCGAACAATGATGCATATACAAGATATGTTTATTAAGAATCAAAATTACAAAATCTAAAAGAAAAAGTGTTTCACGTCGATGATTTAAGATCGAAGGCTTGAACGAAGTCCTTTTACTTGTCCCACAAGATGAAAAGAGCCCAAAATATTTTAAAATCTCTTTCATGCTCAGTTAAAGATAAATGGATTAAAGCAATGAAAAAAGAAATAGCATCTATGAGATTGAACCATATTTGAGAACTGGTTGATCTACCTGAAGGACACAAACCAATTAGGAATAAGTGGATTCTCAAAATAAAGTGAAAAGGTGATGGTAGTATCGAAAGATACAAGGCTCGGCTAGTTGCTAAGCGGTTTACACAATAGGAATGATTGACTATAAGGAGAATTTTCACCTATTATTAGATTTACGTCAATAAGGTTAATTCTAGCCTTGGTGGCTAGTTTGGACCTAGAGCTACATCAAACGGATATAAAGACTGCTTTTTGAAGGATTAAAATAATAAATCTATATGGTTCAGCCTATAAGTTTTATTGAAGAAGGCAGCGAACATAAGATTGGCCAATTAATGAGATCAATTTATGGACTAAAGCAGACTTTGAGATAATGGTATTAATTTAAGATTTCATGAAACAATCATGTCGAATGCATTCAACATGATTGATGAAGATCATTGTGTTTATTCTAAAAGCTCGAGAAATAAGTTTGTCATTTTAAAGTTGTATATAGATGACATACTTATAGTAAAAAATGACAAAGAATACGTAAATCTAATCAAAGATTGATTGTCATCCAACTTTGAGATGAAAGATATGGGTCAAGTAAATTTATCCTTGGAGTTAAGATTTTAAGGGATCGCTCAAAAAGTTTATTGTCACTGTCTCAAGAGTCATACACTAACAAAGTTTTTGAATGATTTAATATGAAAAATGTAAACCCGTAGATGATCCTATTGTTAAGAATCAATTTCTTAATAAAAGTATATGTAATGAGATGCCAGATGAAATGGAACACATGAGGAATGTTCCATATATTGTTGTTGTGGATAGTCTAATGTATACAATATTGTGTACAAGACTCGATATATGTTATGCAGTGATTATAGTAAGTAGATATACTTAGATACCTCAAAGGTGCCGTATATTATTCTCTCGGATAATCAAAGAAAAGATATGCAAATGATACAATATTCAGATGTTGATTGGGGAAGTGATGTGGATGAAAGGAAATCCACTTCAGGTTATGTATTCTTGCTTGGTAAGGGTGTCATTTTATGAAGTAACAAAAAGCCCCATCAACATTGGAAGCTAAATTTGTCACTTCCTCTGCTGCAGTACAAGAGGCAGTTTTGGCTGAAACGGTTTGTGAACCATTTGAAAGTAACTGCCTTAGAGGAACTAGTGATAGTCTATGGTGATAGTCATTCATCGATGGATGTATCGATATTAAGTATCAATAAATTAAAAATATTGTTGCACTAGGAGAACTAAACTTACAGTACATTTTCTAGCTGGATATGATTGCTGATCCATTAACAAAAATCTGTATTGAGAGATGTGTTTTGAAAGATACGTTAGATCTCAAGGTTTGCATAGAATTTGATTTGTACTGTTTATGTGATCTTTTAATATTATTATTTATGAATAATAATAAAGTTCATTATTTGGCAATATATGAGTGTGAATGTTTATATGTGAACATTTATTGTTATTTAAATGATTGAACATGTCGGACAGAGAAGTAGCCAACTCACACAAATGTTTACCTTAGTTTTGATAATGAGTTGACAAAGACTAAGATGAGGCAATTTTTAAATATATGATAAACTCGAGAACCTGTTCAAAATAAAAGTGTCATCTTGCAGAAATTACAAGAGAAGTCTCGTTAAGGTGAAAGATAAAGACATACATAAGGTTGTATGCTTTGGATTGAGATTCAAACTGGATTAAGTGTAATCTTATGATAAGTTAAACATAACTATTATGTTCTGTTCAAAAGCCAGAAGTAGTCCTGAAGGAAGTGGACTAAAGTTAAATGTTTCGGTGCATTGCAATCTTATGCTTCTATTTGATGTTAAATAATAATAAGACATGAGCTCCTTTAAAGGAAAGAAAAGAACACCATAATGCATTCATCATGCCATGTGTGCTTGATTTGAACGAAGGAAGGGAATCTTATATGAATGATCTCAAATTTTTTCTAGTGTAAGACCTTAATTTTCGATCATCAGGACCCTTAACTTATACCAAAAGTATAGTTCAGTGTGGCTATCTTAGTTAGTCTCCAAAGGGTCATGAAAAAATTTTGGCCCTGCAGATCTAACTAGAAAAGTGAGCTGGACTATGATGGATGAAATATAGTAAAAGGAAAAGATAGTTTTCGATCACATTCGGTAGTTTCGTGGTTCACCGGTATACCTATTGTAGTCTTTATAAGTATAGACACAATATTGAACACGAATTTTGTTTTTATGAGATCATGAGATAAAATAATGAATGTGAGAAAACTATCTAGGGTTTGGCATACAATTGTGAGAAGATATTATTTCTCGAGACGTTATATATCTTTAACAGGTGTATAGTATTAGTGTTCTCGATGTGTACCGATCACATGAATTATCTATCTGTGTGATTAGAGAGGATGACTGAAAATTATTTCGTCATATGCGAGTGAAAGATGAAGGAGTTTGAAATACACCCATGACTCTTGATATAAGAAATCGATTTCTATATAATCGAGATAATATCGAAACAGAAAATAATTAATACGGAATTAGTTCCATATTGGGATTCCCCTTAATTAAGGAATCTACCATTTATATGTATATTAATATGACAGTTACATAATTGATTTTGTAATTGGTATAATTAATATGGAATTATTTCTTTTTACTTAATATTTGTAACTTCCATATTTAATTATTATTATTAAGGAAATTATGATTTCCTTAATGGGAGCCCTATATAAAGGGATAAGAATTTTGGAAGAGGGGGGAAGAAATCTCTCATACCGAATTGCTGTCGGTTTTTGTCCATACTCGATTTCTCCATCTAAGGAGCTTTTAGTTCGTGGATCCATGCGCTTTCATCCTGTAGTTTATGACAAGTGGGTGAAAGGCTTGCCGGTAATGTGAAATATACGATTTTCGCTTCAATGATATGCGCTTTGAGAGGTATTTATATTTACTTCTCATAATATATTGTGATATATTTCTTAACAGAATTACATAAAAGTAATAGAAAAAGCAGTGTTATTTAGATGGCGTAGGACGAATTAACATAAATTAAAAATTGCAAGTGAATTTGGTTCAAATTTTAATCTTGAAAACTTGATCTTTTTTAAAAAGTTTAAGAGTTAAATTAAACATTTAGTAGGTTATTAGTTAAAAGAAAGAAAAATCTTAAAATAATTGAAGAAGTGAGATTTTCCCTGTAAGATTATTGGGATATTTTTTGTAATTAACATTTAATCTTATCTTGTAAAAATAAATGTAAAGTTTAGTTAATTATTTGTTCATTTTTTGCATTATTTGTTAAGTAATTTTAACATTTTAAAAGATTTTCTTATTCAGGAAAGCACCAAACTCTTATCTAATAAACGAAACGATTATGATTAGTTTGTTTAGCAAAGCTTGTTTTTTTTTCATTTTTTTACACGTACTACAAATTAAAATGGTTAATTACTATTTTCAAAAAATACATAAAGATAAAGTGGAAAAATAAATATTTTCGAAAGCAATAATTAGGGCTAAGCAAAAAAAATAAAAATTTTGGTTAACTGAAAAAATAACCCGACACCGAATTAATTTTTAGGTTAACAGAACCGAAAATTTAAGTTTACTATTTTTACTTTTAAAAATTGACGGTTAACCGTTGACTAACGATTAACCAATCTATATACATTTTATAAATTATATTTTCAATTTTATACTTATATTTTTTAATATTTTTTTAATTTATAAATATTATGATATATAACTTTCTAAAATATTATTATATTACATATTTTTAGTAGATAAATATTGAAATTATCTTTTTGTTACTATTATTTATTCATTATATGTGCATAATTAGTAATATGTTGTTAGTTTCATACTAAATATATTTAATTTTTATAATTAATTATAAAAATTTTATTTTTTTATTTTGATTTTTTAATAGATATTATATTTAATTTATATTTTTTCATTTCTAAAGTATTTTTAACTATTAAAAATAATATTACAAATTGTATAATTTATTAAATTTATATGTTAAAATTTTTTAGTAGTTAACCGATAATCGATTCTAAAATTTTAATTAAAAATCGAAACTAATATAATAGTTAATTTAAATTAATGGATTGATTAATAAATTGTTAATGTACCAGTGCTCACCCCCTAGCAATAATTAAATTAAAACGGAAGAGGAATAAGGAGAAAAACTAGATAGGGATATAAAGAAATTAATTTTTTTTTAACATTACATATATTAATATTATAACAATTTCCTGCAATAAATTTTTATTTACACGGTACACATTGTATGTTTTATACGCTCTATCTTGGTCAACATTTGAGTTGCAGGAGATGTTTAAAAAATTAAAGGTAATAAGATTTGAGGTGTTAAATGTGGTTTAAATAAAATTCAGGTACCAGAACAACCATTTTTACAAGTTTAGAGTCCTTTTGAGTTGCTTTTAGCTATGTGTGTTTTATACGTGCAAGTTCATTCGGTATTTATTTTGATCAATGTGTTAAAAAAGTTGAAGAAAATAAAAGTTCGAGTGTCAAATGAGATTTTAGTAAAGTTCAAGTGTCGAAGCGATTTTTATTTTTTATTTTTTATAGAAGTTGATCAGATGTTAAATGATACTTTTAGCCTTGTTTTTAATTAATCATCTTTTTTTTGGTAAGCCTATAAACATCTTTTGAAAGATTAATATTTTATAAAAGATAAAAATGATTTGTAATTTAAATGGTTTGGAGCCTGACTATTTTTCCTGTTCAGGATTTGAATTCCATCATCCCCACTCAAAAATTATATTATATAAAAATATAAAGGTAAATTGAATTACTTAAATTAAATCTAAATAAGAAAGGAAGCAATCTGAACCTAGAAAGAGAACATTGTCTAGACAGGCTACATGAATAAATTTATGGATCAAACCAATAAGAAATTGATATAGAATAAAATTGTTGAAAGAAGTTAGAAAAAAAAGGTAGACAAATGGTTACTAATCATATGTGTTAATACAATATTGAATTCATTTACGAAAAAATCATGGATCAGGTTAGGATTGTACAATATATGGGTTGAACCGACCAACCTGATCGGATCAATCCGACCAAACCAATAAAATATAATTTAAATGGTTTATAGGTCGGATTGGGTTGCATCTTAATTTTAAATCACATCGGGTTAAATGCTAAACCGACCATCTTCATCCTTCTCTCAATCCCCTCATTTTTTTCAGCATCCACGCGCTTCTCTATCTAATTCGATTCGTTTGCTTCTTTTGCTCCAATCAAAAAGAGTTTTCTCCTCTTCAGCATCACGACACTGTTTCCTTCCGATCGTTAGCTCGCTGGACGGTTGCGACTTCAATATGTGAATTGCCTTTCAGAAATTGTGATTTTAATGGTAAGATAATTTTATATTGTTATAGCATTTGATGCTAGGCTTTATGGTAATTATGTAATTTTACTCTGTAAATAGTTTGTTTTAGATGTATTCAAAATATATTGAGATTATGAAAGCATCTGAGTGAATTTGGATAAAACATTTAGCAGAGAGCATGTGTTTGTTAGGAATGAAAATGGATAAAGAAGAAAGAATAGGGAAATGGGTATTTTTGATAGTTAATATTTTATCTTATCTATCACTTCAAATCCTCTTAGTGAGTTTTGGTTTGGTGGTCGGGTTGTTGAAGCCCTTCAAAATAAATAATGATTCACCTAAACTAACTTATAGAAATAGTGGAATCAGGTCGAATCCCAAGAGAACTATGATGATTAATTTCTCAATGTTGAAAACAAAAGTATAAAATAAATGGGGGGTTTTGAATCTTTGAATTAAAACTAAAAGTAAATTAACAGAAAGCAAAAATATTGAATTAAATAAAAATCAATCTTACCAAACTTCCAATCCAAAGGTATAATTC
The DNA here is from genome assembly GCA_037975025.1 of Excoecaria agallocha. Lineage (NCBI taxonomy): Eukaryota > Viridiplantae > Streptophyta > Magnoliopsida > Malpighiales > Euphorbiaceae > Excoecaria > Excoecaria agallocha. The sequence continues at coordinate 48,654,475 of CM075808.1, read as the reverse complement.
TCATCCAATTGCAACTTTGATCATAGATTTAAAGATTAATTTCTCAATCCAAGAACTTAGTCTACTTAATCGAAAAAGCCGTAGAAAGTAATAATTCTCCTAATGTAATTGACTCAAATAAAGCATTTAAAATCAAATCTTATCATTAATTTAACTGGATATGATAGCGTTCCATATCAATTCAATGGTAGCATTAAGAATTAATGAGAATGACTAAGACAAAAATTAATTAATTGAGATAGCCACAATTCAATTAACTTTGCATCTTTATTTCCCTAGAATTTATTATGCAAGCTATGTAACTTGGAAAGCTGAAATCACACACACATAAGTCAATCCCTTGCTACTAAAATCAATCATTCATGACAATTACGGATCACAAACTCATGGATAGCAATAGAAAAATTAATATTGAATTAATATATCAAGTTAATCAATATAAATAATTCATAGAAAATAAGAACAAGGAAATAAGAATTACTTAGATTGAAGAAATTCCCGTTGAGTTCAAAGCCTCACAAAATTACAATTGGAATCAATTCACCCTTGAATTGGAATTAAAAACTTAGTCACTCATGCTCTCAATCAAAAGCATTGTAAAGAGAAAAACTAAAAGCTAAGAACTAAGAATCGGCCCTAAGAAGTCCAAATGCCCGTTTTTATATCTTTGAAAGGAGAGTTTGAACCCAACTTTGCTTCCTCTTTCATTAGTCTTCCAATAGAAGCAAAAGACCTCCTATTTAAGAGTTTTGGGAATCCTTGTGTGCCTTGGAGAACTTCTTGATCGGTAGAGCAAAAATGTCAATCGGTGGAGTAGGACTCTTAATTTCTCTTCTTCTTCTCACTCCGTGGAGTAACATTGTTACTCCACCTAGTGTTTTGACACTCCACGGAGTGTATTTATACTCTACGGAGTGCTTTGCTTCTGCCTAATAACGTGAATAAAGAACTCTTTGCCAAGCTATCTCAAAACCAAACTTTCCCTCAAGTCCTAAAAACATCAAAAATGCTTAATTAGACAATTAAAACATCAATTGAAGAAACTAACTATTAAAACAACTAAATTAACACAAAACTATCCTAAAAATATAGTAAAAATATATTAAAAACATAGATAAATTTACATTTATCATTTGGCCTTGCTTCTTTTTCACTTCTCATCCCTCCATTGCTATCCAGAAGAAATGAGCCATTCTTGGATCTTTAAGAATAGCAAATTCAACATTGTATCCCACTATCTCTTCTACTGAAGGACAACTTTGTTTGTAATAGATGAGTAGTAGAACTCCTCCACCATTCCCATTTCCACCAATGCTTGTGCTCATATTAATAATCAAAGCTACTATAATCACTGTTGTTTTCATTTTAGAAAATTCAAGAAACAAGATGATTGGATTCATTTACTGCTTGTACTCCTATGCATATATAAATATTTATTTCCAGTACAGTGATAAACTTTTTCATGTTTTCAAACCAACTTATCCGGAAAAAATATTCCATAGTGGGACGTCGTCTTAAGTAATCAAAGTTGATTCAAACCAACATGTTTGTGGTAAGTCTGATGCTGATTTAGCTACATTTTGGTTGATGTAATTTTTGTTTGTCTCGAAAGTTGGCATTTCACATCTTGAACATTCTTGAAATAAGGCTTGAACGAGCATTCTTGAAATAGGATAGTGGATGAGAATGTTATTAATTAGTAGACTCCCTCAGACTTTATCCAATGAGAAAGATGTGTAAGCGTGAGATGCATACATGTCATAGTTGATTATGCTTTCCTATTCAGATCTAAAAGCTATCACAAGGCCTTCAGAGTCTCGAGTTCTTAGTGAATTAATCATTTCTCTTTGCTATCATTTACTGGAGTGGCTTGTCTCTGGACATGAGTAGATGTTGCTTGCTTATCCTTGTAACGAGATAAACTGAATATAAAGTGGTTCATAGGCTTCTTAAAGCATGCGAAATGTTGAAGTCTAGTTGGCCATGATTTTTTATTCATTCTTTAAGACACTGTATTTTCTTGGAAAGATGAAAAATAGGATGACTGTACATTGAGAGGATGGATTGTACATTGATCTTGATATTTGATAGGTTAATAAAAAAGGAGATATTGGGCTATGAAGAGCATATATTTCATGCAGTGCATCACCTTTCTTATTTACGAATCATTTAGCAATGTGTTTCCTTGTGCCATGTTATGATTTTTCAGGGATTCACAACAATAATTGGGGTTAATTTGAACATCTCCCAATTGCATGAATTTATATTCATCTTGCAGCCTTAGGGTGAATTAAAAGAAAAAAAATAAATAGAGAAGGAAATTAAAATGTATATTTAGATTGAAATGCAAAAGGGTTTATGTACTGATTAAGTTCTAAATGTTTATTTTTGTTCATTATTTTATTTTATAAGTTCGATTTTGAAAAAAAAAATTATGAAGACAGTAATAAATTTACTTCAAACTATATTCATACTGTTTCAAACAATTTTAAAATCACTCAAAACTATTATAAATTACAATAAAAAAACTATTTAAACTAGTCCAAACCGTCCATTTTTATATACATGGGTTTGTATTGGATTTATAACAAATTAAGTATATAGCAAAAAGCCATACACAATTCGAGACTCAAATAGGACTTGATCGGAATCTAGAGGCATTAGCACCTATCAGCTTTTTTGTACTAAATATATTCCATAATATCTTGTAATTGATTAAGTAAACATCTATTATTTTTTCATTATTTTTTTGGATATTTAACTGATAATATTATATTTCAGTATAATACTTGCTTGTAGATAAATTTTAGTATATAGTATTTTAAATTTAGTACAATTTATAATTTAATGTAATTATTATTTTTTTTATTATTTTATTTTTTAAGTTAAATTTTGAAAAAAAATGATGAATATAGTAGTCAATTTACTTTAAAATCGTATTTAAACCATTTTAAAATCATCCCAAACCATTATAAAGTACAATGAAAGATCGCTCCAAACCATGTATATTGGTTTGGGTTGGATTTTTTTTTAACCCAACCCAATCCATGAATAGCCCAAGATCAAGTCTAGTTAAAAATTTTCCGAAATTTAGACATGGAAAGTTTCGAATTTCCAGCATATTCTATAAGCTTGGATTGAGAAAAATGACCTTTTTCTTCAATCTTTAATTTCACTATTATCCTCTTTACTTTCTTACAACCCCCAACAAGTTTGCAACAAATCTCACACCCACATTAGGGGTGTTTAAAATATGTGATGAATGGATTACAATTAAATTTTCATTCATTCTATCTAAAATTTTAAATGGATTGAATCCAACTCAATGCAGTTGGATTATTAATTAAATTTTGCATATTGCATTGGTTGGTTTATGATGGATTATATAAGTTATGTTAATTGTTTATGTTATATTATAAACATATAAATTATAAATTATTTATATATTTTTAAATATAAAACATCAAATTTATTTTTATAAATACTTTTTTAAATACAACATGCATATTGATATTGTTTTAAAAAAATTCAAAAATAATATTAAAATTAATTGTATCCTAAAACTTAAATGTACATATAAATTCTTAATTAAAATGTAAAATTAATTGATTTAATTATAATAAAAAAAAAGAAAAATACATATAAAAAAAGGTTAAAAAGCTTCAAAATATTATCGATATGAACAATAATAATAACAAATTTTTTTGTGCATATAATAATTCCCCACCTGTATCACGAGACTATTGATAATACTTTTCAGCATGCAGTACGTTTTTTAAAAAATTTTAATAGTAAAATTATATTTCTTCTGTGATTTTTGTCGGCTAATTGAGGTTCGAATGGGGAGATTGTTTGGTTTTGTAAAAATTATTTTACCCTTAAAAATCGTTCTTGTCATGTGAAATTTGATTTCGATTCTTCTATAGCATGGGATAGTAAATAATTGTTTTTGTTTAAACAAATTTTGTTCTAACAAGGCTTTCATATTTTATTGTACATGAAGTCCGGTGCTTTACAACATTTTTGAAAAGTGAACTTTATAAATACCTGCTTAGTATAGGTGGCAAGCAAATAGGCTGTGTAGCAAATTATATTTATGGGACAAATTGAGTATTAATTTATAAATATATTTACGAATGTGAAAATAATATTGTATTTTTTCAATGATTTTTATCTTAATACATGTGTTTCGTAAGAGAAACTTTCATGGATATTGAAATTTGATGATTGCCGCATTTATTTGTACCAGTGATATTTTTAAATTTAACTAATAATTAGTTTAAAATTTATTTAATATTACGTTTTAATTTATTTAGTAACTTGCAAAAATATCAAATGTATCATAACAAAGTTATAACTTTGTGCATATGAATTTGAAATTTCTTTGCAAAAAGTAATGAAACGAGATCAAAGATAAATATCACATGTATTATAACTTTGTTCTTGTTCAGCAAAACACCAAAGCCTTATCTGAGTAATAAATTGGATGATTATGATTAATTTGTGCTAATTAAAATGGTTTAATTATTACTATCGTCAAAAAAACAGGAATAATAAATATTTTCAAAAGCCATAATTGAATTAAAACGGATGAGCTGTTCTTTTTTTTCCTTAAAACATGGTGGTTGGACAAGTAGGTATGGATAGTCCTTTTCTTGTTGTATTAACTCTATCAATCATTTTCAAAAATCGCAAAGCAGGACAATAATTACAATGGAGTCTTTAATAATTGTAAATAATCACAACTTTTGGCATTCTCAACATAATTATTCATATATATCGTCGAGAAACTTTAAGAAATTATTTGTACAGCCTTTTTGAGGAACTTTATTCATATATTCGATAACTATGCACATCGTTCTCATATTTATTTTCTCATTTAAAAACGTTTACAAAATGCTTTCCTAAACAAAGCTCTATTCTAAATAATTAATTTCAAAGTTATTATTTCTTAAATAAATCATACTCAGTCATAAATCTTTTTAAGATAATTAAGTTCGTTTTCTGATTATATTTGAAGAAGAAAAAATTTCAAACGTGTTTATACCCAACAACTATATTTTCAAAAGTCTATAAATTGATTTTATGTTGAGTTCTAGACAAGAACAGAGCTAGAAACACTTTTCAATTAGTTTTAACCATCTCATTGAACTTCATACATGCATTATCACATTTAATTTCTCAAATTACTCTTACTTTCATAAATTAATTTGTATCAAATACTTCATTTTAGAGTTTTTTTTCACCAGCAAATGGCTGATTGGCTTTTATTTTTCTTATTTAGACCTCGTAATGCATTTTTCCAACATTTTGTTGAGTCTTGCTATGGCACGTGTTCTATTTTTATTGTAATATTATTGTTATTGTTTTCCAAATTGTATTTTATCATCATTAGTCCCTTCAATTTATAAATATTGATCATTTTGCTCCATAAATTTTTCGGAAAACCATTTAATTTCCGAAATTTTAAATTTCCATTAAAAATAGTTTCTTTCGTGTTGATGTAGAATTTTTCTCCCAATGAAAAAGATATAAGTGTAATTTTTCCATACAAATTTAAAGACACTTTTTTTTTTTTTAAGTGGAAGAAAAATTTCACATAAGTGTTTAAATATCTATTACTAATAGAAAGTGATAGTTTAAGAAGATTAAATGATTTTTTAAAAATTAAAGGAATAAAATGATGGAATTTATTAAATTCAGAGAGTTATATATATATATATATATATATATAGTAAACCTATTCTGAAATAAAAAAGTAATCATCGTATTCTATTGGGCCTTGCTATGTTATATATGTTTATTGTAAATTATTATTATTATTATTATTATTATTATTATTATTATTATTATTATTATTATTATTATTATTATTTTACAAATTGTATGTTATTCAAAAAGAAAAAGTAAATTAATTATAACAAATTAACAATCTCTTTGTTTCAACTGTAAAGGTCTATGTTAATATATATTTTTTATATAATTATTAGAAATTTAAAACTTATTAATTTGAGTAATTCATATTTTGCATCAAACGGATCCATATAAAAGGGAGCAAAATGTTCACTTTTAAATATTTAATATTCAAAATTTGAATTTGAGATACGTTTGTGCATACTATTTTCGTACAATATTTGTTGACTGATTTCTGAATGTTTTAGATATTTTGCTTATGTATAGGCTGATTATCTTATGCGTTATTTAACATTAATTATTTACAGGTTGAGTTTATATGAGTTCACTTTTTGTTGATGACAAAAATGGATTGAGAATCTGCTGATGATATTAGTTTTGATATATAAAAAATGCATGATAAATCTGAATAGCTGATGAATATCTGTGTGTTTGTTTCATGAATTTTCTCATGGGCATGGTCTTAGGTAAGTTCAATTGAAAATTTCTTTTTTATGAAATTATTTATAAACCAAACCAACAGCATGCTGTTAATAAGAAAAAAATTAAAAAAAAAAACCATAAAAGTCATCATTGTAGTTTGATCAAATCAAACTTAAAAATCCATATTATAATGACAGTGTTAAAGTTTTAACCATAAATTTAAAATTTTTTGGGCTTTCGCTGTAAAAGTGAGCATGTTTCGATTTTCAGTTATAATCAAATCGAACCAAATAACTGAATTAATTCTGTTTTTCCACAAAAATATGCACACCTTTTTCTTTTTTATAATTTGTTTAAATATATAGCACAATATCTTATTTAAAAATTAAAATATATTGAATGAATGCAGAGGGATGATACTCAAATTCAAAAATTAACTTAATTACGAGGACCCAACCCAATAAAAAGAGAAAATCAAATGAATCATTTTGCAATTTAATTTTTATTGTACGAAGCAGGTTAATTATTGGGTTAATAATTTGACATATGTTTCCATTAAATTTTTATTGTACGTAGCAAGTACAATATTTTTAATAATTATGAATGAATTATTTTTAAAAGTAAAAATCATTTTTAGGAAAAAAAGAGATCTTGCTTTTATAAATGTTTTTTTTTCATTTTTTAATTTTTATTCACTTTCCTAACTTTTTTTTTCCTTTTCTATAATTTTTCCTGCTTTTCTCTTATTTCAGATTTTTTCTCTTTTTATTTTTATTATTACAATTAACCTAAAAAAATGTAAATAAAAAGCTTAAAACAGTACCAATCAGCCATGAGAAAACGGTTTAAAAATTTTATTTATGAATTGCAGATTTGAAATTCATTGGATTTTAAGTGTAGAAAAAATTATATATATCCATTTTATTCAATATCAATTATAAAATGCTTGCATGAAATTATAAAAACGGGTGAGTTATTTACTTATTTGCTTAAAATGGGGTGCTTGAACAATTTTTTTTATTCAGTTAACTCTATCAATCATTTTCAAAAATCGAAAATATGATTTACTGTAAAATCGGTTTAAAATCAAATCAATTTTTTTATTAACCGATCCTATTGATTTGATTACGGTTTTTAATTTTTACATTTTTAAGTTTTGGTTACAGTTTAAGTTTTTAAGTACCAATCAATCGTTATTTCATGGTTAATCAGTTCATATGTATATTATATTTTTATTTTTATATCTTAAAAATTTTTCTTTTTTTTATATTTCTCTATAAAATTTTCATAAAATAATATTTAAAATATATTTTATACAAATTTTTTTATATTTTCGTATAAAATTTATATAATATTTTAAATTAAATTTATATTATGTTATTCTCTTTAATTATATAGTATTATTTATATGTAATATCCGATTAACTTTTATATATATTATTTTTTATCATATATTGGGGTTCATATTTTACTTAATAGCATTTAATTACATTTCATTATATTTTAGAGTTTATGTTATAACATTTAATATTATCCAAAATTTTATTTAACTTAGAATCAAGCATATTAATTTCAACAAATATCAAATTTATTTTATAATATTAGCTATTAATTTATACAACATAAATTTCTAAATTTTGGAATTTCATATACAATCTCAAATGTTGATGTAGAATTTCTCCTAATAAGAAAGAGCTACGTGTAATTTTTCCACACAAACTTAAAACGTTTTTCGTTTTTAGTGGAAGAAAAATTTTACATGAGCAATTAGGTACTTATTTACGTAATAGAAATTGATAGTTTAAGAAGATTAAATGATTTTTTTTTTAAATGAAAGGAATAAATGATGGGATTTATTAAATTGAGAGAGCTGTATATGTGCTAAGCCTATTATGAAAGAAAAAATAATCAACATATTCTATTGAGTCTTGCTATTGCACATTCTATATGTTTATTGTAAAATATTTTTTTTTTATAAGCCAAAAATAACAAAGAAGATAGGAATTACAAGAGAGCCAAGAATGCTAACTCAAGGCTAGGAGTAACTGGATATTTCCCAGAACCAAACAGTTTTTTTTTATTGTAAAATATTATTATTAGTTTACAAATTGTATATTATTCTAAAATAAAAAGGAAATTAATTATAACAAATTAACAATCGGATAAATCTATAAAGGGGGACAAAAAGCTTTCTTCCAAATATTTAAAAATATTTAATTTCTAAAATTTGAATATGAAATATCTAGTAAGAGATATTTACCATTTCATTTCAAGAGTTATATATTTTTAACATTTCTAAACAAATAAGATGGATTTTTTTTTTTTTAAAAAGTCAATAGGATGAACTTTTAGTTGTTATAAAACCATTAACTACACAAAAAATATTGCATATTTTAGGTTATTTGACAAACAATATAACATTTGACTTATTCCAATAGATAATCTCTGTCCCACATTAATTTTTACATGAAATATGTTGATTTACATCGTTTGTAGATGTTAGCTAATTCATGTGATTTTTATTTTTTTGATCAATCATCTTTTTTTTTTTTTGCAGTCCAATAAAATTCTCTTTAAGGATTAGTATTTATAAAAGATGGAAATTAACTATAATTCAAATGATTAAAAGCCTGGCTATTTTTCTTGATCAGAATTCGAATTTCATTATTTTCTACCAAAAAATATATTATAAACAAATATAAAGGTAAATTGAATTATATAAATCAAACCTAATTAGGAAACCTAAAAAGAGAATGTTATTGAGACTGGATTTATGAGCAAATTTATGGACCGAACCAATAAGAAATTAGTTAAAAGAAATTAAAAAAATAGACATATGGTTATTAATAGGTTAATTACATATGTGATCATCGAATTTTGAAATTTGTAACCAAATGATCACTATTAAATTATTTTAAATACAAATATTATAAAAATTTTATTTTATTTCAATTAAAATAAAAATAATTTAAAAAATATTTTTTTATATTGTTAAAGTGACAGAAAACATACCGTATATGATTTTTACGTCATTTTGTAACTAATCAACTTTATAAATTAGGTTACCAGATAGAAAGAACGTCGCATCATCATGTAAACATGGAAAAAGTAACATGTACGTAAGATAAAAAAAAATCAAATAACTAATCAGGGTTTATTTATAAAGTTCATTGGCTACAAAATGATATGGCGTGATATGTTTAACTATTACTGTAATAATATAAAAAATTAATCTTTAAATTATTTTTATTTTAATTAAAATAAAATAAAATATTAATTATTTTTATATTATAAATTATTTCATTACAACTATTTAATTATAAAATTTAAAATTTAATGATCAGGAGAAGTAACTAGCCCGGTTAGTGTTAAATATAGTGTTAGAATGGTTTCTGAAAAATTCATGCAGCAGGACAGCTAAAATTTTTCCAAAAGAATTTAGACGTTAAAGCCTCCATCATATTCGATAAGCTTGAATTGACAAAATTGACCTTTTTTCTTCCTTCCTTATTTCAGTAGTATCCCCTCTGCTCTCTTGCAACCCTTAACATTATAAATAAGTTTTCTGCAAACCTCCTCACTCACATCAACCAACTCTTAAGGTACCACATCTAACTTGCCAAACATATTATGTTTTCACTAATTCTTTATGAGCTAAATAATTGTACAGTTTTCGAAGAATTTCAAAGTAGTTGCATTTTGTAATGTATATGTTTAAATGAGAACTGATGACGAGCCTTTTTTTTTTACAGGAGATAAAATAATGGAAGCAAAACTGATGTTATGGATTTGCACAGCAGTATGCTTCTGGTGGAGCACCACGTCTTTTTCGACCAAAAGTTTAGACCATCTTCCTTCATTTTTAAGAATGATCGTCATTGATGAAGTTCTAACGGTACAAATAAGTGGTCCAAATGGTGATTGTGTTTATGTAAAAGATGGGAGATACTACGACGGAAACCCGATAATCTTGTCGCCATGTCAATCTGACCCGGATGTGAATCAACTATGGTCATTTATGAGTGATGGTACAATTCGATCCAATGGTATGTGCATGACCACCTACGGATATTTTCAGAATAGTTACATAGTGATCTACGACTGCGGTACTCCCGAACCAGAAGCAACCATTTTGGAATTTAAGAGAAGATGGAGAAATTCTGAATCCAAAAACTGGACTTGTCTTAACTTCATTTCTAGCTATAGTGGGCACCACACTCACTCTGCAGCTAAACGTATCTTCCTCTTTCCAAACATGGCGTGCAAACAACGATACTCAGCCGTTTCTGGTGAAAATTAAAGGGTATGAAGATCTTTGCATGGAAAAAATGTATAACGCAGTGCGGCCAACAGTCTGCGAGGAAGCCAAACCAGAACAAAAGTGGCTTCTGTTTTCAGACGGAACTATACGGCCTGAACAAGACCGCACTAGTTGCCTTGGCTATGATAATTGATAAAACACAAAAATTTACCGTAGAAGAAGAGATCGCCGGCCATAGTGAAGGAGACTTTAATGACCTGCAAAAAAGAAAACTAGCCCAGACTTACCGGGCTTTTGATATTTCGATGCCTAAGTTAGCTATCGAAGTGTGGAGAGAAAACTTAATGGAGAGAGAGTATTAAGAGTTAGAGAGAGAGAGCCCCCTTGTTATGGGTATACCTGTCATATTTATACCCTTGAGTGTTGGGTTTTATGGGCTTGTGATCTTAAACCTCTCCGTGGGCCTTTAATGAGCCAACTTTATAATTAATTTTATTTTGGGTGTTATCACTAATCTAATTGATGCAAGAGTTGTGACAATGTCTTGTGGATTAGGACCATCTAGCGAACGCTGGTTATTCGAGAATAACACTATTCTGAATTCGAGAACTGGCTTAGTTATGGATGTGAGGCAGTCTAATCCATAACTCGAGGAAATCATCGTTTATCCTCCTACTAGAGGCTCTAATCAGAGGTGGGACCTATACCCTGCTGATCTGCCTGAAGGCTTGTCAAACCGTAAATAAATAATTAAACAATATGAAGGAAATCGAAGAGGAGGGAGAGTGTCTCGTCTTGTCTTTGGGTTAGTCACCCAAAATCTACTGTTTCAGTGTTTGTGTATGTAATTATTGAGTGAATATGAGTGTGTTATATGTAAAATAAATGAAATATTATAATATTTGTTTTATAGTATTGGACTTTAAGTTGCTATCCTGAAAACCAATTATCAAAATCTCACCAAAAGCACCGAAGACTTGAAATTTGAACATATGAATTTGATCTCAACTGAATAATGACTTGGCATGTGACCAACAATAAACTAATCACAAAATCATCAGCAAACTGCTCTTTATTAAACACAACATTCATGATAAAACTCATGAATGAAAGATGGATTATTGGCATTGGGGTGCTAACAATTCAGAACCTACGATATTTTTCTTAGAAATCAAACCCTCTATACATTCACTAAAAATCGAAATTAATATGGTAAATATAATTAACATAATAAGAAAATAAAATCCTGCTCTCCAACTTCTCTTTTCAATCTCACCCAACGATCCGCTATTAGTGAATTCAAAAAATATATAGATCCTGTAAAAATTCTCCCCACATGATCACCAATGGTCTTATTAGTTTTAGAATACAAATTGAAATGTAATTACTAATTAAACGATAAACACCAAATTTAATTCATGACTCCCCTTCTATAGAAAAGTTGAAAATTTTGTAATAATTTCTTAACGTAATAGTTAACTGGAAGACTAAGACAAAGCATATACTTTGGGACTAAATTGGCAAAGTTGAGGGGCCAATGCACCCCCCACCTTGAACTGATGAAGGAAGATTGAATTTGTAAACTTTACCACAAACCATTTGTCAAAGAAACTTAAATGCAAGCAATTCCTAGGGAAAGGTGGAAACTTATCTCCATATATATCTGTACTTTTAACAGGGGAGGAAATAATGGAAGCAAAACTGATGTTATGGATTTGCACAGCATGCTTCTGATGAAGATCTAACGGTACAAATAAGCGGTCCAAATGGTGATTGGGTCGATGTCAAAGATGGAAGATACAACAACGGAAACCCAATAATCTTATGGCCATGTAAAACTGACCCAACCGTGAATCAACTGTGGACATTTGTGAGTGATGGTACAATTCGGTCCAATGGTAAGTGCATGACCACGTACGCATATTATCAAAAAAGTTACATAATGATCTACGACTGCCCTAGTGCCGCCACAGACGCAACGATTTGGGACTTAACAGAAGATGGAGAATTTCTAAATCCAAGGAGTGGACCTGTCTTAACTTCACTTCCAGCTAAAGCAGGCAACTCACTCTGGAGGCAAACGTATCTTCCTCTTTTCAAACATGGTGCCCAGACTTATGAAAATAACTTTTTTAATTGATAAAAGCCATATTCAAAAAAAGTCATATCTCAAAAAGTAGACAACTGTTTGGTAAATAAAAGACAAAATAAATTATAAATTGAAAAACAGTTTACCAACTGTTTGGTTAATAATACGATTAAAAATAACTTTTCGGAATAAAAAAGACGAAAAAGAACATATATAATTTCAATATATTATATTCAATATCTCAATAAAAAATAATAATTATTCCCACTTATTTGCATTTTTTTACTTCACTAAACTATTAAAAAATACAACTTAATTTGTCGACCACTAATTTTGCAGATTTTGTTGAAAGGAAGTCATAGTGATGAATTGAAGAGGATTAAATATGTGGTACAGATTGCAGTTATCATGGCATATCATTTGATTCTTGAGACTTCATTTTTGGTTGATTGGAGAGCTATGTTCTCTACTGTCTTGTTACCTGGGACAGTTGAGATGTCACCAAGAGATCTCGCATCCTCTATCTTAGGAACTGTTGATTCAGATGTTCCTTGTTTTAAGAAGTCTATTGCTGAAACTGGGACATCTGCCCATGATGTTCCCATTTCTAGTGGAATTTGTGATGAGGGTTCTCACAATTCAAACTTCGGACTAGACGGCAATTCTATGTCCTATGTGCCATACAACCCTGTCATTTTTTCTGGGTTCTCATCTCTTTCAGCTTCTTTAAAGAAAGTTATTGGTGATAATTTCCCTCTTGCTTCTTCTGTTCCATATCATTCCTTGTCTAATTACTTTGGGTTTAATGAAAAAGATAATGATGGTAGGATCACCGGAGAGGTGCCAATTTTGAAAACTTTTGAATCTTACAAGCAATGTGGTATAGGAGCAAACATTGATGAAAAAGATATTGATCATAAGATCACTGAAGAGATTCCACTTTTAAAAACTTTGGAATCTGCTAACGAGTGTGGTATAGAATCTAATGTTGATGAAGATAAATCACTTGCGCAAACTCAGTCTGTGACAATTTTCAGTGGTAGGAGAAAAGAAAAGAAAAAGAACAGTTTTTTATATTAGGTATATTTATTATTATAAAATAGAATAAGGGATATTTTTGTCCATGAAAAAAATTAAATTAGCTTCCCTGAAAAGCTAAAATTTAACTTTCCTGAAAAACTTCAATTAATAGCTTTTTCAAATATGTGATTTTTTCACTTTTTACAAAATTTATTTTTCTAAAATTAACATTTACCAAACACCTATTTTGATATAATAATTAGCTTTTTCTTCAATAATCAGCTTTTTTTTCTTTTCAGAAGCAATGCCAAACACACCCTAACACTACAAGAAAAATCCATTTTTATGACAGAATTGAATGAATTTCTGCAGAAAAATCAAATTGCCAATGGAATTTAGCGATAAAAAATGGCATTGGAGAGTAGGGGTGCTCACTAGACGGGACGGGGACGAGGATTGCACCCCCACTCACTGCCTCGCCCCCAATTCTATAACAGGGAGGAAATCCCCGCCGTCCCCGCCCTACGGAGATCTCCATCCTCCAAAAAATTAATTTTTTTTAATTTTAAAATAGAATATTTTATAAATAATTAAAATTAAAATATAACATTTAATAAATAAATAATTTAAAATCAATCATAATTTAAATTAATATAATTTTTAACCATTCATAAATTTAAAGTTAAGTATAATTTAAAAATTAATAATTATAAAATTAAGTTATATTTTAAAATAAAAAAAATATTTTTTTACAGGATAAGGATCCTCGCGAGACGAATACCCTATTTCCCGTTCCCGTCCCAAAATACATATCGGGGATTTTTTTCCTCCCGTCCCCACAGGAAAAAATTTGGTGATTCCCAATTCCGAACGAGGTAGGTCCCCGCTGGGGTCCGGAACTTTTTGCCCCATGAGCATCCCTATTAGAGAACCTGTTGTAGGCACTTTTAGCGCTGGTCGGCTGTCCCCTCTTCCATCTCCCTCTCTCACCTTCCCTGCTTCCTCTTTTGGTAATTGTTTATTATACTTACCTTTGCTTTTCACTTGTCTTTTATAAATTGGAACTTTATCTTCAGCAAACATCACTTTTCCTATGCTAATTAAGTTTGTCACTTCTTCTTATCACATTTCATCATTATCTCCTTATCATCTTCTCATCTTTACCCAATTCTTGCATGGCTTATATATAGAGGGAGAGGGAGAGAGAATAATTTAATTTTAAGACTTTAGGGTTAAAGTATATATTATTCAATTTTATTGATGTCACATTTAAATAATTGACAATGAAAACAAAATTGTTTCATTTTGTCGTTGTTTTTCATGAATTTCTTACTGATTTGAACGTTATACAATGTCATATCAAGTATGTATAAGTGTCATGCATTTCAATTTTTTAAATATATTATAAATTTATATTAATTATTAGTGAAATTGACAAATATAGATGCTCAATAAATCATTATTAAAATTTAAAAGTTCAAATAAATTATAAGTCTAAATTGAAGTGATTATAAATTACATGTATTAAGCCTCTCTTCAATATACAATTTAGAGGTGAACTTAATCACTAAGCTAAAACTCATGGATGGCAAACTTTACATGTGATGCAAGTCCGCAAAATTCCCTTTGAATTAATTCCTGGCAGCATGCAGTGTAATTATTATTAATCTAGGTATCTAGTTAACTAGTAGATTCGCTCAATTATATCTATAACACATATATATCATAAAGAAATCAGGCTGATTATAGGAGAGGGAGAAATGTATGGTACAATTAAAATTGGTTCAAAAATGTGGGCACGGGAAAAAACCATAGGCATGATTATGTTGGAAGAAAAATAAGCATTGTGTTTTGTGAAACAAAACATAAAAAGATAATTTGATAAAACAAAGAATTTTTTGCCCGATTAGATAATTTAATTATATGGTGCAATAATCAAGTTATATATATCCATTGAACATCAAAGTCATATAGCAATAATTATCTTATATAAGCACTTAATTAATAACAAACTTAATTAATTTTGACCGCTTAATTAGCTACATTAGAAGATAATCCGACATGTCTAGTATAAATCGAGAGAAAGAATATTATATGAAACAAGTGTTATATATATATATATATATATATATATATATATATATATAGTTTTTGGCCTTCCCTTTCTCATTCTTTTCTTGATGGATGATGACATTTAAACGAATTATTTAGTTTTTTTTTTATTTTTTATTTTTTCAGAAATAAATTTAAATAGAAGGTGAAAAACATGTTTGTATTTTTGTTGGATTATGTTATATTAAATTATCTAAATTTTTGGAGCGTTACAATCTTCCTATAAAATTTTTTTTCTCTTAAACTAAAAATACGTTAAACTCAAAAAATTAGAAGAAAGATTTCAATTATCAACAAATTAAATTAGGTTATTATATGCATACATATATATAATGTAAAATATATTTAAAAATTCATTGTATCTTCAACCGAAATTTTCTTCAATCAATAAATAATAATATATTTATTTTATTATCAGTTATTTATCATAAGCCACCAAATATGAACCATGATTACAAATTATCCCAAATTACACTAAAAGTCGCATGATCTCAATTATAACAAACAAATAAAAAATGCAGGCTACAATCCTATAAAATAGACATTTAATTATTTATTATAAACAATTGAGGGTTTTTTTAATAAAATAGTTAAATACAATTAATAAAGTAATAAAAAAATTATGTATTTTTAATTTTTTCTATTTGTTGAAGTTTTTAATTCGGAACGAAAAAGGGCAATGAGCAATATTTTTATATAGGAAAGATTTAGCGACATAATTGAAATTTCGCAGGCAATTTACCGAAGGAATTTCATTTCCGTCGGTAATTACCAGCGGAATTGAATTCCCGGCTGGAATTACCGACGGAATTTCAATTTCATTGGTAATTACCGACAGAATTTCAATTTCGTACGAAATTTTCATTTCCCTAAGAAAACCCAATTCCGTAGGGAATTTTCCTATGAAAATGTATTGGTTTTCCATAGGAAATTTTTTTAAGAATTACCTAGGAAATTTTCCTATGAAATGCAATTTTGTAGGGAATTACCGACGAAAATTAATACCGTTGGTAACTTATCTACGAAAATTGAAATTCAGCAGGGAAATTATCTATGCAAAAAAACTTTCGTAAGTAATTTCCCTACAAAATTTCAATTTCATCGCTAAATTTCCGATGGACATAACATTCCGTCAGTAAATCCAGGATTCAATTTCAGCCGCGAAACTTTGACGTCAATTTACAAACGAAATTATCATTTCCATCGCTAAATTTCATCGGTAATAATTGGCAGAAAAATTTCCCTCCAATTTTTATTCCGTCACAACATATGATTTTCTACTACCATTTTTCCTACAAAATGATTTTCCCGTCGGTAATTACAGATGAAACTTTTTCCGTCAATAAATTTCCGTTGCTATTTATGATTTTTCTTGTAGTGTAATACTAAGCCGTCTCTGGTGAAAATTAAAGGGTATAAAGATCTTTGCACGCAAATAACGAATAACACAGTGTGGGTAACAGACTGTCAAGAACAAACACCAGAACAACAGTGGCTTCTATTTCCAGACTGTACTCTACAGCCTGAGCAAGACAGTAGTAGTTGCCTTAGCTATGATAATCTAATTGATGCAAGAGTTGTGACAATGTCTTATGGATTAGGACCATCCAGCGAATGCTGGTTATTCGAGAATAACACTATTCTGAATCCAAGAACTGGCTTAGTTATGGATGTGAGGTAGTCTAATCCACAACTCAAGAAAATCATTATTTATCCTCCTGCCAGAGGCTCTAATCAGAGGTGAGAACTATACCCTGCTGATCAGCATGAAGGCTTGTCAAACCCTAAATAAATAATTAAACAATATGAAGGAAATCGAAGAGGAAGGAGTTTCTCGTCTTGTCTTTGGGTTAGTCACCCAAAATCTACTGTTTCAAGGTTTGTGTATGCAACTATTGAGTGACTAATCTCCCCTTTTTGAGTGTGTTCTATGTAAAATAAATGAAATATTCTAATATGTATTTTATAGTATGGACTTTAAGTTGCTATCCTGAAAACCAATTATCAAAAGCTCACCAAAAGCACCGAAGACTTGAAATTTGAAATATGAATTTGATCTCAACTGAATAATGACTTGGTATGTGGCCAACTAATAAACTAACCACAAAATCATCAGCAAACTGCTATTTATTAAGCACAACATTCATGATAAAACTCATGAATGAAAGATGGATTATTGGCGTTGGGGTGCTAACAATTCAGAACCTAAGATATTTTTCTTAGAAATCAAACCCTCTATACATTCACTAAAAATCGAAATTAATACGATAAATATGATTAACATAATAAGAAAATAAAATCCTGCCCTTCAGCTTCTCATTTCAATCTCACACAATGATCTGCTATTAATAAATTCAAAACATATATAGATCCTATAAAAATCCTTCCCACATTATCACCAATGATCTTATTAGTTTTAGAATACAAATTGAAATGTAATTACTAATTAAACGATAAACACAAAATTTAATTCATGACTTCCCTTCTATAGAAAAGTTAAAAATTGTGTTAATTTCATAACTTAATAGTTAACTGGAAGACTATAAGAAAAAGCATATACTTAGTGACTAAATTGACAAAGTTGAGAGGCCAATGCACCCCCCATCTTCAACTGATGAAGGAAGATTGAATTTGTAAACTTTAGCACAAACCATTTGTCAACATGAAAAATAAGTCAGGAAACTAACCATATACTTTTAGATACTATAACTGTAAATATTCATCCCTAACCTGCAAATCAATCACTATATCTTCTGGTTTTACCATTCTAATTCTAACTCATCAATTATAAGATAAACTTTATATCTTTTCAAATTTTTACATGCATCCAGAAATTCACATTATTTTAGTTTGGTTCTCAATTTAAGCATGGCAATTCATAAACCCACCCAAAAATAAAGGCAATTTAACCAACGATATAATTTCATCTACTGGAATTTTATAAAAACAACCCCTATAATTTTAATTTATAAGAAAATTAATATAAAAAGGAAATTTTGTAGCCACTTACAGTTTTTTCCTGCATTTTGGTCCCCTTCGTCGGCCACCGGAGCCTCATTGGAGTTCCATCGAAGACACTGCCGCTAAGAAAGTGAAGCTCGAGCTGTCAGGTCCCCATCGCTGGTGGTCACGTGCCTGAGGGGGGCGAAGTTGCAGATCTAGACTCACCTTGCCTTTAGGAGTCATTTGCTGCCTTGCATGTCATCGAAAACCGCCGGAGTTGGCTGGAACAGGGGAAATGACTTCGGTTCTCTCTCTTGGAAATGAATCAGAACAACAACGACGAGGAAGGAAGAAGGAAGCGAAGGAGGCGACGCCGCTCAAACGAAGACGACGACGACGTTGTGGTGCGGCGGCTGCCACGATCGAAGAGGGGAGGGGAAAGAAAGAAGAGAAAGGGGAAGGAAGAAAAGGGAGGGCGGTGGAGGGAAAGGGACCCGATCCTCCCATGGACATTTATTAGTTTTTATTAGTTTTTTAACCTAAATCTTTATTACTCAATTATTGATCACATGACATTTGTTTGTACTTGCTATTTTGAGTTTTATTTTTCCTTTCTATGTTCCTTTTATGTTGTTGATGTCATATCATGGTTTTTTAAACTGTATCCCACAAGTAATATATGAAAATAAAATTTTACATATTGAAAAACGAATTATGGTATAATTGAGATTGAATAGGAAAAAAATAAAATCAATTAAAATATAAATATTAATATAAGATATATTATAAAATTTATAATAATTTTCAAAATACTGACATAAAAAATTTAAAAACTATTAAATTATAATAAATGATAAAATTGCCATTTAAACGGTGGTAAAAATTAAATTAATAAATTATTTTTCAATAATTGAATCTTGTCATTCCTATCATGCATATTTTCTAATATTAATTCAATATTTAATATAAAAAATGTTTAATGTATACAAATAACACTAAAAAAACTAAATTATTCTTAAAGGAAAAGAAAATCTTTATTTTTTAAACTGGTAGGTAGTGAGATAAACAAAAACAGAAAATTTCATCGTATTTTGAATTGACTTAAAATTACATTTTTATCAGTAATGTAAATAATTTTTATAATATTAAAAATTTTTAACTATATTGTAGTAAAATAATAAATAATATACATGGGCCAATAAATTTCAATTTTAATGACATAATTATATAAAGCTAAATAATAAACGACAACCATATTTTACTTTATTACTTATTTATTTTCATATTTTATTTAAATTAAAAAATATTAATTTCAAGCCTAAAATTGATTACTTAATTCCATTACTAGCATAAACCTCCATTTCCTAAGCAAAGGCGGCGAGTAGAATAAGCAGAGACAAGAAAAAGATGAAGAGCAATTGCCGAGTTACCGGAGAAAGATGAAGTGAAGCTGTTTTGAGTTGGAGAAAGTTCAAGATTTGGGTTTGGCATCGCCGAGATGGAGGAGGATTTTGACATTAGCTTTCATTGGGTTGGTTTCTTTTAGCGGAGTCAACTCCAATATATCTAATAATATGCAAGATTCAATTTAATTACGCTAATTAGTTTTTAAAAGAAATTAATTATGTTTAATCATATTTCTTATAAAAAAATTGGGAGTTTTTTTCACACAAATTAAATTGTTGTTAATTATTCGTACTCTAATTTGTTAAATTTATTTTAAAATTGAGTTTTCCAAATGGTTTTTTTATAAATGCAAAATTAAAGAAGTTAATAAAATGAAAAATGAAAAATTAATATAGGTGCTGAGAACCAAGACAAGACATCTGTAAATGGATAAATTATGTAGAATTGAAAACTTTGATTGGAAAAATATTAAAATGAATAAATATAAATAAAACTATTTGACATGAGAAAATAACAAAATTAAGCATACAAATAACGAAGTCTGGGTTTTCAATTTATTTCAATTTCCCAATGGAATCTTTTTCCGTTGGTAAATTTCCTACAGAATCGACATTCCGTAGGTAAATTTCCGGTGGAATGTCGATTCCGTAGGAAAATTACCCACGGAATAATATTTTATCTGTAATTTTCCTACATAATTCAATTTTCGTAGGTAATTTACCTACGAAAATGACATTCCATAAATAAATTACCGACGGTAATATTTTTCGTTGATAATTTACCTACAAAAATACAATTTCGTAGGAAATTTACCTACAGATAAAGGATTCCATTGGTAAATTCTCAATGGAATCAACGTTCCATCGGCAAATTTCATGTGCAATTTCAGTCGCAAAATATTGACACCAATTTAATGGCGGATTTTTTTATTGTCACTAATTTCCATCAACAAAGTTTGACGGAAAAATTTTTCTCTATTATTTATGACGGATTTGTTATTCCGTTGTAATACAAATTTTTTACAACAATTTTCCCTATGAAAAAATTTTTTCCGTCGATAATTAGCAATGAAAAATTTTTTGTCTGTAATTTTTTATCGAAAATTGGAATTTTTTTGTAATAGATGTAAACCCAGAGTTTGAAAGTTGGGAACATCGAGATCAGCTGGTTCTTAGCTGGATCCTATCCACCATTGATAGTACCTTGTTACCGCAACTTGTAGGTGCCACTATCACAAAGATCGCATGGGATTAATTGATTTCTTCTTACTCTGCAGGTTCCAAAACCTCAAGTTAGAAATTTGAGAGCCCAGATTCTTTCTCTTCACAAGGGTGAAGATTCAATTGCCACCTATGTTCAAAGAGTCAAAGCTCTTTCTAATCAGTTAGCTGCGCTAGGACATCCCAACAATGAAGAAGATTTAGTTGATGTTATTCTCATGGGTTTGGGATCGGATTATCGCCCATTTAATCACTCTCTTGATTCTCGGATGGAGAATCACACTTTAGATCATGTTTATGGACTGCTTCTTAATAATGAAAGACAATTAGCACGAGATCGTGCTACTAATACTTAGTATATCCAAATTGCTCCCACTGCTCAGTTAACCACTCGGGTTCAACGGGCCAACAGCATGGTCGTAGCTGCGGACGTGGCAGAAGAGCCACTTGCATGGCTATTTTTAGCTATTCTCATAGGAGTCTTTTTCGTCTCCTAGGCCACATCCTTCTGGAAATTCTTCAATTGAGGTCACTTGTTATAATTGTCGTGGCTTTGGCCACTTGGCCAATGTTTATCCTTTACCCAAAAATAGGTCTCGCAACACTACCTCACCTTCCTCCAATCTAGTAGTCACCCATCCTTCTTATCAGCCATGGAATGTTGACTCTAGGGCCACTCACCATCTGACAGCAAATCTCGAAAACCTTGCCTTTCACTCTGAATATCAAGGTCCAGAGGAAGTTCAAATTGGTAATGGTATGTTTCTTCCTATCTCTCATGTTGGTGAGAATTCCTTTGCTCTTGGTTCTCATATTTTAAAATTTCGTGACATATTACATGTTCCTAATACTCATCATAATCTTTTATCTATTTATGCTCTCACTAATTCTAATCCTGTGTCTGTTGAATTTTTTGCTGATCATTTTCTCATCAAGGATTTGGACACGAAGACAATCATCTTCAAAGGTCGAAGTGACAATAGTTTATACTCTATGTGTTTGAATAAATGCACTTCTTTTATCAGTGCTAATTTTGCTTCTTTAAATGTTTGGCATTCCCATTTGGGTCATCCCTCCATTCCAATTGTTAAATGTACTTTGAATAATAATAATCTTTGAATTTTTTGTTCTTCACATTTTGTGTAATGTTTGTTCTCGTAGTAAAAGTCACAAATTGCCTTTTCAAGCCTCTGATTCGGTTACTTCATTTTCACTTAATTTAATTTGTGTGGATGTTTAGGGCCCTACACTTGCTATCTCATTTGATGGTTTTTGATATTATGTTTTTTTTCTTTGATCATCATACAAAATGCAGTTGGCTCTACTTTCTTTGATAGAAGTTAGAAGTTAGAAGTTCTTCCTATTTTTATTCAGTTTCACACACTTGTTGAGAAATATTTTAATCGCTCAATTAAAATTTTCCAATTGGATTAGGGAGGGAAATTTCAGGCTCTTACACCGTATTTACATACAATGGCATTACCCATCATGTTTCCTATCCCTATACACCAGTACAAGAAAATATCCATTTAGCAACAAAAATTTTCCGTTGCTAATAAAAAATAGCAACGAAATTAGTGGTTACTAATTTGACGGTTGATATTTTTTAGCAACGGAATTCAATTTTCGTTGTTAAATCTAACCAATGTAAATTTGGTGAATTGGTCAAAATTAGCAACGAAAATATTTTTTCCTTTGCTAAATTCACACCCACCAATAAAAAAAGTCACGGTAAAATTCGTTGCTAAAAATTATTACAATTTTTTAATTATTATTTACAGTGTAGAATACATATAGATAGATAATATATTGCAAAATCACACTGTTATTCAAAGTGCAAACCCACGGTTACCTTGCACAAGATCCGTTGAATCAAAAACAATTGATGTTCTTGCAAACCACTGCACATGCACCTCAAAAGGGATTGGACCTATTTATACATAATTATAATGGGATAATAATTGGGTCCATCTATGCAACATGCGAATGTCACTCTGTTAAAATATAACTCTTATTTATTAAAATAAGAGGACATTACGATTTATGATAGCAAATCATTGTAAATATGCAATTCGATTCAGCAATTGTAATGTACCTGTAGAAAATTGTGCTTCTGTTTGTAAATATTATGAACAATTGACACAACAAGAGGGCGCAGAGCATATTAACTAAGAGGAAGTAATTGCACCGCAAATAGAATGTAAACTGCACCTAGAGATTCAATTTTTATTTCAAAATTGCATACTTAAGAGTCGAGATTATTACACTTAATCTGGAAACAACATAATATCATAACCGATAATTTACAAAACAAGGAACAAAAGCTCCATCCCCCACGATTCATCCACATAGAATCATGACTAAATATCAAATCAGCAACCAAATAACCACCCAATTCACATAGCAAACAATAAATGGTTACTGATATGAACTACTACATTAGCAAAGATACTTTCAATGACATGAAATAACTATACTGCATTAGTCACTCGTATGAATTCCATCTAGAGACAAGACAGAATGGCCAAACGTGGCATTTTTACTCGTATATCTAGATCAACACAAATAAAGCCAACATTCAATAAAGTATCATTATATTTAAAATGAATAAAATTAATATCATTCATTTAATTCCCAGTTAAATTTTTTTTTTAATTTTGAATTCTATTAAAAATATGATATGTAACAGAATAAAAATTTAAAGATTTAATATAGGGAGAAGATATATATATAGTCCAAATCAGAAATTTTATTATTATATAGAAATCAACATATGCATAAATACATTTTTGACACAACATCAGATGATTGAATGCCTTCGTATTAATTAAATTCGGGAGAGAAAATATTAAAAGGCACCCCATAATTTAAATATTTAAATAAATTATAAAATTAAATTGAGATATTTATACATGTATTAAATCCAATGCCACGCCTTTTTATATTATAAAGAGCGACCTTGGCCTCATAATTTTGTTCTTCAAAATCTTCTTTGCATTGATTCAAGGAAAAATATTTCTTATAATTAAGGCAGAAAAAAAATTGATAAACAGCTTCACTATTTTAATGTTTAATTGTTTAATTAACAAGATATATTTTTTTTCCCAATTTTTTCTAGGGATAAATTAAAAGATGATAGATAAAATTTGTAGGTTTGGGTTGGGTAATATCATAAATGTTAGGTTAACACATTATAAGTATGAAAGGGAAACCAGACTGCCTCCATCATTTACTCCCATTTTGTCTAAATGTAGATGGTCCTCCACGACTACGTTTTTACATTTATTTATTTACTTATTTATTTTAACATTGTGCAAAGGTTATTTATTATATGACCCAACCATAACCCATTATTTTTTCGGTTCAAATTCAAAATTTCCAATCTCTCAAATTCCTTAAATTTCTTTCTTCTGCCCTATGCCGTCTCTCTCTCATTTTCTCATCCCGATTGCCTCTCTCACTCTCACCGTCGGATCATCATCGCCGGCACAAGGCAATTACTCTTGGGAAAAAATTAAAATTACCGCTATACTCCCCTTAAAAAAATAAAATTTCTAATATGCTTTCTAAGTTTATAAGATTTATTTTAAATAAAAAAAATTAAATTTTCTCCAATTGCAAAACGCTAAATTACGGTTCTCTATTTTTTTAGTTATTATAGGGGACAAAGGTAATCGGAAGTTTTTTTTCCCTATTTAATTTATAAAAAATAGTTTCTTCTCAACTTCAGCTCCTTAATTGAAAATACAAAGTACTCTGATCCTGTTACTTGAAGCCGCTGTTTACAGTTTTTAATTTGGATCAACTTAATTTGGATTTGATCACATTGAGTATAAAATCGATAAGAAAGACTTTCTAAATTGGTAGTTGAAAGAATGCAATTCTGCAATATGTATTTTAACTAGTATGTTGAATTGTAAGAAGGTTTCAAATCTCTCAGTAAATAATTGTGAAAATTTTAAATTGATTCAGAATTTCTGATAGAATTACAAATAATATTTATTTTTGGTTAAAATATCAAATGTGAAGCATATTTTGGATTGAATTTTCATATTAAAGAAATTACAAATCCATGGCCTTATCACATAGTAATCACCGTGGGGTCACTCTCATCTTGAAAATGCAAGCATTTTTTTTTCTTTTTATGTGTTATAATTAAATCAATTAATTTCATCGTTGAAAAATTTATATGTAATTTTGTAGTTTTTGAAATTTTTATTAAAAAAATTAAAACATGCCTGCAGTATTTAAAAAAATATAAAAATAAAATTAATATTTTATATTTAAAAATATATAAATATGAATAATTTTATAATTTATATGTTTATAAGATAATATAAATAATTAAAATAATTTATATAACCAAATAAAACCAACCAGCCAAACATAAAAAAATTAATTTATAACTCAGTTGATTTGAATCCAATCCATTTAAAAATTTAGATGGGTTGGATGGAAAATCAATTGTAATCCATCCAACCCATATTTGAATATCCGATAAGATTTGTGATATTATGGGTATGTGATATTATGGTTAATTTATTATGCTAATTGTTGCTAACTTTTAGTCTTTGAACTGCATTTTGGATTTGCTGCATGTAGCTTTATAATACTTAGTTTATTCGCCTTTTTCTTGGTGGATTTATACCTCTAAAAATTGGGAAGACAAATATCGAATTTAAGTGTGATGATATTTTGTTCCTGCTTGTCAATGTATATTTGGCATGTGCCAGAGTTATGGAAATAATGCCAGGATATTTGATTTCTTTGTTCATCCTCGTTTGTTTAGTCAAATTGATGGATGTTGAAACGGCAATCTTTTTTTGCGCAAGAAGTTATTTCAAGTATCAGTATTTCTTTACGTTTAAGATATTTACTGCTGGGATGAATATGGAAAGTAATTTTTTTGTTTTGGAATTGTTCAGTATGAGCTGCTAAAAGGATAAATTGTATGCTTTTATTAGCAGCAATAGCTTCACCACAGGTAAGAAGTAAATATTTCTCTGAAAATATAATATACATTGTTTGTTGCAGCGCATTTAGCAATCTAGGCCAAATTGCAGGTGCTATTTAGCATGGCATGTGGCATTCCATATTTGAGCCGTCGAGTATTTATGTCCCTCAGTAGTATTTGAGGGGTCATATTGGTTTCTAAAAGAACATAATGGTCACTGTCTGCTTTGTTGCTAGTTCCTTGAATATTTAGTTGTATCAAGCTAAATTGTCTGGTAGAGTGGTTGTGTTCAGATCCAAAAATAATTTGAGGATGGTATTTACATTGATGTTTGGGAAGCTGAGATGTTTTCAATGCGGTTTCATTAGGAAACTGAAGACAAAGTCACATGTGTCATTTTGCTTGAAAATTAATATTGCTTGAAAAGTTGTATGATAAATATGAGGTTCTAGTCCTTACATTATGTGTAAACTTAGCCCACAAATGCCAATCGTTGTGAGCCAATAAAAATATTCTCACACTTGGCTATTTTCTCATCAATTTATAGGGTCTTCATTGTTACAATTAAGAGGGAACTTGATCAATAATAAAAGGAGAAGCAGATAGAAACAGAGAGAAGTGCAGAGCAACAGAGGGAATTTTTGAGAGAAGAATGAGTTGAGAGAGGACGAAGAAGAGTTAATAGGGAAAATAGAGACTCGGAGAGAATTTGTATTCATTCCCTTGCATATCTATCCGATAGAGACATATATTACAACTTACATAGCAAATTGCTGAATTTGATAAGCAGTCCATTTCTAATGGAATCTCACTAATTGTCATGCTGCCAACTAATTGCTATTCTCTCACTTGAAACGTAAAGAACTTTCTGTTAAGGGAGAGCCATACTCTTCTAACATAATACCAAATAGGAAATAAAGTAATAAACTGAGAACAAGTAGTAGAATCTGGGTCAGCTCCTGCTTTTGCTCAATTTTACTGCTCATCAGTTGTTGCTTATTTGGCCTTCGGTTATTGGTCCATCTTCAGTGCTCTCCTTTTCTATCAAGTCTATTGAACCTTCTTCATGAATCGTAACATTTCAATATCTTGATAAAGTTTGTTGTTATTTTGGACTGCGTTTCAGGATATTCGAAAGAAGTTTCAACTATGGCATTGGCAAAGGAAATGTCAATTTGCAAGAACGATAACAACAGATGGAACTTGTTCTCCCTTTATTTGTTTGCGCCTGCTTGAAATCTTAATGTCTATCTACACGTAATATTTTCCTCTTGGGTTTATTTGGTAATTGAGAAATTCTATTGGTTTTCTAGGGAATTTGCAATTGCAGTCGAGAAAGTTGCAAAAGCAGAGGTAATGAGAGAGGAAAAGATGTGTTAAATGTATTGTTGATTTTAATTTTAATTTTTTAAGATTCTTGAGTTTCCTCCATAAACACCAATAAGTGTCTAACTATGACTTTCAATCACCCGCATCCGACAGAAGATATTTTCCAGAGAGCGGTTGGGTTAGAGTTTCTTGAAATACATTTTACTTGAAAAAGCCTTTTGACCAAAATAATGCGACCCTTTGCATAGATTATCAATTTTATCTGTTGTTTGAACTTTTTAAATCTATGAGCATTTATTGATTTTTCAAGCTACGGCAACAAAATTACACCCTTTTTTTTTCCTTGCAGCTCTTGACTCTCTGTTTTGTGAGAGGTACTGGGGATAAATCATTAGTATCTTATGAATTAGTGCATCCTGATGCAACGTTTTATTTCTCAATGTACGGTGAAAGCTGCCTCAACTCCATCCCTCGAAGAATTCAAAAACCTCTGCTCTAAAGGACTTGTAAAAGTAGCTTTTTATTGCTACAAATCAAATATTTGGATACAACCATCTCTCTTTGCTCATCTTTTACTATCATGCATACCTAAAAAGTCACTTCTTAGAGGCAAGCAACTTCATTCTTTGGTAATTACATGTGGGTGTTATAGAGACAAGTTTGTGAGAAATCACCTTTTAAACATGTACTCCAAAATCGGAGAATTGGAAACAGCTTTTTCGTTGTTCAATTCTGCGCCGAAGAGGAACATCATGTCTTTTAATATTTTGATTAATGGGTGTATACAGTTTGGAGATTTGGAGGGTGCTTGTAAGTTATTTGAAGAAATGCCTGAAAGGAATGTTGCTTCTTGGAATGCTGTAATTGCTGGGTTGACCCAGTTTGAGCGTAATGAGGAAGGTTTGGATTTGTTCAGGGAAATGTACAAGTCGGGTTTTTCTTCAGATGAGTTCACACTAGGCAGTGTGCTTAAGGGCTGTGCGGGCCTGAAATCTATCTGTGCAGGAATGCAGGTTCATGCTTATGTGATGAAATGTGGGTTTGAATTCAATTTGGTTGTTGGCAGCTCCTTGGCTCATATGTATATGAAAAGCAAAGGCTTATGGGAAGGAGAGAGAGTTATTAAAACTATGCCAAATCGTACTGTTGTAGCTTGGAATACCCTTATTGCTGGAAAAGCTCAAAATGGCTTCTCTGAGGATGTTCTAGACCTTTATAATATGATGAGAATGACAGGTTTCAGACCTGTTGACATCACTCTTGCTAGTGTGATAAGTTCTTGTTCAGAATTGGCGACTTTGGGTCAAGGTCAGCAAATTCATGCTGAGGTTATCAAAATTGGTGTTTGTTCCGTTGTTACAGTTATTAGCTCATTGATTAGCATGTATTCTAGGTGTGGGTGTTTAGAAGATTCAGTGAAAGTTTTTCTGGATTGCAAAAATGATGATGACGTTGTATTATGGACATCCATGATTGCTGCTTATGGGTTCCATGGACGAGGAGAGAAAGCCATCAACCTATTTCACAGGATGGAGCAAGAAGGTATAGGGGCAACTGATGTTACTTTCTTAAGTTTGTTTTATGCTTGTAGCCATTCTGGACTAAAAGACAAAGGAATGGAATTGTTCGAGTGGATGATGAAAAAGTACGGACTGAAACCTAAGCTAGAACACTATACATGTGTGGTTGACCTGCTTGGTAGGTCAGGTTCTTTGGAAGAAGCAGAGGCGAAGATAAAATCAATGCCTGTAAAACCAGATGCTATTATTTGGAAAACTTTATTATCTGCATGTAAAGTCCACAAGAATGCAGATATGGCAAGAAGGGCTGCTGAAGAAGTACTTAGGCTTAATCCTTGGGATTCAGCTTCTTATGTGCTTCTCGCTAACATTCATGCATATAATAAGAGTTGGCAGGTGGTTTCGGAGGTAAGAAAAGCTATGAGAGATAGGAATGTGAAGAAGGAACCTGGTATAAGTTGGGTGGAAGTGAAAAATCAGATTCATCAGTTCTGTATGGCTGATAAATACCATCCAAGATTACAGGCGATTGATTTATATTTGAAAGAGTTGATGGAAGAGCTGAAGCACCATGGATATGTGCCTGATATTGCCTCCGTTTTGCATGACATGGACAGCGAGGAGAAAGAATACAATTTGGCCCACCACAGTGAAAAGTTGGCTACTGCTTTTGCTCTGATGAATACTCCACCTGGAGTGCCTATTAGAATAATGAAGAACATTCGGGTCTGCTGTGATTGTCACTTAGCCATCAAATACATATCTAAAATAAAAAATCGAGAAATCATTGTCCGAGACAATAGCAGATTTCACCATTTCAAAAATGGTAAATGTTCATGTGGAGATTACTGGTAAAAGGAACCTGCATGCATAGATGTTATGACAATTTTGCATGATGTAGGACTCGGTGAGCAAGGGATAATCTATGTGAGAAGTTACTTGCAGCTTTGTATTTCTAATTTGAAATAATGTGAAATTTGTTCATTATTTCTTAGTTGGGACCATATATTCATCTATACAAATTAAGTTATAAGCTTTTTCACGAAGATATTGCAATAAACATCACAGTAATTTAAATTTTACAATTTTCAGGACGTAACATATTAACTCAAATCAAAGTCGGAAAAATTATATATATATAATCGGAGCTCCCACCATTTAGCATTCCTGTTCTCGTCTTTCTCGGGATTTTGCGATTTTTGTGAATTTTCTTCCCTTATTAATTTTCATCTCTTTTTAGTGTTCCCCAAATTTTTACCAATCGTTCATGATCTTTATTATTATCTCTAATAATTTTTTTTTGTTTATTTGTATTGTTTTGCAGCCTTGAAATGGTCACATCTTTGTGATTATTGATAATCCTCACAATTTTTGCAATTTTTGTGAATTTTTGCCCTTATTAATTCTCATCTATCTTTACTATTACCCAAATTTTGACCAAATTTACTACGTATTTTGCAGCCTTGAAATGTTTACATCTTTGTGCCTGTTGATAATCTGCACAACTCAATCAGAATAAGCTTCCCTCGTTCCTCTGTTTCTTTGTGTTCCATGGATATTTTCTACCAGATGGAACCCGTAAGCATGTTGAATGTTTTTCAAATTCAGTTGATGAAGTTCTAGGAAAATGGTTTCTCTGTTGACAGAGCGAATTGGAGGTTCCGCAGCTTTATATCATTATGCTGGCTTCAGTTGAATTTTGTTCGTTCCAAGTCATTCCTCAACTGAGATATCAAGCCAGGCATTCGAATCAAGTTTGGCTTTTTTGCCTGTTCTTGTTAGTTTAGTTACTTGATATCTGCATCAACACATCAACATGTTGTTTATAGGTTAATGATTTTAAGCTAAAATTAGACATATTTGTTTTATTTTATTTTTATTTTTTGGTTTTATGCTTGAATTTTGAATCTCATTGCTTCATCAGCTGTTTTCAGCTTTCGGTGCCGATTTGTTTAAGTAGAATCATGTTGTATGTTCGCTTTGTTTGGTATAAAAATTCTATCTAGATATTCCTCTATTACAATCTGACGAGGAAAATTTGCTTTACCATGCAATGGTTAACGATGCTATAAACAGTGGAGAAGGCGAGTAGCCATAAACAATAAGACGCATGCTTTCTTCTCCAGATATTGAATAAAGAATACTTGGCTTTATTTGCTCAAGATATATGTTCTATTTTTATGTTTCTGTAGAGGCAGAACAATTAATTGCGCAGGAGAAGATGCTGTGCTTGTAATGAGCACCTTTATTGGAAATTTTAGTTGTTGCTGATTATAGAACAATGAAGGTTTTGTCATTCTATTGTACTAAATTGATTTTGTTTATGTTTTATTGATTATTGACAGCATCATTTCAATCATATAAAATAGATGATAGGATTTTATTTCAGAAAAGGTAGATCATAATAATTTTGTGTTGGAGAAGAATAGTATGCTGAGGAATGAAATAATCAACCATCACAGACACTAACTTCAAAACTACGGTTGAAGATTGTTTGTCTTGTTACTTTGTAAAAGAAGAAATCATGTTCTTCTGTTGTGATCTTTACTCATTCTGGTAAATTATTAGACAGTTAAGATGCTTGCAATTCCAAGGGAAAAGTGGAAACTTATCTCCATTACTGTACTTTTGCATACCTACTGATTTCCATGAATTTGATACACTGCCTACACTTGCACCATCTGCTAAATCTATTCGTTCCATTACCATTGCTTTAATGTTCGGCAGATAATCAGCCTCCTCTGCCCATAAATATGATCTTCCCTCCATGTACCATTTTCTCCGCAATGTAAGATATTCTCCTATTTTAGAATAAACATTGGACCTTACCATGTCTATTTGTTATCAATTTTCAATCCAGCAGAGGTTAATTACATTATACGCATGGATTAGATATTAAGTTTAGGTTCACGTAAACACCACCACCACTAATAATAATAGCTTTTCCTCACATTTTTAAGTCGCAGTTAACTAGCAAGCAATAATACGTTGTAAAACCATTTGATTGTTTATTTCTGGCTTCCTAAAAAAGCATTTACTGATTGCTAAGATGACAGATATTAGTTCTAAATGGACTTGGCTTGAATGGCTTGCACCAATCTTTAAGTGCAAGAACTGCAAGATCAGTTCAAGATAAACAATGAATGCAATCCAGAACTGGCC
The DNA here is from genome assembly GCA_037975025.1 of Excoecaria agallocha. Lineage (NCBI taxonomy): Eukaryota > Viridiplantae > Streptophyta > Magnoliopsida > Malpighiales > Euphorbiaceae > Excoecaria > Excoecaria agallocha. The sequence continues at coordinate 48,622,122 of CM075808.1, read as the reverse complement.
ATATGGGCATCAGAAACAATAGATAAGCCAACTATTGACATGCCTACGCTTGTCAAATACCCATCACATCTCAAATAATAGATAAATGGAAACAATTCTACAAATAAATGATGAATTTTAAAGGAATAAAAAGCAGTCGGACTACTAGAAAAGTTTGTGATGCATAGTATTCTTATATCAATACAAAAATGGTAATAGTATGCATAAGCATTGCGCAAGCATGAGCTCCTTGGACATACTGCTGCCCGAAATCCTTCCATTCCTAACCTCAATCCTCTTTCTAACATGTGAATCAAGACCCTGATGCGAATATGCGTGCAGTATCTAAATCTTAATATTGAAGTAGTCTGGATCAAAATGATGCAACCTCACGTACCCATCTTCACCTCCACTTGCAAAACTACACAACCAAAAGTTCGTATAAGTAAGCCTAAAACATTTAACGCAAATTCAAAACTTCTGATGTTGTCCAGACAAATGTATGGTTCTAGATCAAAATGTTAGGCCAACTTCAAAGTTGTACCCTTAGAACTTTTATCAATTCATATATTATCTCTTGCAATTTAATTGCACGAAAAAGCATAATATTGTAAAAGAGCAATCATGCCAGCAAATTATTCAACAAAATGATTTCACCATATGTTTCATGTCTACCAACGCTTTTGAAATGCAGTTAAAACATCCCCTATAGAAGTTCCATTTGTAAAATACGCTTAACATTGTACCATTCACAAATCTTCAAGATCATCTGTTCATGGTTCAGAATTTCCAAAATTGCAGGATTATGCATGCACATACATGAACATACCAATTTACAACATGATCCATACCTTTTCCCATCAGGGTTGAAAGCCAAAGCATTTATAGGTCCAAAATGACCTTTCACACCTCCAATTTCTTCTTGAAGTATCTAAACAAGTAAAAGGCAACAAATATGCATTTAATAGGCTGCACATCACAGACTAAAAATAAAAAAAATAAAAAATAAAATTATATGAGCATGAATGTTTAACCTTGTCATAAAATTTGGCTTCAAACTTCCCAGCACGGTGATCAGTGGTAGTGACAGCTGAAGCATCCTGACCACCTCCAAGAACAACCTGCAGGCCCACAGGGTAATTATGTCCATGAAAAACTATGTAAAGCAACAAAGAATTAGAAGAAATTAATATGGCACCTGTAATCAACTAATAATTGACCTATATTCATTGTCCATCCTCTACTTCTCTCCTTAAAACCAATAACCAGCAAGCAACAAGGGCATATCCTAAAGACACGTAGCTTTGCACTGACACACCAGGACTCAAACCTTTTATCAATACGCTATACAGGATTCCCCATCCACCATCCTAAGGGATGCAAATCCTAGACCATATGATGTGGCACCTTTGCACTAATTGACATTCACTAGGCCTTGAACTTGCAACCTCTTGAATAAGGCCCAATCTACATTATGCAATATTCCCCATCCACCATCCGAAGCCAACCATACAAAACATCGATAAGAGAGACAGTCTAATAAGCATTTTCCTACTAGGATGCATTATCATTTCCATACACATTGATAAATCAAAAGGAAAAAGAAAATAAGTAAAAGATACTACAAACATGAATCCACTACAAGAACATTGAGGTTTCCCATACTTGTCTAAGATCCATTAACCAATTCTCATATCCAATCAAGAAAGACTGATTTGCTTGAAAAGCATCTTGAAACAAACTTAAACTACCTACACTAATTCATTCTTAAAAGTAACAGCTAAAAATCTTGAGATAATCCTGACTTCAATACTTGTTCGTTCAAAAATCATCTTTTAGTCATCTGATTTTGGCCCAACAATATCTTATTGCTAAATTAACATTTTATTAAGCATGTTATCAAGCTTATCACCATCTTCAACTGGATAACATCAAATGCACATACTAGTATGCTTTTGCTAGCATAAGATTAAATAATAAAAACTTCCATACTTTGATGATCAGCATCTAGCAATCCTATGTAAGATTGCTTGAGAAAAAAAAATTACAAACACCGAATCACTACTACAATAACATCAATAGAATTGTCAATAATTCATGTAAACTCACATGATCAAGCAGCGGAGACATTGTAACAGCATTGACTGGACGTTCTGTCACATAGGTCTTGATAAGGGTCAATGTTCTGATGTCCCACAGCTAGAGAAACAGAATAGGAATTAATATATGAACATTTAGGTAAACTCCAACAAATACACATACACACACACACATATATATAAAGATGGAGAGAAAACATATATCTAAGAATTATACCTTAGAAGACTTGTCTAAAGAACCACTAATGAAGTGTGAACCATCTGAAGACTTTGTCAGCGATGTTATTGTCTTCTTATGTCCTACTTCCCTTTCTGACTCTTTCAGAAGTTTTCCAGTCTGCAAGTTTGATCGAAGAGCACAACTTTAAAACTAAATCAGCAAATAAACTCCATGAAAAACAAAAGACCTATAAAGATGACAAATTCAGAGCTTAAGAGTACTGACAATGGCAGTAGAATAGGCAAGCATATTAGCATACACCATCGCCTAAGAAACTATCAAATATTCAACAAAATCATCTTACAACACTCTTCATTTTTATCCAAATCATTTAATGCCACTTAACTACATCGATACCATTACTAAATTTGAAACAGAAGAGTGCTGAAAGTGCAAGCCAAATGTGATACTGTTCAAACTTCTACCCTGCAACAAATGTTGAAGTATTTAGGACCCAAACTCTCCAAACACTAACTGAATTTCCCTCAAGTATATATTATCTATCCACTTGGGATGGAAGTAATAAAATTAGTTTCAACTGCTTTTTATTTAATTTTACAGGTGAAACAATCTCAGTGAGTTTGAGCTGCCTAAGCATGGGCTGAATTTTATTATAGACTGATATTATCAATGTTTTTTTGTCCGCAACAGAACTTGACAAGAATTACTGTACCCAGAACACAAAAAAGAAAAACCTCAACATATTATTCAGAAAACCAATTTTGCCTCTGCTATATCCCAATTCCATTAAAGTACAATTGGATTATCTGACTTTTCCAAAGAATCAACTAAAATCCAAAATTCTGTTGATGTCCTAGATCACATGGGAATTTTATTGGTAGTCCTACATCACCACAAAAACATATATGGCCAATTACCTCAGAATCCCATATGCGAATTACAGCATCTTCACCGGCACTTATAATAGTTCTGATCAGGGGTCCCCAAACAGCTCTGTTAATCCTCCCTTGAGGGCCTTTGAGAATTATAACAGATTCGCCGGTCTCTAGAAACAACATTAATAAATTGGATGAGTACAACATCTCAAATAAAAGCCTACTAATATAGACAACAAAGATCATGACGCATGCAACATCCATAATCATGTCTGTTAATCAAAGCAAGAAAAAGTTGTATCAGTTGCCCACCAATAGATGAACCAAAAACGTTTACACAAGCCCAAGCAAGATACCAAAATTACAATTCACGTCATTAAAAGATTAGACTGAGAAAAAAATTATCAGTTCATACTATAAAATTGCATGATACTGTTAGAATTGCAAAAACTTGAAGGCTTTGCAATATTAGATTTATCCAAAAAAAAAACTTCTAATAAATGAAAGAAGAAATTAGAATTTCAAAATTTTGATGAGTTGTTAAGACGAGATTAATGGAGCCAGCATGATTTGGAATTAACAATTTCAAGTAATACAAGGGAAAGAAGACACATGATTGCGAAACTTGATATTAAGCCTTCACAGTTCAAGCCTTCATTCTTCACATGTCTAACAACTACAGGCAGCTAAGAACACAACTGTTTATAATTTATCAGTTAAATTGACAGCCTAATTTTGCTATATCAACAAGGTATTGCATTCGTAACACATGGGTTAATTAATAGATAGGTTCGTAATTTGTTTAATAGAGCTTGAATAACATGGATTCCAAGCAAATGAAATGCAGCAACTCAAGATTGGTTATGAGATAAAAGAAAAGGAAAAGAAAAACTACTTACGGTCACTAGGATCTCTAGCAATGCGTTTTACATGGATGGCAGAGGGCAATTCCATGAAAGGGTCAGTGGTAATCACAGCAAGTTTATCACCAACAGAAAAGTCCACAGCCCTGGGCAGGTGAATCAAATTGAAGAAATACAATTGAGTCCCAGTTTGAACATCCCACAGCTTTGCTGTCTGGTCTGCGCTGCCTGTAATAAGCCGCATCGAGTCTCCTATTTTTTCAATCAAAAATAAAATTATGTCAATGATATCTGCAAAAATTAACTCCAGAAACTATAACCAAAAAGAGAGAGAGAGAGAGAGAGAGAGAGACTAATTAATAAACAAAATAGAGGGAGAAGGAACTTACTCGAGACATCACAACACCAAACGGCGCCGTTGTGGCCGCGATAGGTGCCCAAACGCTCGCCGTTGTCGGCGAACCAAACAGTGGAGTGTGGTCCTTGGCACAGGAGAACAAGAGGTCGCCTTCTCTATTATACTTCAAAAAAGTTAAGGGCCTTTCATGCCCTTTCATCAAAATTGGCCTCATCGAAGCTTTCTGTTCCGATCTGCAATGAAAAGAGAAGAGTGTTCTTCTGCAGCTAGGGTTTAACAGCGAGGAGGAGAGAGAGAAGAAGAGTTAATCGTTTCTCAACTATGATGCCGGTTAGCTGATTGCGGGCCGGTTAGGGCTGTTTGTAATAGGGAGTTTTACAAAACTACCCAAAAAACAGCACCCATTAAAAATATCTCCACCTCCTTTTCCTTTTCAACATTACCTCTTTTTAAATTTCTATTTTTAAAAATATCACTTTTTGAGTCACACACAAACTCTAATTTCTTTCTTTCTTTCTTTCTTCTTCTTTTGCCATTCCACTTCTTTCGTTCTTCTTTCGTTTTCTTCTTCTTGTATTCTTCTTCCTGCTGTTAGATGAAGATTTTAAAGCTTCCTTTTTTTAATTCCTGCTCTGCATTTTTAGTTAAATAAGATTTTGAAGGTAAGTCTCCTCCTCTATCGTTTTTCTTGAAAATTAATTCTGTTTTTTGTTTCTCAAACGTAAAATTTTAAACATTAATCCAAAAATCAAATTTGAGTTGTATTTGAAAGTTGGATGTTGTATTTGAAGGTGATTTCTTAGGCATAACCGGTTGTTCAAATTAATTTGTTGAATTGCTGTTATTTATTTCTTCTTGTATCGTTAATTTGTTAATTTGCCAATGTAGAATTGGTTTCTTAATTTCTGTATACAAAGTATTTGACAAAATGCCAATATGAATTTTTTTATGAGAAAATGTTCTATAAAATAATCTACTCCTAATAAATATATTGTCCATGATAAACTAATTCTACTCTTCTATGATATTTTAAACATTTTTGTTCCGTTCTCGTTCTTATTTTATAAAAATTCATAACAAAATTAATTAACTCCTTCTAATTTTATCCTCTCGTCCAACTATAGTGAGTGCTATATAAAATTGTGCATAATGAGTTAAGAAGTGCCTCCAATTCTCATATACAGTACATGTACATATATAAGTTCTTAAAGGGTGAGTTGGACGAGCGAGAATAAATAATTATGCATAGTTATTTATTTCAGTGTTAAGGTCGTTGAGAGAGAATGAATGAGTAGAATGACATAGGCCATTGGTGAATGCAAATAATTGCTCCAATAATAAGCCTCCATTTCTCATTACCCTGTCCTCTGGCTCCTTCTCTGCATCCCTGTTGTGTTTAATGCATGAAATCACTTGTAATAATAAAAAAATTATTACAAACTAGACTGGTTCTTAGCATTAAAAAACAGTTTCATAAATATTTCCATATATATGCTTGTCTTAATTTCGGCACCTTCATAAATATTTACTAACTGATCCATTAACAGGAATTGCAAACTAGACTTATATGAACTAAGCTAAATGGAATAAAACCTTTTATTTTGCTTTTGAAACTTGATGATTTGTTGCATGTTTTTTTCCAAAATGATCGAACTTTGTTTTATAACCTCATTGCCAAAGCTCCAGTACCTGAATTATAATGTTGTCTTTATTTCTTAGCCATGAAATTTCTTAACTACTTGTAAGGCATTCATACAGTTTCACAAAATGTCTTTATTGATATTGTATTTTGACACTTTTTAAATACAGATATGGATAATATTCCTGTTTTGATTAAGTATAAAGGAAAATGGACAAGTGACAACAAATTCGAAGGATTTGAAGTAAAGGAGTACTAATACCAAATGATTGTAGCTATGAAACTTTTGTTGGGATAGTATCAGATCAATTAAAAATCACTACAGAAATAGTTCATATCAATATAAAGTATTTTGTCAAAGATTTTCCATTAGAAGTAGAAGATGATAATAGCATGAAATTTTACTTGGAATTGAAGAAGAGGGACACGGATCTCACAGCGTATCCTTTAGATCTTACAGAGATTGAGAAAGGTTAGAAACAACCAATTTTTATTACATTTATGACTTACACATTTTGGTATATGGCTGGTATACCAGGTATACTGATCAATATACAAAAAACCTTAACAATTATGCAAAATTTCATGTATACGTGGCCTCCTTGGGGGGTACACTATCAATAATTGGGAAGGAAAGTGCGCCTTTGAAATCTCTAGTCGAAAAAGAGAAAAAGGGGAAACAAAAGTAAGAAAAAAGCAACCTGGCCTTCAAATTTACCGAGTTCCAAAATAAATGGAACATCCTGCTAATATCAATGATCAAGAAAGATTATCAACCAGGAGGTTGTATCTAATGATAGTTTATATATCATCACTCTTGTATTTTTCTATTCAAGAATTAGGACTAATAATTTTTAGTTTTCAAACACAAAAGTAGTTTTGGTAACTTTCTTCTTTATATAATGAACCGTTACTAGTTCGCTGAAATCATGAAACGAGTGTCATAAGGCTACCAATGTATTGTGGTATACCTTAGAATGCAGACTACCAATCTCAATTCTAGATTTTGGTATACCACTGGTATACCAGGTATACCGCTGGTATACCAAAATCCAGATTGCCAATCTTAATTCTGGATATTGGTATACCGCTGGTATACCTGATATACCAGAAGTATACCAAAATTCAGATTGCTAATCTCAATTCTGGATATTGGTATACCGCTGGTATACCAAAATCCAAATTGCCAATCTCAATTCTGGATTTTGGTATACCAGGTATACCAGAGGTATACCAAAATTCAGATTGTCAATCTCAATTCTGGATATTGGTATACCACTGGTATACCTGGTATACCGCTGGAATACCAAAATCCAGATTGCCAATCTCAATTTTGGATTTTGGTATACCGCTGGTATACCTGGTATACCAAAATCCAGATTGTTAATCTCAATTCTGGATTTTGGTATACCGCTGGTATACCTGGTATACCAACGGTATACCAAAATCTAGATCGTCAATCTCAAATTCTGGACTCCAATATTTTTTTATTTGTAACATGCTGTTTCTTTTCTTCCTTATAAAAAAAATATATGGATAAAATTTCGTAAAAAAAATTATGGCATTCTTTAAATCTAAAATTAAAAAAAAACGATAAATCAAGTAATTTCCTTTATATTTTTTTTATAGCATAATAGAAAATGTAACCATTTTTTTAAACCAAAATTAAAAATAAAGGAAATTCATATAAATTCTTTTATTTTTTCAATGTATGTTTTAATCAGTATTTTATCTCTTTAAATAACTTAAATGAGTGGTATTAGCCAAATTTACTATTTTCGTACCCTTCAATTAAATTTGAATTCACTTTCATGCGATCTATGTATACTGCACTTTTTAATGATCTAATTATAACTTGAAAAATTATACTAACAATGAACCAACAAAGTTAAAGGAATTGAGATTCCATTGTGAACCTGAGCACCATTCCCTTTAGTCTGTTTCTAGGAAGCTAAAACAGCAAATATAATATAATCTAGTGCGTAAATCATTGCCCAGCTTATAAATTGATAAAAGGCAATCCAAAAGGGTAGAAGATTATTGGCCTCATACTTGCTACCTAAATGTATATATTAATTAATAAGTATAAAGAAAGTACATGTGTCGGGCTGTTGTTGAAGATTCTTTAAATTAATTACAGCTATTTTTTGAGAGAATAATAACAACTATTTTTTTGCTGCATCTTTCTAAAATGGAATATATTTTTCTTTTTATAGAATAGGCATATAGCAGAATTATAATTGTTAAAAGGACTGAACTCAAAAGTGATATATACGTGTTGGCTATCTAATAAAATCTTTAGTAATTAGATTTGCTTTTTAATTGCCCATCAGATATTCTCGAGATCTATACTAGCCTGTGTCGTTGACCATCTTAAACCCTGGAATGCAAGAACATCTTCGACCAGACTCTACATCATAAGTGCAAACACTGTTGGGTCCACAAATTTCATGAATAGTGCAGGGCTGAGAAGTGAGTTACCATGAAACAACCCAAGATTCCTTTCCTTCTTCACGACTGTACAACCGAAGATTACCATCAAAATCAGCCTTCAATCTTCTTTGCAAACTCTGTCCATAATCAACAGCAAAAAAACTGAAATTATCAGTAGATAAAAAATTACCCAAGGAATCAAGCACCACAATTTGAACTGTTGTAAGTAGACCTTTGCTCTTCCCAAGGTAAAGACCTAGGGTCCGGCCAGAAAACAATTGAGATCTCAGGACCATCGTAGAGAAGATGGAGAACTGAAGAAAAGCTCTGTTAACAGAGCTTGAAAGAAGAAAGAAATATTTCAAGTATATCGTCTTCTTATTGAATGAATATAAGATTGTATTTATACAAGAATAAAACAAATAACCGCTTCTCTAACAGAAAAGACACGTAAGCAATACAAGAAACACGTGAAGTGAATACAAGAAGAAGCGCTGGAAAAACAGGGATGAACAGAGTACATAAAACTAACTGAAAAACTAAGTAATTAATAAACCAGCTAATATAATCTACAAGAACATTGTCGTTGTCTAAATAGAACTTGTAAAACCTTGTCAAAAAGTTACTTCAACTTCTGGAAGAAACAAGCTACGTGTCCCTATTGAAAAGTTGTAGAGGAAGGAAGGTTGGGTGAATCAAAACTTTGCCACAAAATGCCTTGAGTAGTGTTATGCAAAACAAGATTGCTGCTATCTTTTAGGTCCAATTGAGATAAAGACGACACAGTATCGGTAGCCCAAACTGGTGGCCGACCACCTGCATCGGTGATGATAAGGTTACCAGTTCTGAGAAGGGAGAGTTTTGAGCGTCTTCCATTTGGTGACGCATGAAGGATCATTGTACCATATGGCAAACCAATAAGCATTATTTTTCCCAGCAAAGTAAAAGCCAGCGGCGATTTTTCCGTTCAGTGAAATCAAAACATGGTCTGAATCTTCCACAAAAAGTTTTACCTGTATCATGCTTCACGGCTGATTAGTAGAATCGGTGAAAAAAGCTGAGTCGAAAAGATGTCGTTTTAGAAGAGTAAGATCAAGATATCAACCATCGTTGAGAAAAAGACACTGGAAAAGCCAAAAGGGAAGAGCATGAGAAGATGAAACGGTTGGTAAAAGGAAAATCAAAGTTCTGTACAGGGATTAAAAGAAAAAACAAAAAGCGGTATTTTTAAAAACAGAAAATTTAAAAAATGGTAAGTTTAAACATTTTAAGAGATGGTTGCATTTTTAAAAATTATAGTTAAAAAAGTGGTAATCTGTGTAATTTCCTCTTTGTAATATTCCTCGTCTATAAATGATTTCGGCCCACGTAAATGAAATACATAAAAATAGAATTATATTTTTAATAAAATTTCATAAGATAATGTATAATATGTTTTAATGTGCAAACAGTTCAGATACGTAAATCCCGTGTCTATGTTATCTTTTTTATTTCTTTTTTTTTCCTTAAATTTAATTTAGAATATCTCTGATTTCAAGAGGCATCGCATGAGTAATTGCAATATCAAATAAAGTGACTTATTTTACCAGATGATGCGATTGTACATTTTTTTTTACCTCACGAATTAATAGGGAATTAGATAATATTTAATTATATCATTTTGATTTAGTTTTCTGCAATACCTTATAATTTTTATACTGCAAATTTTATATAATATCCACATAGTCTTATATGTCGAGTGCATTTTGTGAGCATTTGAATAATACAAAAATCACACACATATAATTGACTTGTGTATCAAAAGATATATGAATAAACCCAAAGAAAATTCCTTCAAAAAAAAAAAGAAAGCAAATGTTTTATTACACTACGATTAATCATTATGCTAAATCTAATTTATTATATAAAAAAATTAAAAATGAATCAGACATGTTTATGGTCTTCTAGTAACATGATACAAAATTTCAAGTTATAGTTGTAGATAGTAGATGCATTGTTCTTCATCTTTTATTTTGAAAGGATTTGACAGCAAGACAGTATTTAATAATAAGCTTGATGGAAGTATTTGATATTACACTTCAGTATTTATATTACCAAACAAATAAAAACTATTTTAGCAAATTACAGAAACCATTAATAGCAATTAGAGAATATTTAGATTTGATGTTCATTCTTCATCAGCATAGGTCTTGCATATATTGAAAGTAAATTAACGAAAATATGGTACAAATTACTCCACAGAACCATAAAGGAAATGAGTTTATCACAGTTGTGGAACGTGATTTTGTTTTTATGTACAGAACATTTTGCAATTAAGACCGTTACTGCCAACAACAACTAGACCGTTGTCTTCTAAAAATTGTTAGGAGGCCTTCTTCTGTTTGTACCTCTTGGCACACACAACGTAGACGAGCATGTTCATGATGCTGAGTCCTGCTAAGAGCCAGAAGAAATAATCAAGATGTCCCTCATTCAAGTTGTCTGGAATCCATCCCGGACTTCCACCTGCAGTCGTGAAATATGTCACCATCGTTAGAATGAATGAACTCAGATAATTGCCCAAAGACGCCGTGAGAAGTGATAATGCACTGCATAAACTCCGCATAGCATCTGGAGATTGTTCATAGAAGAATTCAAGCTGTCCAATGAAAGTAAAGACCTCTGCAGCACCTACTAACATGTATTGCGGTATTTGCCAAAAGATACTAAGAGGCACGGGAGAACTCTCATCAACCAAACCGAGCTCCTTAGCTAGCTGCAACCGCCTAATTTCAACCAAAGCAGCAGCCGCCATCGATAAAACTGAAATGAAAAGGCCAATGCCCATCCGCTGTAACTCCGAGAAGCCCCTCTCTCTGCCTGTGAACTTCCTCGCTATTGGAACAACGATTCCATCATAGATCGGCACCCAGCAAATAACACTTATGACGTCAAACATTGACAAGGACGCAGGAGGGATGGTGAATGAACCAATTTTTGTATCCATCAGCATCCCTTGTTCAACGAACATTGTAGCCATTTGGGCATACACGGCAGCAAAGACAATTCCTGTGGCCCAGATTGGAAACATTCGGACCAAAATCTTCAGTTCCTCCACCTGGGTCACTGTGCAAAGCCTCCATGGATTGTTGAACTCCCCACATTTGGCCTCAGCATCTGTAATCACGGCAGCTTTATCAAGGCACCTGCAAAGAAAAAGATTCTCAATAGTTGTCAATTAAATGAAACTGACAGGCAAATAGTTACATTAAAATGCATATCTTTATATAACATATTAATGTTCACATAAAAGCACTAAAGAGGATCCCAAAAGCATTATTTTCTCTCCAGTTTTCCCTGCCTAATTACTTAGGAAAGACGAAACATCTACAAATACTCCAACAAACAATTGCAGAAGGGCCCCCAATAACAATATTACAAGATAGAGAGAGTAGACATAAAACTTATTGACAAATCAACATGAGATGCCATCCAACCAAATGTTTTACGTGACTCTTCTGCTAGAGCACAAAGTATATATACAAAGTCCTCCAAAAGATAATAAACATGAGTAAATTCACCTTCATAGAATTTTTCAACCTCACTTAAATATATGATCAACTTATTTAAGGAAATATAAATTCAGAAAATTCTGGAAACAAGACAATTTACAGCATACACATCAACTCACGTATTGAAAACAGCATATAACTAAAGGGGATGAAGAAGAAACTTACTTCAACTCATTGCTATGCTCCAGTTTTCTGCTCCCTTCAATGGCAGAATGTCCATCCTGTGTTTCATATAGAAGACTGCTATCTAGAGGGACCTCCACATTCTGCTTATGGAACGATGCAACCAAAACTTGGCACATCCTCGTCAAAGGACTCCCCCCTGGTCTCTGAAATCTATAGAGGGGTGTTCCTGTGAAGAAGCTTGCAATAGCAATGGCCATAAATACTGCAGGAATGCCAAATCCGAGACCCCACCCAGCATTGTCTTGAATATAAACTATTAAAGTACTTGATACAAATGCACCAATATTAATAGAAAAATAGAACCAGTTGAAGAAAGATCCCTTCTTCATCCTTTCTTTAGGATCCGTGTCATCAAACTGGTCAGCCCCAAAGGATGAAACACATGGCTTGATACCTCCGGTACCAAGCGCAATCAGATAGAGACCAAAGAAGAATACTGCATACTGTGCTGGAGTTGCAGGAGGGCATACAGAGCCCGCACATTCAGATGGTTTTAGTGCAGGAACCGATGCTGAAAGCGTCAATGTACACATGCCCTAGGCCAATTGAATAAATCTTCAGTTATCCAACACAACACAAATTATTAATATAAAACACATCAGACAACAAAAATCAGCATAAAGATTCAGAAACCTGATTTGAACTAGCAAATGAGCTCCCTATTTTATCAGATTTCAAAATGTTAACTTGATCCAAAATTTCCTCAAAGATTTTTTCATGATTCTCATAGGTAGATGACTAGGTCAAAACAACAGACTCTGCACTCCTAAATATTAAATAAACTTTCCTGTAAAAAAACAAATAGAAAAGTTCATAGGAAGTAGACTATAGTTTGCAAGGAGGTTAATGCAATAGGCTACATGTTCTTTTGTCATTCATCTCACACTGTTCTCGCAACAACCACCATGGTATATCTTCGAGTTACAGCTAAAAGAATTCATAACTAATGTTTCAGAATACCTTTAGGTCAGTTATTCCACAGCTAAGTTCAACAAACAAATTATTAATAAATTAAATCGGACAAATCCCAAAAAAGTATTACTCCCCTTCTTCAAAATCTTCACAAACAAAATAAGTTTGCACAAATAGTTTTTTAGGACTTTAAATATTCACATACTTAAACTTATAAAAAGAAACAAAATTGTTTTAAGAAAATAATGCTTCAAATTCAGCTACTTGTTTTTTTCGTCCAAAGGTTAGATTTGAGCAATCATTAATTAGGACTCTATTTACTGAAAGTAAAATATCCTCTGGGGGGCATTTCTTTTTCACTTCTCTCATAGCTGAGATAATTTCATCCAAAAAAAAAAAAAAAGAAGAAGAAAGAAAACTATAATGTACCCAAAATAAATTAAAAAGGAGAGTTCAGTTAATATTACAATCAAGTAGATAGTGGAAAATGTAGCTATTGTCCAATATCTTCCCCAATAAGCATCTGCCAATATCGCTCCAATGAGGGGTGTAATGTAGCAAGTGCCTGACCAGGTAGTAACATTTCTTGCTGCAGATACATTTCCTTCATGCAGCTTCTTAGTAAGATAAGTAACAAGATTAGTGGCAATCCCATAATACGCCAAACGTTCACAACATTCGTTACCTGCACGTTACACGATAAATGTCAAAAAGATGATAGGTGCCATAAAGATAGCAGTGTGAAGAATAATGATATCGTACCCAAAATGAAAGGACATGCTTTCCAATTTCCAGTCTTCTCCTTGAGGACAGGATTGCCTTTAATATCAACAGAGCCATCTCCTGTGTAGAGCTCATTGCTTCTGTTCTGAAGATATAAAATTAAACATCATATGGACATGGCTCATGCGTATGCGTGTGCATGTATGAGTGTGTATAGAAAAAAGAACATGATGACATCAGACCATAAAGTGAAGTCATCTTTTTATATTCACAACAAATTATTCAAAGTCTTTCAAAAGCCTCCATGAAGGATAGAACACCTCATAAGCGCAGAAATAAGGCAATCATTGAGATATCACAAAAGATGGACACATAACAGATGGGCATGCCATCAAACAAATCCTGATTTAGTAAGATAGCCCAGCCCAACATCCCAAATAACTTCTTAAACATGAATGCTCTCACAATTTCTTTCCAGCAAGTGATTCTTTGAAGGTAGTTTAACTTCAATTATCATCATTTAAATAGCAGTTGGATTTGAGCGAAGGTCTCCTTGTAGAGAAATACATGTGCATGGCTTTGATGGGAATTAGAAGAACTGTGGTAAAAAGGATATGACACCTCTACCAGGAACATCATTAAGCTGAATCAGTTTGACCAGTAACCTACAGAAAATGGAACAATCTGAAATTGGCAATTATTGCCTCTGAGAAGCATATAGGCAACCCAAATTAAGCTTAAGAGAATACAGAAAAGATTCCAATCCCCAGTTTCAGCCTCAGATTTGTCTGCATCAGTGTAATTTCACAGGCAACAGAAGAAAGTATGCACCTGATCTCATACATTATTAAGTGCAACATGTGCTATCCTCTTATTCTTGAGAGGCTTGGATTTGGCGGTTTGCACAGGCAATTAGTGTTTGTCTAGTTTATACACAAGCAGCTGAAGTTTGTACATATTGTATGAAATAAGGAATGTGATGGAGAGTATGCTATCAGACAGGAGGTCCAAGCCCAAAGGCCCACCAGATCCAAACAGAAGGCGGGAAAAGCAGGGGAGGCTGAGCTGACTGAAGATTGGTTAGGCATGAGGAAGGGAATAGGAGAATAAGTATAAATAAGCTGGGACTTGTTGGGGACGACATGCTTTTGCTGTGATTGTATTTTCACTTTTGAGTAAAGGAGGGAACAGGGAGAGGGGAGTGCAGCTCTTCTTCTTGTAGTTTAGGCCCTTAGTATTTGTTTTCCTTTTATTGTTCTTATTTCCATCTTTTGCTGTTATTGTGTTCATTGATTGTAATGTTACAACAGTGAGGTTGCTGGGAACCTTTTCTCTTGTAATCAGATATTACTAATCAATAGACTTTGGTTCATATTCATTACTGTTGGTTCTTGTACTTTCCTTGTGATTGAGTGTTGGTGTTATTTCTTATCTGTGTTTTATCATAACGGTTCATAATTGAATGCTTACAGTAGAAAATCAAAGGAATATCAAACTAAGACAGTTCTTTCAGACCACACGATAATAATATCAGTTGAAGCTTTAACTGAATCCATGATCAAAGCTCAGCTTAATTTTAGTGGGAGTTGCAGACAACTTATTCAAAACATACCAAAGGGAATCTTTATATTTTCACAACCCAATTGAAGCTAAAGTCTTGAACACCCCCCAACCCACCCCCATAGAAATGCCAAGACAAGAACTTTCTGCCTGGCATAAATAGAAAAATTAACTTAAGACATTTATTCAACAGCAATAACCATCCATGCAAGAAGAAAATACTTTCATCCATCAACTTTCGCATTCATAAAGCTCAAATAGCAAAGAAATCAACATTGTCTGATATCTAAAACGAGCCAATAAACCTCAGGAAGATCACATAACGATCATGTAATTACAAATGTAACGAAATTAAAGGCTGTACAATTGTTATTAATAAAATCGGTGAGCTGCTCCGAACAGAGTCCCAAATCAACCATACTGAGTGTCTATGTTAATTTCTACCATTTCTACAGAATAAACTGAATAAAAGACATCTAAATAATCAGACAATAATCAAACTTAAACAGATCCCAACGATTAAAAAAAAAGCTTTTACATGGTCAAACACTAGAATACATCAAATTAAAGATGAAAACTGGTGAAAGGTATTACCCGAGGTAGAAATATAGCTAGAAACAAGTTAAAAACATCAACAAATCCACCTTCCAACCGAAAAAAAGAAAAATGGAATTTACAATTCGAATTTTGGGTTTTCCCATTCCATGGAAAATAATTAAAAAAAAAATTCAAGTTTGACGACATCGGCTTCGAGAGAGAGGATACCTGTTCTATAAGTCCATCCTCCAGAAGCGATGTGTGCTCCTCCACGGAACCCATTCCCTAATTCGATTCCTTCTGTTGGTGCAATCAAAACAAAAGTGAAATTGTCTGTCAATCAAAGAGAGGAAAGAGAAGAAACTTTGGTCTAAGTCGAAGAATCAGCAATTTTAAAACTAACAAAAATCTCGGTTTGTTATATAGAAGAGGAGAAGGAGAATATAGAGGTGGGCTTAGATAAGGCGGAGGTGGGTGGGGTCGTTATGCTTAAACGCCTAAATTTTTTATTTTTTTCTTGAACTGTACGCCTATGCCCAATCTGTTAAATAATTTTACATTTTTGTTTGATTATTATTATTCTTATTATTTACTTCCTATTTTAAAATCATTTTTATATTATTATTTGTTCCATTTTAAATATTATTTTTGAAGTTAAAAAAAATTACTTGTATGTCTCTATTTAATATATAGTTTATTAAATATTTTTTATTATTTTTTTTAACTAAAATTAAATGTAGTACTTAAAAATATAAAAGAGTATTTTTATCAACCATTATAATTTTTTTTATGAAATTAAATTATTTTAATTATTTTTAATTTTCCTAAAAAATAATTTTTCTAAAATTGAAGGGAGGCAGTACTATTCAATTTTCATTTTTACTCACTACATATATTAAAATTACATAAATAACATCTTCTGAATATTTAATAAAATAGTTTACCTTTTTATAAATTTATTTGGTGTAAATTCGAATTAATTAAATTTATTATATAAATTATTAAAATTTTCTATATAATATAAAAAATAAATAACTAAAAAAATCTCAAAATTTTAAAATATTATTTATAAATAATTAAATTATTTTTATTAATTGATATTGAGAAATTAATAAGAAGATATATAAATATATAAAAATGAAGATAGAATGAAAAAAGCAAGTAATAATCTTTTTCCTTTAACTTCTAAAAAAAGAAATTTAGAAGCAAAGCTTGAAAGGGAGTGGTTAGTTTATAAATTTATATGTGAATATTCAAGTCTTTGAACACATTATCTCATGAATTTTATCAGACGAAAAAATTAAAAATTAAAATTATAAGTTTATAACTTATAAAACGGTATGCTTAAATTGGTGTTAGTTAACGGTATAATAATAATAATAATAATAATAATAATAATAATAATAATAATAATAATAATAATGGAATTTAGAGGGTAGAAAATGAGTTTAAATTCGTCAATTTTTTTTTTTTTGCGAAATGCACGGGGTACCCTGGATGGGCTCCAACTGTAGAATGCACCTTTAAATTCGTCAATTTTAAATATATTTAAGAGTTTGGGGTTAACTTTCTATTATATTAATAGCTACTTTTGCCCCTGCATGAAAACAGAAATAATAAATATTATCCCTGCAGATTCAAATTAAATTAATTGATAGCTCCAAAAAACTTTAAACTTAGGATTTTAATTTTGCTTAATAGTATTACAATAGTATACACCGTCGGATCAAATAAAATAAATAATCTAACGATGGGTATGCATGGCTGCTACAAGCATAACATCACAGCTTTTTTTAAGCCATAAAATTGAATAAAAAATAATAATATATAATAAAATAGCATTGAGATCAGATCAAGCGCACACAAGTAAGTAAAATTATAATCAAACCCCCTTCCCCACAGAATTACATTTTTCATGCAAACTTCGGTGTAAAATCCATAATCTGTTAAAACTTTTTTATTTGTCAGCGTGGCTTCCTGTGAAATATTTTTTTTTTTACTTTGCATAAATTAAATAAAATTAAATGAGAATTTAACTGTTTTGCTCCAATTCTGGAGCCATCAATATTTAAAAGTAAAGATATTTTAATCTATATTATTCACATAGAAAAATGCCAGATTACATATTGATAACAAAATTAATTAAATTTAATATCAATAAGTTTCTAATACCTCCAAATTGCTTTAGTGAATTGGCATCAATATGATAGTGTATTGCTGTGGGCCGCATTGTCTCAAATTATTCCATTGCATGGATTTAGCCCTTACATGAAATTTAAAACCAAAATTTGATCCACTACGGTGCCGTTTGAGCTTCTGGTTCCATAATCATCCTTATGGTCCTCGTGCATTACTGTTATTACTTGTTAGGTGGGAACTGCCAGCAGCAGCTTTACTACCTAACTTTCGCCACTCTAAAAACGTGTCTAACTGTCAGTCAGCCTCCAAATTCTGACCCAAACAAATGGAGAACCCAATCTTTAAATGGATCCATTATAAGAAGGGAGTTTTACAAAACTACCCAGAAAATAAAACTCCTGCTTAAAAATACCTCCACCTTCATTTCCTTTTTAACATTACATTTTTTTTAAATTTCTATTTTTAAAAATACCACTTTTTAATCCAACACAAACTCACCCTCTTCTTTCCTTCTTCTTCATTCTCTCAAAACCAGATCCAATCTTGGCATTATTCTCGGGCATTGGAATCTCTACACTTTCGATTTCGATTCTATTTCTTCTGGTGGCCCTTCCGCCGCAAATTTCAACAACCCTTCAAGCAAAGGTGGTGGGAGAGAAGCCTTGGGTTCCTGCAATGGGTTGGTTGCGTTGCCACCTGCCAAGTAAGTTTTCTGGTTTTCTTTGATTTCCTTGTTCTTGTTAATTATAAGATATATTGTTCTTAATACAACATGTAGAACATGATTAAGAGAAAAGGAAAAACTTGGATCTGGATCTGCGAATCGGCAGATAGAAAATATTTTATAGAAATTTAATTTCGAGTCCATTATTTATTCTTTTTGTAATTATTATTACGTAAACCAAATTGTTTTGCCATTGAAATGTTGGAATTTTCATGGCTTTGGTTTGGTTATCGAGAGCAGAGAAAAAGAACAAAACATAAAGAATCTTATCTCGAGAGCCAAACAAGAAAAGGAAAAGATAGTCTACAGCTAAGCAACCAAACACTTCACATATGAATATTATAATTCAGTTGTCCTAAATAATACTCATTCAGCAGATAAAAGAAAAGATAAAATAATGAAGAAAATTCAGCTCTTTTTGCTGACCATATATAAATTAAAATGCGATTAATCAAATATTATAATTATTTGAATTTAAAAAAATATTCTTTTCAGGGCACAAGTTGTGGGTTGGCCACCAATTTGGTTTTTCCGTAAGAATGTAATGACAGTGCAGAAAAACAGTGACAAAAGCGAACAGAGCGCCACCGCCACCACCTCTTCCGGCGGAAGTTGGGGTACAGCTTTTGTGAAAGTGAGCATGGATGGTGGATGTTCTTACTATATTTCATTTTATTTTTTCAGTACCGTTGAATACTTGAAGAACCATTTACAAGGCTTTACATGAAGTATGAAGCAGAGTAGCTTTTCTTTTGTTTTCTTATTCTCATGTCAGTTTTGTACTGCTGGATTTTACTTCTGATTATATTGTTATCTGTTTAACAATTGGGCAAAACAAGTAATTATGTGATAAGAATTTTGAGCTGGATTTTCTCATTTGCCTTTGTGGATTCTTGTGAAGAAAAGCATTGTGTCTGCTTTTGCTCAAGGCCAACAGTTTTGAGTTTTCTTTTCATGTTCTCTTTGCCGATTAAGAAAAAATCGAGTGGGATTTAAATCCTTTGGTTATGCTTTTGAGGTTCAGTTGAAATTCGCCCATACTTTTAAGTGATAAGCCATTGTTGAGCCCATACTTATTCAGCATGGTCTGTGCTATATTGCTGCAAGGGCGAGGAATAATGGTATTAAGAAGTAGTATTGTAAATTATTGCAATATGCGGCGGCATTTCAATATCCAGGGGTACTTTTTGCACGAGATTGTAGTCTATTCATCACGTCATCCTTCCATTATTAGCACTGCCATATTTGTGCTGGAATCGACCTACAATTCGAATTTGATATTAAATGCTATTGCAAAGCCTTTTGTTTCTTGTTGATTATACTAATCGGTAAAGTCGTTCTCCATTACTGTGCTCCTATTCCATTCGTTTCTTGGCTTATATTGGTTACATTTGCAAATCCTGTGATGTCATTTATTCCAGTTGTTCAGTAGCACTATCTCACATGAAATGCAAGCATCTAAAGTTTAACGGACTAATAGAAATTACAAAAAAGTATTTTAATATGCTTTTTCTGATGGATTTATGCAAACATTAACATAGACTGAGG
The DNA here is from genome assembly GCA_037975025.1 of Excoecaria agallocha. Classification (NCBI taxonomy): domain Eukaryota; kingdom Viridiplantae; phylum Streptophyta; class Magnoliopsida; order Malpighiales; family Euphorbiaceae; genus Excoecaria; species Excoecaria agallocha. Next base: position 48,601,815 of record CM075808.1, on the reverse strand, counting down.
AGCAGTAGGAAGTGACTGTAACTTTGGGTGGCATTCTAATCATAAACTTTCAAATCGTAGCATGATATTATTTAAATATAATATTAACTAATATTTATTTAATTATTTTTAATAGGATGTCAAATAACTTAAAAAGGGAGACTCAGTAATGATATGGCATCTATGTAATAAATACGAGCCCACTGATAAATATCTTTTCTTAAGCACCTCAACAGAAATTGAATACCCATTTTCCGTATTTCCAAAAATTTTACAAACTCAAATGAATTGAATATTCTCCTACTTATTATCCACCTCAATTTGCTCCCTTTCATTAGTTCGTCTTATAATTTGAGAGCTTTAAAAATAATAGCTTCAGATAATTAAAAGCTATAAAGAAACAGTCTTTCTAGGTGATCTGCAATTTTCTTACGGTTATTTAATATAATAACAGCTGAGAATTAGAAGCTAAAAAGGACATTCGTCCTAATTCATTTAAAATTTAGTCACTTTCTTTCTCACTTAGAGAGCTTAAGGTGACTTTCAAGATTTTAAAAAAATAATTAACTACGCAGCATTAGACGCTAAAAAGAACCCGATATACAATTTTAATTCTGAAATTTGGTATACCAGGTGGTATGCCGGTATACCGTCTGGTATACCAAATCCAGGATACAATTTTAGTTCTGGATTTTGGTATACCAGATGGTATACCGGTATACCGTCTGGTATACCAAAATCCAGGATACAATTTTAGTTCTGGATTTTGGTATACCAGGTGGTATACCGGTATACCGTCTGGTATACCAAAATTCAGAATACAATTTTAGTTCTGGAATTTGGTATACCAGGTGGTATACCGGTATACCGTCTGGTATACCAAAATTAAAAATCACAATTTCCACAACCATCCTCAACAAAATAATTACAATTGAAAGATAAATTTTACCTTACAAATTACAATCAATTTCATATTTGAAATTAACTTACATATATTATCAAATAATAATCCATTATTGGCGTCCTATAAACATTAGTACATGGAAAGATACAAACCATATGAAAATAATTTTCATTTTTCATTTGTAATCCACTTATCATGAACATTCCGAATTTGATAATTTTTATTCACTTATCATGAAATGTAATCCACTTTTTTTAGTTTTAATTAATAGTTAAAAAAATCTATTATTAATATTTAATTTAGCGTTTTGAAATATATAATATAATTTTAATTTTTTTAAACTGGTATATCGATGGTATACCTAGTTTACCACCTTGTATACCAGAAGGTATACCCGGTATACCGGTGGTATACCTTCAATTCTAGATTTAGTATAAAATATAGAAGAAAATCCAACAAATTCAGCTACTAATTAGAACATGATACTTCATTTTTATTGTTGGCCTGGGTAGAATTGGATTCCTAGTGGGTATTCTCTATTTGGAGTCGATTCATCAGTTCCTATACTAAAAGCCATTGAAATAAATGACATCTGCGTGCTAATAAGTACTAACCATAAATTTATGAATTCAAGAAAAGACTCACTAACTTCCACAACATCGTTTTACTTTAACATGAAATCATGGACTTGGTATGACATTATGATAATACTGGTAAGAATAATTAGAATTTTATTAGCGGGAATTCCAGGCAATAGTACACGTAGTATAGTTATTCTAATTCTTCAATAACTTGTAATTGTTGGCGGGGGCGTCTTCCAGCTCCAGGCACTGCATGACTTTTTTTGGCAGCTGTAGACGCAAAAGGATTTGGTGGGACTGTTAAATTTTCTGCAGCTTCCAACATTTGAACTACAAATTTCATGGAAGGACGATACACAGGATGCCACTGAATGCAGCAGAGCCCAACAATTGCAAATTTCTTTGCAATGTTTAGATCTCCCTCTTCTTCAATATCAATTCTCAGGTCTTCTCATTGCTCCAGCAGATTATATATCCATTCTGGAAAATAGATCTGGCAATCGTTCTCCCCGGTAACTTCAACATTCTTTCTTCCTCCAACCATTTCCAGCACCAACATTCCAAAGTTGTAGGCATCAGACTTGTGCGATATGTTCCCAAAGTTCCTGGAGAATACTTCAGGTGCAATATATCCCATTGTGCCCTTGGCAGCTGTCATTGAGACTGCACTTTGATCCTTGGAACATAATTTAGCTGTACCAAAATTTGCGATTTTTGGATTCAGATTCTCATCAAGCAGTACGTTATGAGGTTTGATGTCAAAATGAATGATACGCTGGTCACATCCCTGATGAAGATACTCGATCCCTTTATGCATAGAAATGGAAAACAATTATTGTTATATAAGATGATTACAACAAATTCTCCCAGATGATTGTCACCTATGCAGCCGGAAGGTCAGTTGGCTCTAGGATTTGCAAAACCTTTAATGATTGCAAAACCTATTTCTAGAACATCCTCCTCTTCTTTGATGAGTTTATTCATCTTTTAACCTGGCCCCCACAATGATCTCAGCAAAAACAAAAACAAAATAGTTGGCTAACAAGAAAGCCAAAGAAAACCGGATACAACAGAATTCCATCCAGCTAAACTGCAGCAAACATCATGCTATAGCTACACACAAACCAGCAGCCGCAACAAACAAAAGATACAAACAAAACTAATATTCATGATAAAACCAAAACAACTCTACTAAATGTAACAAAAGCATCAGTTCATGAAAAAGGCTCCATAGGACCAGTTAACTAAATCAACATCCTTCGGAGATTAATTCAATAAACAGCATTTGCCTTCGTTGACTGCTGTGATAACTTTGCCAAACTTCAGTTCAACCAACAAAATACTACAAGACATTAATGCTCCACCAGCAAAGAGAGCCTAATAGTTAAATTGAACAAATCTACAGCAATAAGCACCAATCTGGACTTTTGCCCATCCTATTGATCAAACCAACAAAATTGGCAGGAACAAATTAACCATGACAGCAAAACAATCCAGAAGGTAGAGATAATAGTCAACAAAATAAGAGCAACAGCATTGGTAAAAACAGAGCAGTCTTGCATAAGACCCTTTAGCGCTGATATCAGAGGCATATCTCAACAAAAACAAAATAGCAGCAAAAACCCAAAGCATAATACGTTCCATTTTCATAGTTGCATTGATAGTGTGACCTAAAATGTTCTTCATAATGCACTAAGATCTCAAACGAAATCTGAAATTAGATTCTTTAAAGCAAATAATCAAACAGTTTATGTTTAGTCCAACCCCACTCATCATCCTCAAATTTTTTACCCTAATTAAAAAAAAATTAAAGTGAGGGACTAATAAATTAGACAAATAAACCATCTAAAAACCCATAAACGATTAACTTAGCTGGATGTCCCAATTAAGAAAGAAAGAGCCAAAACAAAATTATATCAAAGAACAATTAATCAAACAAATTTTACAGAAATCCAAATCTACTATAGATTAAGTGAATTGAAAGCTGAAAATTAAAGATGAAATTCATTCGAATCAAAGCAGGTATGACTAAAACAGCTTTCACAAAAATAAAATCACATCTTAAAAGAATCGCTCGGCAGAAATAATATGAAGAATTTGTAGATGATGAATTAACGCGTGAGGAACAGAGCAAGTGGATATGAAGATAAATTTGCAATAGATAAGTTTTAAGAGAAAAACTCAGAGCTCGATGGAGAAGAAAAGAAGAAATATTTACTGCAAATAGAAGAAATGAGAGATGAAAAATGAAATATATTTGCAGAAAAATAGAAGCAGCGTTATTTAGGGCTTAAAAGATGTATTTTTAAAAACAAAACATTAAAAAGGGGTAATTTTAAACTCTGAAAATAAATGGCTGTATATTTAAAAATTAGGGTAGAAAAATGGGTATTCAGTGTAATTTCCTCTTATAAGAATACAAAACGAAACAGACTATGGCCCAATAGACCAAAAGCCCAACGTACATTTTTGCACCCTCATATTTATCAAAATGGACAAATTTGTCCTTCATATTTTAGTGTAATTTTATCACTCATAATTATAAAACGGAAGATTTTTGCTTTTACTATCATTTTTCGTTAACGTTGACCATCTAACCATCAGTTGACCGTTGATGTGAGCAAGGATGATATGTATCAAACAACTATTGGATACGTTAGATGGCATGTGGCACACATGTATGTCATCTGATGGGTTAAAAAAAATAAAATCAATGGTACATTTTTGCTTCTAATATTTGTCAAAATGAAAAATGTCAAAATAGGCATATTTGCTCTTCATATGTCAAAATGAGAGATTTATGCCATTACTGTAACTTTATGTTAACATTAACTATATTGTCATCTATTGATCGTTTTGAAGAGAATTATGCAGTTTAAATGATTGAAAATATAATTATTATTTTTTCTATTTGATTGAAATTCGAATCCCACCCATCTCTGCACCAAAAATATATTATATTAAAAAAACTCCCATTTTTTAATATGATAATCTCATTTGTTGAAAATGTTAATCATCTTAAATGATGTGCTATAATCATTTTATTTTATTTTTTAATAAATGAATTGAAAAAATGATAACCATTTCATATATATATATATAACAATCTTGTTATTACAAGATGCAGAATCCTGTGTATAAGAAAAATAGAAATAGCATGGGACAATGGTGCATGAATTTAATTTTAAAAAAGTTCATTAATTTTTTCATTTTCTTGTAGGGATGTTGAAAATCCGACCCTACCCGAACTAGATATTCGGATAGGGTAGGGTTAGGAAATTTGAATTTTTTTGAGTTCGAATTGGGTTAAAATCCTTATAAATCCGACCTGTCCCAACAATCCACTCCCATTATCTTTTATATATATATATATATATATATATATATATATATATATATATATATATATATATAATCACTCCTATAATCTTGCATTTAATTATTTAAATTTAGTTTATTACTAATATTATACTTTCTCTTTCAAGTAGACACACTTTCAATAATAATTAATTTATTCTATTATTTAAAAGAATTAATTATAATTTGGAACATATAAAAATGTGTGTTTATCAAATTGGAGCATAGAATTATTACAAATAAAATTATAGAGCAAATGAAATATTACATCCTCTTAATTCTGTTTTGGTTAATTTGATAATTAATCTCTAAACTTAAACCTGTCAAAATTGATCAAAACTCATTGGTCGATCCAAATTTATCCAAAAAAATTGATTTAAAGTCAACCCAATCCATAAAAATATCTATTGGATCAACCAAAAATTGATCCATTTTATTTTTTAACCCAATGGATCATAAAGTCTTCTTTCGATCTCTCTGTCAGAAACCAATATCTGCCCTTCTCTCCTACAACTAATCTACACTTGAAATCTTCGGTTCCCATTTATTATTTCCCGATTCAAATTTTTCATTAACTTTTTCTTCTAATTTATTAATTCGACTTGTTAAGAACGAAATATGGTTCTAGATATTGCTTTTGTTTTGGCTTTGCTAAATGTAACTGTAATCAGAGGGCTGTGAAGACGAAATTACATTTCTCGATACTGATTTTAAAGCTGATTTTTGATGGACCAAGAATCAGCTGCTTTCATGCTTGATGACTGCATTTATGCGTGTCTAAGCCTTCTGCTGCTGGTTTCTCATAATTTTGAAGTTTCTTTTGATTGTTAGTGTTTGTGTTTTTTGAAAGCTTTAAGATCGAAGGGAGGTGTGATGATTAGAAGTTAATTTCTTGTCTGAATGCCTAATTTCGGCATGACAGACCCTTTTTTTATAAACTTCTAGCTTCTGAGCTCCCCATCGCTTCCATTTCCTCTACTTTTCTTTTAGTTGAATATACTAATTGTACATATTTTTATTTTTGAAGTAAAGTTAAATTATTAATGAAATATTTTATTTTTTATATTTTAACTTATTATTTATATTATATTTTCAATTGAATCTTATTATTATCGAATCCATTAATTAATTAATAAAAAATTTTATAATAATTTATATTAAATCTATGGATTGATCAAAATCAATCCAACTCATTCATGATCCAACCCATTAATGATTCATATTTTTTGATCCATTAATGACCCATCCATTAATGATCCAACCCAAATCCGTTCATTTGCCACCTTTATCTAAGCTAATTAAAAATGGAAAATATTAATTTTAAATTTTCATTTGGGGATTGGCAATTTAGGCTTTATGGCATATTGTCTATATTTGATTTTCTCCAAACTAATTAGTTTGACATATTGGCTATATTTGATTTTCTCCAAACTAATTAGTTTGACATCTTGGCTATATTTGATTTTCTCCCTTGCATAGTTGACGAAGGTTTGACATTTTGATCTAATTGTTAACTCAAAGACTATATCTATACCCATGTACACATTTTAAAAATTTCAATGCATTTATTTATTTATTTCACTTAAACATAATAAAAGAAGTATTCAAAACTGAGTTTGCAAGTATTATACTGATTGGGAGAATTAGTTTTAGCCGACTGAAATTAATAACTATGAAAAAAATATCTTCAAAAATCCAATCAAGTCAGTCCAACAACACTTGGCATGACCCAAACCCATTAACAAAAGAATAAGAGCATGAGCTAGAAAGACAAAACAGGAAGGCGATGTCCGATCGGATTAATGGGACAGCATGTCCTGTCAATCCACTGACACAAACCAATGTCCATACGCTCCACCTGCTTCCTATCACATCGCCACTCACCTGCTCCAACTGCCGGTTATCACTCCTCGATGTACTCAAGTACCCCTCCTTTATCTTCTATCAATAGCCAAAATATAAAGGCTCCAGGTATTGATAATCTGAGACTCTCTCTCTCTAAGCACTCTTTCTCTAAAAGCTACTAACTTAAATTTTGGAGTGCTAAAGCCTGGTCCGACCGGGCACTCCTTTTTGCAGGTCCAGCCATCCGACCGGATACCTTCAACTGCCAGCTTTCTTTCTTACAGATGAAGACAAATTCTGCTTTATTAGGAATGAAGGCTGTTAATTAGCACCATATTAAAATGCCCAGTAATTGTGAAGTAATTAGTTTTTTTGCATATTTTTAAATCATTTTTAATTAATCATACATATTGAATAATGTTGTCATTTCTACAAAACAAAAACTAAAATTAAAAATCTTTATGATGATACTGGTATCTTTTTCTTTTGACTCCACCGAGAAAAAAATAAATAAATAAAATACAGGCATTCCAAGTTTTATTCCACTTTAATCCCCATCAATAATAACAAAACAGTAAAAAAAACAAAGAGTGGAATTTAACTATATATAGATTCTAATAATAACATATATCATATCCGATTTTATTATTTTCTTAAACAATCGCGTGACAAAATTACAATACTAAATACAAATATTCCACTAAAATGTGTGTTTGAAGAATTTTTCAATTGTTAGTGGTTAATTATTATATAATGTGTATTTGAAGAATTTTAAATATTTATTTATTTAATTTTTATTTTATATTCGTAAATAATGATATTTTTATTTAATTATTTATTTGGATTTTAATCTTATTTTTGTCATGTAAATTGAAAAAATATATTTTTAATTTAAAAAATAAGTTCGAATTATTCGGATGGGATCCAAAATTTTCAGGTAGGGATCCGAACTATTCATAGGATAGAGTAGAGTAGGGTTGGAATTTATGATAAAATTTAGGGTTCGGATTATTCGGGTTGGGTTGATCCGAATCCACTCGATGAACACCCCTATTTTCTTACATATTTGCACCTAATTCACTTTCAGCTCAAACTCTTTTCAATAGGTTATTTTCTACCTATACTTTCTCAGAAGATGATGCCTTTTGTTTCTTGTGAGAGAGACTTTTATATTATGGGAAACTATTAACAACAAAGTCCGAAGAATCATAATAACAAAGATTAGTTTTGAATAAATATTTACCATTATTATTCGTCATATAGTGATTTGTTGTGCACTAATGATCTCTCAAATGTCCTACCTTCTTGGTACACACTAGCTCTTTGCAAGTAATTATATCTAGATTTCTAATGACACAAATTTCTAATAGATCAAATTTTGAACTAATTTTTAAAAGAATAAGTTTTGACTAAAAACTCATTTTATGACTTAAAAATATTTTTATACACATTTAAGACTTAGAGAGTGTATGCACGAGTGATAATATGAGCCTTAATTTGATCTTACAATTTAATATCCTAAATTTCTATATACTAAGATATTTTTCAACTTGATCTTTATGAATCCATTTCACAATCTTCATTTTTGATAATTTGCATCAGAAAGATATATACAGCCAGTTTGATAAAACTTATGAAAATAGCTTTTTCAATTGGTAAAAGTTATATTCCAAAAAGGTATAACTCAAAAAGTAGGTAACTGTTTGATAAATAAAAGTTAAGATGACTTATAAATTGAAAAGTAATTTATCAACTGTTTGGTTAATAATATGATTAAAAATAATTTTATAGAATAATAAGACAAAACATGTTGGCAACTTTTTAAATTATACTTTCATACACCACATTAGCTTTTGTTCTTATATATATATATATATATATATATATATATATATATATATATATATATATATATATATATATATATATATATATATATATATATATATATATATATATATATATATATATACTGCAGATTGGTAAATTTCAGCATTATAATTTCATATTGCAGGTGGAAACTTTCTAATTATAATTCAAACTTTAAATATAAATCCAATCAAAATCAGCTACTGCCACACAAATAAAAATAGTCACGCAAATAACAATCAAGCAATACCATGATTGTATGAGCTGCTGCCTCACAAGTAAAAACAGAGGCAAAGTAAAAATTGAGGCATGCAAAAAACACCCAAAAATTCAAAACCCTACATCGCAAGTATCAAGAAAAATAAAATAAATTCAATCAAAATTGAAAACAAAATTTCATGGAAAATTAGTATAAGAATTAAGAAAGGAAAAATAGTAATTACTTTTATTTTGCCCAAATTGAAAAGTATTGTTTTTTTTATTTCCTTGGATGATAAAAGAAAAATAGAAGTGAAATTATGTTTGGGTTAGGTTCAGGGAAAGAGAAAAAGAGGAAAAAAAATCTTTTTATATTAGATATGCTTGTAATTATGAAATAAAATAAGGAATATTTTTATCTATAATAAATTTTCAATCAGTTTTCCTGAAAAGCTAAAAATCAGCTTTCCTGAAAAGCTTCAATTTTTAACTTTTTTCAATACAAGATTTTTTCACTTTTAACGAAATTAATTTTTCTAAAATTAACATTTACCAAACAAACATATTGATCCCATAATCAGCTTTTGACCTAATCAGCTTTTTATCTTCTGAAAAGCAATGCCAAACACACCTATAGAATATCTTGCCGAAATAGCTTAAAGTAAAAGTAAAATTTATAATAGAGTTCATTTAAGGTTTGATTATCATCAAAATTTGGATGTGATCTTGAAACAACAGCTTGACACATGTCACCATTCATTTGCGTCAGTTATTAACAAATGGTGTAGCGGTTGACATTAATAGGAAGTTACAATAGTTACATAAATCTCCCATTTTGTAAATATTAAGGGAAATTTTGCCAATTTTGATAAATATTAGGGGTAAATTTACCTATTTTGGCAAACATCAGCGGAAAAAACTTTTGGCCTTATTCTTAAGGGTGTGCAGAACCGAACCGAAATCGAAAATCGAACTGAACGAATTTTGATCTGTTTGGTTTAGTTTTTTCGATTTTTGGTTCGTTCGTTCGAAACAGAAAAAATAAATCAATTTTATCGATTCGGTTCGATTTTTAAAATTAGAAAATCGAAGGAATCGAACCGACCGAAGTTTGTAAAAATCACCGTTTTGCCTTAGTATATATATACACACACGTAGTTTGTAAATCCCTAGCTCTATCGATCTTCCTTACAGAGAAATTCCTAACTCAGCCACCTCATCTTCCTGTGTCTCATCGATCTTCCGTATTGCGATTTCCTATCCTTCGATTCTTCCTGCAGTTTGCTGAAAAATGGTTAGTGTTTCCTCCATCTCTCTATTCTTTAATCTTTATTTTTATCTCTATGTTCCTGTTCTTTATTTTTTATTCTTTCAATTTCTCATAGACGACAACCACAATTTTATATTGGGTTTGTCATTATTGTCACACAATTTCAAATTAGAGGACCAAAAGCTTTCGTTTTTTTGAACACTTCTAAATGAAGTTTTCAAATTTTTATTTCCTGTTTTTGCGTATTCAGTTCTGGAAAGACAACACTTTCTGCTTCTGGGATGCTATTGCCTGATACCCTTTGTGACTCTAATTTGGTGAAGCAAATTTTGAGTAGCAATGGCAAGGAAATTTAGGATCTTGTGCTTATTGTGACTGTTGCTTCTGTTGTCGAGTCTTTTCTGTCACCGAAACAGAGAGAGAGCATTTCTCAGGTTCAAGTTTCAATATCAGTATGTGGATAATTAGATTACTTTTGTCTTTGATGCAATTTTTTTGATTTCTTGTTTGTAATAGGACCAAACCGAGATGATTCCTGGTGCTCGGATTGACGTTATGGTAGAGGTATAAGATAGCAGCATGATGTTCTTAGTTTATTGGTATAATTAGTATTTGGGGCTGTTTTCTCGGAATGGAATTATGGTAATTTGAGTGTGTTGATTTTGAGTAACTGTAACGCCCCGATTTATGGATTAACCCGAATTATATAGGTAATTGACAAAAATATAAATATAAAATAATTTTGGGTGAAATTATAATTGATTTTGAGTGTAATTGAAAAGAATTAAGAAGTTTTTGGGTCATTTCGCTAATAGAGCAATTTGGGGGATAGTTGATATTTAAAAGAAAGTTGTGTGGTTTAAAAATAAAAGAAATAAGTTAAAAATGAGGAAAAAAAAAGGGAAGAAAGAAAAGAGAAAGGAAGAAAAAAAAAAAAGAAAGAGGAGGAGGGAGAAGGGGAGTCGGGGAAGAGAAGGGAGGCGGAGGGGAGGCGTTGGCACCGATCAACGGCGCTCTGGCCGGCGATCGGTGCGGCTGCCACCACCTCGGCCACCGGTCCCTCTCCTCGCCGTCCCTACCCTCCGGCAGCTGCTTCCTTTTTCTTCTTTTCAACCGGATTGATCTCCTCTTTCCGGCGATCTCCGATGGCGGTGGAAGGGGCTGACGGCACCGGTGAGATCACGAGGCTGAGGCGGATCTTTCGGTGGTCGCCGATCGTCCCCACTTGCCGGCGAAGTGCAGATTGGAGCATGTGGTAGCCGGCGGTTCCAGGCGACTTTCCGACCAAACCACGACGTCTTGAGGCGCGTGAAGGCCACCGGAGGGGTCCTAGCGGCTCTGGCAACAGGTGGGCAGCGCCGGTGGAGCCTCCGGCGAGGCAGAATAGAGAGAGGGCATTCTGGGCTTCAATTACGGTATGGGATACTGAAATTTACTCCCTCAATTTAGTTAAAGAAATCTTGAATTTTAATGAGACATTTATTGTATATTTAATATAAATGGTTGCTTCTGCATGTGTAAATTGATGGAATTCAGGAGTTTAAGTTAATTGAATGGTTATTATGAAATTGTTATGGGATGATTTCAAGGCTTACGGATTGTTAGCATAAGGAAAAGAAATGCTGGAGACAAAAAAAGAACGAATAACTCAATTAAAGAAGTTGTACATTGTCTAATGGAGTCATTGATTTAGTTTTGTTATTGGATATGATTGAACTTGTGGTAAAAAGGGATCGGTATTAATAAATATTAATGGCATGTAAGAGTTATTGATAGATTTTGAAACTCTTATTTGATAGTGAATTTAAGAGGTAATTTTATTAGAATTTCAGGTAAAATCTATGATTTGGGATTTATTTCTATACTAATAAATATATCTACATCTACATTCGGGAACTTAACTAGAATTAAACTTTACGGCAAGTGAATAAATGCGTTGCCATATATATATGTATATCGATACATATATGGGTGTAAGAACTTTGATATCTTTGCTGTGAACTATAGGCTTGATATGTTTGAGTCGAGTAATAAGCCAATTGGGATACAGAACCATGATTATACTTACTTAAATTAGAAGGTCTAAATGACATTATTTTAATTATAAAAATGTGATTCTTCGTGGTTGTTTATACTTTGTTGTTTTGTGTTGTGTTATTATTGTTAGATTTATAAATATAATAAATAAACGTATTGTATAAAGTGTATATATATATAGATGTAGAATTTGATTTAAGTGATCTCTCGATGCTAAGATATAACTATGTGAATTAGAATGATTACATAATCAATGATTAAGAATATCTTTTTACCTTGCTTGTTAATATTCGATTACCTTGCTTGTTAATATTCGATTATTGTGAATTATCCTTTCTTTTGAGAAATTGTGATTATAATAAAAATATATATATATATATATATTACTGCAAGTGTTTATGAAAACCAAACCTTGAGGGGTCGGCATGATCTCTAGAGCAGACATGTGACGCCCAAAGAGGACAATATTGATTAGTGCTCCGGCATGATCTCCAAAGCAGACATGTGAAGGCACTGAAAGACGCATATTGGGGCTCCGGCATGATCTCTAAAGCAGACATGTGGGGTACCTCAAAAACAAAACCGTGAGGGGTAGTGGTTGCTCGGCACGATCTCAAAAGCAGACGTGTGAGACATGGGCCCCAAAGCAGTAAAAACAAAACCGTGAGGGGTAGTGGTTGCTCGGCACGATCTCAAAAGCAGACGTGTGAGACATGGGCCCCAAAACGGATAATATCGTGCTAGCGGCTATCTGGGGACGTTACATATATATATATATATATATATATATATATATATATATATATATATATATATATATATATATATATATATATATATATATATAAGTATGCATTTTTAAACTTTGAATCTTATGACTATTATGCGTACATTGTAAATTGTTGTATATGATTAATTTGACTTACGCTTAATTACAACTAATGATGATTGCTATTGAATATATATATATATATTCATATTGTGATTAATTGTGTGTTATACAATCTGGAGTAGTATGCTGTAATTAGGAATGCGTATAATACAGTTATATATCTGTAAATGTTTGAAAAGTGACAAGCAATATTCTTACCTAAACCAGATTGAATGGTTACTTATTTAAAGTACTATTGTGAGTCTTGGGTTTGGAGAACTACGTGGTTCTGATTCCCTAAATGGGATACGTAGGAAGCTTGAGAATTAATATCTCAAGTCCGAACCAAATTATGTTAATATAATTATGCGCGTTTTAATATGTACATTGAATCTTGATGATGAAATTCTTATTTATATAATAGTGTATATAAGTAAATATTTAATTATGGTGAACTAAGTTTCTATGTTAAAGCCAATTATATAAATTGTGTTAATGCAACATGTATATCAAGAAATTTTTAATATAGGCATAAATCAAGTAATGGATCATAAGAATTTGTTATAAATGGGAATTTATGTAAATACTATATGAATTTAGTGAGTTGCGTGAATGAGCTTTATATAAATTGTACTTGAGTGGTTGTGATTGTGTTGAGATGAAATTACAGAAGTGTTGAGTTGTTGATTGAAGTTCTGGAGTTGGAGGAATGATATTGGGAGTGTAAAAAATTAAGTTTTTGCAGGTTTGGGTAGCATGAATTTTAAGCTGTCATGCTGCCGAAATTTTATTTAATTACATAGTAAAATTAATAGCGTTTGAAGTAGCAATTAATTGAGATTTGGAAAGTAGTTATATAATCTTAGAAATGTTTTATATTTTTTTTTTCACAGGAAATAGCCATTAAAAAGGGAAGATCATGTCGAAATTTTGATAGAATAAATAATATCTTAAATTAAATAAACTTTTTAAAGTTAGACAAATCTTAGAATTTAACCTCTTTAAGAGATCCAAACCCGGGTGTGACATCTGGTATCCGGGTCTTTTAACTGGAAGGGGTATAGGGTGTTACAGTAACAATCAGGGATGCAGAGAGTGGATGAAAGGAGCTTGGATGATACAGCTTCTCATTGGCGCACTGCCCAACTTATGAGATTGGTAACTGCATCGGTTACTTTTCTCTTTTCTTGAATTTCAAATAAGGTTGCTATATATCCAATGCAAAATTAATTTAATTGGTTTCATAAAATCTTTTGAATCTGTAAAGTTTTTTTTTTGGCTCTGATTTTCTGTAATCTCATTCAAATTTCAAATTGCTTAGTTATATGCTTTAGTAGATGCCTCTAGTGCTAGTTTTCTACCAATTTAAGCACCACATGCAACTCGTTAATGACTCTTTTTCTTTTTGTTTATTCAATCATGTAATGTTTGCACATGGAGCATTATTTTTCTGAGGTTCATCAATATGCAATATTGAATGTTTTTGAACTTATGCTTTTCTATATCAATTACCTGAAGGTTAGGTGGTTAGTAGTTATTGGGGCCGCTGAGGGCTCAAGGAAAATGGTAGTCAAAATCCCAACTCTCTAGTGTTTGATGAAAATTTGACGTGAATAGTACTATTTTCTATGATGGTTATTCCAGTTGCCATTATGGTCCTGACTAGTTAACTTTTTCTTAAAATGCACTTCAATTTCATAGGATGGACAAATACTAATTGCACGTTGAGACTTTTGTATGATGTCTGACAGTTACTTGTGCGAGATGAAACTGCCGTATTATGGTCAACTGGCCACATTAAATGTGTCTTTTTAGTCTTAGCTTGGTACTAGTAATTAATGACAGTTAGAGTCCTAGATTTCTTGTGCAATGTTATTTTAATTTTTTAACTTAATCATCCATTAAAACAAATATAGAAATGAACAATTAGAAAGCGGACATGTTATTTATAGTAGCAAATTTGATAGGAAGGTTGATGTTCCTGTATCTTCCCTCGCTCTCCAATCGCTTGTTGAATCTTCTTCAGGCTCACTAGATCATTTATGGGAGATTGGTTGGTCCTTGGCCTCACATGATAAGGGATCTCAAACGTTTACTGAAGCCATTCAGACATAGGTTAGTAAGGCACAAGGTTCTCATGTTTTTTGTTTTGTTTGTCATTGATCTTACCTTTTCACTTCCTTTCAATGTATTAAACTATTCCTCTTTTTTTTTGGCTGTAATATGAGATGGTATTTAATGAAGTACGAGAGGATGCGTAGCATTTAAGGAAATAAAATAGCCAAACTTTCATGTGGAGTCAATGTTTCGAGTGCAAAAAGAGAAGCCTTAGGATTGAATTGCTAGATGCATTCAGTTTGCAAGAATATATATATATATATATATATATATATATATATATATATATATATATATATATATATATATATATATATTCTTTGTTTTATTTATTTAACTTATTTCTTATAAAAAAATAATGTTTACAATTTATTTGCAGATTTTCAAAAAATGCATTTGAAGGCTAATATTGATACAGTAAAATATTTCTATACTTTAAATATTTTGTATTATTTTTTTTCAATTTAATTAAATTTATTTAATTATTATTCATTTTATATGAATACAAGTCTAAAAAATTGAATTCGCGAGAAAAATTCATCGATAGTTATATTGTTGACTTGTTGTATTAATTTGTTGGAATGCTTTTTTTTTTAATTAGAGGATATTGAATACTTTTTTAATTATGTGTTGTAAAATTTTTTAATTTTTATTTTTTTAATGTAATTTTTAAGTTATATTGTATGTATTTTTAATTGATTTTATTTTGTTGGATATATGGGCCTATTTAGGTTAAAAGTCCAATTAAAAAAAAATCCAAATATGACTCAGAACCAGTTGAACCAAACCAAACCAACCGAAATTATTTCGATTCTCGATTTTATAGAGTTCGATTTCGATTTAATTTCTATATTTTTTAAAATTTAGTTTTCGGTTCGGTCCAAAATCGAATCGAACCGACCGAATACTCACCCGTGCTTATTCTTTTTTACACATCCGTGACCTGCACGCGTGCCATGTATCATTTGATGTGTCCGATAGTTGCTTTATACGTATCATCCTTGTCCAACTAATAGTTATATGTCAACATTAACGGAAAATGATAGTAGAGCAAAAATGTCACATTTTGTAGGCGTAAAGGTCAAAATTACATCATATGAAATATGAGTGGCAATTTTGCCATTTTGACAAATATCAAGAAGCAAAAAATGCATTTTTAGCCTAAATTAAATATTGAACCTTTGGTTAATGCAAATCATTGAAATAATATCAAGCATAAACATCTGATTATGACTGCACTTTATATCTATCACTTGAGTAAAAATACAAAAAAATTGAATTTAATTTATTATTATTTTTTTATAAAAGAAAAATCAAGAAACATATATGAAATACGTTGATTCACCAAAATTAAGGTTTGAGTTTGAAATATAATATCAAATATTCAAAGTCCAAATTTCTATCTCAAATATATATATATATATATATATATATATATATATATATATGTATGTATAATGAAAATAAACTTTCTATGTCAGCCAAATAGGAGAAAAAATGGCAGTTGATTTCCTAGAAATGAGCTGAAATTATATAGATTATTCTGGTGTTTTTATATTATTGGATTTTTGTTTTTGTGGCATTAATTTTCGTCTTTCATTGATAGTATATTGGATTGTCTAAAAATTAAAAGCCCAACAAAAAAGATCTGATCATCAGCAAAACTATTCCTTTAATTTTTGATTTAGCTTTGTCTTAAAATAATATTATTTCTGTTTCATTTCGATTTTTATTTTATAATTTGGCTTTAATTTTTGACTCCAACCTTCCGATTCCATAGCTGAAAATGGACAATTCCATTTCTATTTAATTAGAGATTTGGGTGGTGAAATTGACCTTCCAATATGGAGGATGAAAAACAAATAGCCGTAACAAATTCAAGAAGTAAAAAGCAAGAAAAAAACCACTGATCTGATATTAATTAACTTCCATTGGTAAATACATAAGCTCTTATTCAACACTTTCTCCGTATCCCACCTCTTATTCTCTACTAAAGATATACTCCTCCATTTTATTCTCATGGGACAGTGTACCCTGCCAAAAAAAAACAAAGGTTATAATGTAATGCTCTGGACATGTGGGCTAGTAGTAAGTCCTAGGCCCAATTTGAACCCAATGCTATAAAAGGCTATGGCCCATTTAAAACCCAATGCTACTTTTTAACTTTTAGCATTGGGTTCAACATTAATCATGTGGTCTACTTACTAATAGGATATCTTATACTGGATATGATTTGGATGATAAAATTAAATTTAGTTAGATTTTATGATTAAATTGAAACAAATAGAAACTAAGTATTGAGTTCAGATACATAAGTTTACTTACTTCCACACTTCTTGCCAACGGGTCTATTTTTAATGTTGCATCGCTTGGGAATGGTGATGGCTATCCCTGGCTTGATTCCAGCTTGTTTTGCTAAAGGTGACAAGAGTACAGCACAAAGGCATTTGGGGGAAGTTTTGAGTAAAGCACCAACTTTTGAGCAGCAAGCCGGAGGGACCTTAGCTCTAGCATTCCCGGCTGCAGTCAAGCAAGGGCTCAAGCTTGCTGCCGCTGACCTCCCGCACTGCCCCGCAGCATCCACAACACCTGAAAATGCATTTGAAGCAACCAAAAATACTAGTACACAAGCCAGGCAAGCTCTCGTGTTAGACACCATATTTTTTAGCTAATTAACACCTCTACTTCTACACTTGCACACTAATTATTTGTCACACATAATTATATATATAAGCAAGTACTGTTGAACATAATGATGGAAGGGAGAAAAAGAAAATATTCAAAATAATGCGTTGGTTAGTGGGGTGGGTGTGGAAACGTGACGTGGCAGTAAAATGTGGTCTGTGCAATTATGTTTTCAAAATAGAATGATTTGAATTGTATGAGCAGAATGTTAATGTAAAGAATATAGTTAGTGAGCGATGGATTGTGAGGGTGACACATTAGGTTTTTGGTTCTTAAATATTTGTTATTTCTTCGAGCACTTTCTCTTCTTTACTGGGAAATCAGGAAACATTATTGGCAAGTGATATGAAACGCAGTGTGAATACAAGAATTCGAACATGGCCTCAAAGTTTAGCATGATTAGGAGGCATAATGAAGCTTCTAACTTCCTTTTCATTTTGTTTTTTTCTCAACTC
Organism: Excoecaria agallocha; assembly: GCA_037975025.1. Taxonomy (NCBI): domain Eukaryota; kingdom Viridiplantae; phylum Streptophyta; class Magnoliopsida; order Malpighiales; family Euphorbiaceae; genus Excoecaria; species Excoecaria agallocha. The sequence continues at coordinate 48,583,646 of CM075808.1, read as the reverse complement.
TGCTTCAGATATTCCTTTCTCTACATGGCAAAACTGCGTGAGGCTTATGTAATATATATATACATACACGCGCGTAAGCTAACATTAATTAGTTTAAATGAACCAAAATAAGATTTTGAATTCGAATCTTATAAATAAAAAATTAGAATTGTTTGAATTTATTTTTGAATGGATTAATCTGGCTCCAACCAAATTCATTCGGGCCTACGAGCTATCAGGAAAAAATATATTTTGGGATCATTAGTTCAGTTCCTATATATAATATATAGTAATACATAAGAGTAGGATATATTGTAAGCAAACACTGTGTAATTAGGGAAGCTGCTTATAGATATTTTGAATGTCGATCAAATCGATCCTTTAGCTAGCTTTTCAATTTGGGATTTTTTTTCTTACTTTTAATTGAATTTTTTAAATTTTCATATTGTGATTCAATATTGATATAGTATAATAGATATTACACTTATTTCTAGTCTAACTCTTTGCTCAGTACAGGGAGAATTTCTACGGCATAGAATTTCACATTATTTCTGTTCAAGAGTATAGTCTTAAATCATAAAGCGAATTAGACACGAGGGAACAAAATATCCAACACACTCTTTCTAATTTCATCGCAATTTCAGCACAGCGGCAAAATTAGAAATTTGGATAAAACATGCGCAATCAAATTAAACACACACATACTCAACTGATTAATTCCATATACAATAATAATAAATTATCTGTACTACATATAAATATGAAAATATAGAAAAATACGCAGACGATAATAACCCTATACTTCTTATATACTTATGTTCAATATACTTATTATTTATTGACAAAATATATCTATTAAGAATTTGGAAAAAAAAAACACCTTATTAATTATATGACATTCTCATATTCGAATTTTATCAATGTGAAGCCTCAACCCGGGGTGCGGTTGAGTGGACGAGACTCATCCATCCTTAACCAAACATCAAGGGATTATTGGCTTTGGGTATGAAGTAGCCTTAAATTTTCAAACCAACTGTTCCACCATTCGAGGTGAATATAAATTAGCGAGTGGATACGAGTAAACTGTGGATACGCTAGTTCAATCCCAAATATAAAAAAAAGAATGTTAAGCCCTGCTGGTGAGTTTGGACTTCTCCAATACTTGAACCAAATAGAGCATAAAAGGTGAACAATTATTTCTCCAATACTGGATAGGTAGAAGTTGTGGGTCGCTTGAAGAAGAAAGAGAAGGAGAGAGTTTTTTTTTTCAATTTGTTTTGCCGTCTCATAAGATGATTGCTATGTGTGCGCTGAGGCACATTTAACACCTAAGATTTCATGGGGCAGTTTGCTATTTGATGTGCAAATGCACATTCACTATTACAATTTCTTTTCCACTCCTCTTTTCTTCAACATATTGCGAATAAACCCTTCAAAAAAAATCCCTTAAATTTAAGATGCAATGACATTTTCAATCCCTGAGACTGAATTAGCAATGATAGAAGCCAAAATTCGTCATCTTTATTAGTTGGTACGAAAAAAAAATTAAAATAAAAAGGTCCTTCCTTTCGGTTATTGCCTACTCCATTCCATCTTAGCAAAGGAAGATTTGCATAGTTGCTTTCATTTGTTTACTCCTCTGCCACACACTTTCCCTAATTGGGTCACGTTGGCCTTACGTTAAAAAATGATACTCGTGTATATATAGAAGAGAGAGGCGATTTGGAAGAAAGCAGTTCATAGATATGGAGAAATTGGATGCAAGATCTTCGCTGATTTGTTTGGATTGATATAGATTTGCTAGGCCCACAAGAAAGCTGCTCTGGTTTGTCAAGGGTCCAAAAGAGCCGCCAATTTGTTCATTGTTTATGGCATCCATAGAATATCAAAACTTGGTTAAGAAACCAAGCATCCTAACAAAATTCCATATGAGCATGGCCACTCTGCCACTTGTACATGCAACATTATCACACTATACAAAAATGTAAGAAGAAAGAATTGCAAGCAGTCCAAAATTATAGGGGTTTTGCACAGTATTTTGGAATGTGCATCACATATAAATGATCTCTTTGTGCGAACATTAACCCATATATATTGTATAGCGATACTCCTTTCATTTATAAATAAATAATGTCCATTTTTCTTTTTGAATATACATTAAGAAACTCATTTATTACCCTAAGTTTTTACTAATTCATCCCTCTTAAAAAGGCACAATTAATTATTTGTTGTATTTTAAAATTAAATTAATATCCACCGTATATAAGCCAAAGTTGGAAAATCATATCTAAATATATTATATTTTTGGAAAGTGAACATTTATTTGTGAATATACAAAAATAGAAAGGTTTAAACTTATTTATAAACAGAGTGAATAGAAGATAATATTTAGTTACACTATCTTTGGCTATAATCGAAAAATCGAAAAACCAAAAAATAAAAAAACTGAAAACATAATTGGGGTGCATTCGGTAAAGTTTTGGATTTTTTATTTTTTTTAAATTCAATAACTGTTTTCGATTTTTATTATCTATTTTATAAAAAACTGTTTTATATATTTAAAAACTGTATTATATTTTTTTTAATTATTCATGTATATTTTTTTATTACTCATGTATATTATAATAATAATTTCGGTGATAGCGGCAACGAAGGCTATGGGGGTAGAAGTGACAGTGTGATGGTAATGGTGACAACAGCGGTACGGGTGATGATGGTTGTGGCAGCGGTGATGACAGTAGTCTAATAATGACAGTAGTGGTAGCGATGGCAGCGGTAGTGGCAGCAATGGTGGTGGCAACGGTCCGGTAGTGGTAGTAATGATGGTGGTGGCGGCGGCGGTGGTTGGCGGCAGTCTAGTGGTGATGGCAACGGCGACGGTATGAAGATAGTGGTAGCGGTGATATTAATAAGAATAAAATAATTAAATTATTAACAAAAGCAAAAATCTAAAAATCACATTTTAAAGATTTTTAATTTATGTTTTTAGTGTGAAAATTACTTTTTTAAATTTTAGCAAAAATCAAAATGGAAACAAATATACTGAACATGATTTTGGTTTTATTTTTAAGAAAAAAAACGAAAAAACCAAAAATCCAATTCTTTCGAAACGCGCCCTATATAAATTAAAAAAAAAAGTTAATTGAAACCGGTGGTTAAGGTTAAGATTTTTAATTTTTTAAAATTTTGGACTTTGGTTAAGGTTTAAGTTTTAATTAGTTGGTTAATAGTGATTTAATTAACCGATATTAGTTATTTATATATTTATTTGAATTCATATTTGTAGTATATATTCATTTGCAATTTTAATCCTATATATAGTCGCACATCGCAATATCTATTAGACAGGCCATGGATTTTTTAAAAACCGTTAGGATTTTAATTTTGATTATTACACATTCAAAATTTTATAACTTAATTTATTTATGCATATATAGTTGATTCGTTATATTCTTTTCCTTCTATTATTATGAATTTTAAACTTCATATATCTAGTTACTAATTCAAACTTAAAGTGTGTGTGTGTGTATATATATATATATATATATATTAATTTTTTTGATTAAAGAATCAAGAGAAAATGAGCTGTTTTTGAGAATTATGTTGAATTACGTTTGAAGAATTACATTTTATTCGTGTGAGATTTTTATTACATTAATTTATATTAAAATTTTTGTGAAATTGGCTCTACTAGACTGAATTGTCCATGGACTAGTTAACTAGTCCTTAAAACACTCTTAGCTCCTAGTTCCTTAATTTTTGAATTCTCCATAAAATAATACCTCATCTGTTTCAAAATACTTAACATTAGAAAAAAATGCATAATATTTAAGAATAATAATTACTCAATAATTAAAAAGCTTTGTTACTTTTATATTAATTGCGTAGTGTAATTAATATAGGTTGAAAATCACTTTTATAAAAACAATTTAAATAATAATATATTTGGTAAAAATTAATTAATGTACCTTAATTATATAAAAAAATTATATATTATGAAATATTTTTTTTTTTTAAATGATATGTATTTTGAAAAAGAGAAAGTATCATCCTAAGATTTGGACGGAACCGACCTTATATCCTTTAATACTCAAGAGTTAGATAAAAGGCAAGCTAATAGAATCTTGAAAGTAATGCTATTGCTTGTTCATTTCTTGGTATTATAGTATTGTCTATGGTGAGATCCAATGCTAAAAAGCCATCATCATTTGCTGCTAAAGTTACGGAGTCCATGGTGGAGTAGCCTGATCCATTGCTTCTATGTAGAAAATTACAGTGACATCCATTTCATCATCGAAAAGAGTAATGTCCTATTTTTCCAGCGAAACATAAAAATGATCTCTTTATATATGGATTGTGTAATGAAATAAGATAGTGTTCGGGGAATTATTTATGGCTTCACTGATATTTGAAAAATTGATTGAACCATATTTGACTACAGTAACATTAGGATTAAAGATTTTGGTGTGAATGAAACTTATGGAATTGGTTTTCAGAACTGCATTAGGCCGCCTATGAGTAAAGCACTTAAAACAGGAAACGACACAGTCGTTTTAGCCATTCCAAAAAGAAAATGGTACATATGGGAGTCGGAAAACATTGCGAATATGGAATGAAATGGGTAATAGTTGTGTCCCACTTAAGGAAGAAGATCCAACCCCACCACCCTCTCCTCCACTCACCCACGGTAAAGAATTCATTGCTGGAGATGAAGCTGATTGGAGACTTGGTTTTGATTACCAAGCTTGGGTTAAGGACAATAGAGGTGTGCAACGATTGGTTTGGTTCAACAATCGAATCGAACTGAAATAACCGAAATCGATCTTTCGAAAATTTAGGCAACTGAACCGAATCAAAATAATAAAAAATCAAACATTAACCGAACCAAAATTTATTTTGGTTTGGTTTACCAAAAAACTAAAAATTAAAATTATTTTTTCAAAAAATATTGTATCTAAAAATTATACAAAATTACAAAATTATGTCTAAACTATCACTTAAAAAATAGATATTAATAATTGATAAATGTACTCATATAATTTACAACTCAAAATAAGATAATTTACATATACAAAATAATTACCCAATCAAAAATTCAAAAAATTATCTAATTAAGTAGAACTTCGTTTGGTTCGATTTTTCTAAGATTTTCTCTTCTAAAAACTGAACCAAACCGAATAATTGAACTTCTCTAAAATCTAAAACCAAAATCGAACCAAAAAATCAAAAAATCGAATCAAATTAAAAAATCGATTGGTTTGATTCGATTTTTTTTTATTTTAACCAAAGTTTGCTCACTCGGACAAACACTTCCGTGTCGGTGACAAACTTGATAATTATATATATATATATATATTATCTGAATTCTCATGCTTTAGAGTTTTAATCAATAATAAAACTTTATATATTTGTCAATAAATTTTAATTCATTGATACTGATTTTCAAATTTGAAATTCGAATTCTAATAAAATTTTTCTGTTTAATATACAATTTTTTTTAATAAATAGAATATTTTGGCTTGAATTTTCAAGTAATAGAATAATGATACTTTGTTCATTGTAAATTGTCAAGCATTGAAGCCATTTTTCTTTTTCAATAGCATTAAGATAATCATTATTTTTTATAATCTCTTATTCACTTGGGAAAAAAGAGAAACATTTCTGAAGATATTATTATAGTGCTAAAAAGGCAAATTTGGAAAAAAAAAATTTATCTTGATTTTGTAACGTGACAATTTACATGGAATGGAAAAAGTAAGATTTAGTGTATATTTAATGTTTTCGATAGTATATGCGCGTGCAGCGTTCAAATATTCCGTTGGAGCTCATAATGTGTATAAGGTGAATGCAACGGTGGCGTTGACCATCAGATATGACACGGTGGTTTTGGCAACTCCGGGAAGGAAATGGTAAATTTATGGTGTAGGAAAGCACTGCGAGTACGGAATAAACTTTTCATTAGTGTGCTGCCACCTGCTAAATCCTTCTCCTTATTATTCTTTGCCTTGATTAGCTAGCTCTCGAGGAGTACAAAAGGACTAATTGTTGGCTTTTCTAAGAAACTATAGTTATGATTAACGACCTGTTGTGATGTTGGACCCTAAAAGTACTGGATTTATCTTAATCTTCGTACTATAAGGTTGAGCTGTGCTATTTTAATTCCAGGCAGTGGCTGCATTAACTTTATATCATGTGCCCCTAGCTATCTCTACTATATATTATATGCTCCAAAGGACTAGAATGAATGATTAATAATCTATATATGCGGGGATGACCTGTGTCTTAAATAATTTATCAAATGCTTTTTAGGCCAACACGTTTAAATTTTCGAAAATTGTTACTTAAACTCGATTAATGAAGTTTTCGATTATATGAAATCTTCATCAACTGAATCAATGATGAAATGCGACATATGCATACTAACTGCTACATCGTTCATTTTTTAAACAATTTATCTTATGTAACAAACTTTTTTTATCGGCTTGATCTATGAAAATTTCATGGACTCGATTTAAGTAAGATTTACTCTTAATTAGTCGTTAGCAGCTAATTACTGGGGACGAAATACTTCTCTGAACAGGGCAAAGCAAGAGTTCTCTTATAGTCTGTTATTCATAATAATTTGTTTAGTATGGCTCGAGTCATATTGAGGATTGAAGATTTAATAGATCCTGTATAAGAAACCAAATAATGCTGATATAAGTACAATAAATTACAAAAAAAAAAATTATTTGAAGGATTGAATTTAAATTAGTACAGAATACAACCAAAATCCTAATCATATCAATTTTTTTTAAAAAAAAAAAAAAAGGCTCTGCCGGATGATTGTAGAGCATAACTGAAGCCTGAAAAGCTCCTAACAAATAGTATTCTTGTTAGATTTCTTAGCCATGACAAAATTTTTCCAGTAAGTAGTGATCTCCCTCTGAGTCTCAATAGCAGTTTTCTTGACCACAGTACCATTCTTCTCATTCTGTTTAGCAGCAGTAGTCAACTTGGCATTGATTTTGGCTGGGAGAGTGTCAAGCTCATGCAGCACCTTTGTGATATCAATCACCAGGCGCTCTGCGAGAGTTCGCGAAAAGTCTTCCCTGATCACAACTCGAAGCACAGTTATATGCTGAGCATCTGCAGGCATGGTATAGGCAGGCACAATCCATCCGAATCGCCTTAGCATTTCAGCTATCTCGAATTCATTATGCCTGCTATTATCTTTCAGAGAAAATGCCACCAGAGGTACTCCAATCTCTTTTGATACAATGTTGAACCTTCCAGTTTTCTCTAGCCCTTCTTTCAGGACTATTGCATTTTCGTGACAATTTTCCATCACATTCCTGTACCCCTGAAAACGTCACAAATATTCCTGTCAGGTGAATGACTTTCTGAAGAAGAGGATACTTGAATTGCAATGGGGATGTTATGTTATTACCTCGTAACCGAGACGAATCAGTTGATAGTACTGAGCAATGATTTGGCTGGAACCTGATAATCAATTTCAGGTTTTAGTGAGTTATTTTACTTTATTTTCCAGTCTGGGAAAAATCTAGAAAGGAAAGTGAAGTACCTTTGGAGAAATTGAGAGTGAAAGTGGGTTGATCAGCTCCAAGATAGTTAATGTGGAAGATAAGTTCTTCAGGCAAGTCCTCTTTGCTCCTCCAAATAACCCAACCAACTCCAGCATAAACAAGGCCATACTTGTGGCCACTTACATTGATGCTTTTCACCAATGGAAGCCTGAAGTCCCATTCAAGCTCTGGCCACAGAAATGGAGCAATAAATCCACCACTAGCTGCATCAACATGAATTGGAGTATCCCATCTGCCCAAAATTCAACATTCATATTAATCTCTCGTCATCTTTAATTAATTATGTTAGAAGTAGGATTAATGATTAAGTAAGCACCCAGTGAATTTGTTCTTCTCCGTCAATAGATCATTCAAAAGCTTGACATCTTCAAATTCTCCATTGAGGGTAGAACCCAAAATGGCAGCAACGCAAATAGTGTTTTCATCTACCATTTCCACAGCTTTTTCAGGGTCCATTACATAGTACCCATCCCTCAGCTTAACCTCCTTCAATTCTACCTCAAAGTACCTTGCAAATTTCTCCCAGCAAACCTATATAATACAAATAATAACACGGATATAGTTAAATAAAATACACCATCCGAATATAATGGAAAATTCATATTTTAGTATTCATTTATTAATGTTCAGGTACCTGAACGTTGGCACCAGTGACAATGTTAGGCTTGTCATATGGTTTTCCTTCAGCCTTGCGCTTGTTCTGCCACTTTCTCTTGAAAGCAAGGCCAGCCAGCATTATGGCCTCCGATGATCCTACAGTTCCCACTCCCACGGCGGCCTCCGATTCTCCCAGAGGAGCATTGAACATATGAGCTATCATGTTCACACACCGGTTCTGTACATTTTCGCAAATAAACTAATTAATTTGGCACAGAAAACAACATGAATTCCTCATATTGATTTTTCAATTCTCAAAATTTCACCCACTAAAGTCTTATCTATACTGTAAAAATGTCAATTCTAGCTTTGAAGTCTATATAATTAAATCAAAAGTTCGACCACAATTAAAAAACTTGCACGTTATGTATGACTTTTGGTCGAAATTACCATTAATAATTTAATAATCTTCAGGGCAACCCTTAAAAACTTGGAAAAAAAGAAGAAGAGAGAGAGAGAGAGAGAGTTAGAGTTTGCCTGAAGCTCAGTTGTGACAGGGTACTCATCCATGTCAACATAGTTTTTGTTCATAGCATCCATAATAAGCTTATCGCATTCAGGCTCCATCCATGTTGTTACAAATGATGCTAAGTTCAGCCTTGGCTTCCCATCCAGCATCAGCTCATCGTTTATAATCTGGAACGCCGCCTCCTTAGGTATCGAGTTCTCCGGAATCTTATACCTGTTAGCCACCACCAACACCGGCGCTAAATCAATATAAATTTAAAAAGAAAAAGAAAAACTCCATGGATAAAGTTAGCAAATAACAATAACAAAGTGATTATTATTACTTTGGAAGTGAATCCCGGACATAGCGAGAGGCGAAGGTTGAATGAACAGAGACATCAGACTCTGAAGCAATTCTGGAGAGCACCATTTTTGTGTAGTTGCAGAAGAAAAATAAGTTAGAGAGAATAAATGTAAGTGAATTGTATAATTGAAGAATGTGGTTTGATTGGAGGAAAGGGTAATGGTAGGAGTTGGTATTTATAGGGTGGGTTGGGTCAGCCAAATCTGGCAATATCAAACTTGGAGATTTTTATTTGTTTACTGTTGAATTTCTGTAAGAAAAGAATATGCGAGAACGAGGAAGCAACTCTTTAGAATAAGAAGAAGAGCATAAGAAGGAAGACTTTTATTGGCAAAAACCAAACCAGATGAGGACCTTTTCATTGTGGAGGTTTCTATATATTCATGTGTTTACGTGTTCACCAAATGTCGCTAAATAAGGAAAGGTCAAGTTCCAATTAGAAACCGTCTGATTTAGTTTATTGGGTCCTACACGCAATATTACCTTTTGATGTGCCCTTTCAGTATTCTCCATTTTCAAGTTACCTTTAACTGCTTTGGGTTTGTGTTTTGGCGACCCACTGATCTTACCCACCGAAATTATATCTCGTTCCTCAAAGCAGAAAGGTAGCATGAATCATGTTTTCAAGACATTCTTTGAGGTTACTCTTTCCATTCCCAACCATACCTTGTTCCCTTTAAATGCCATTTTTAACTTTCAAATACAAATTAATATTTATTTTTAATTAATTATATTATCCTTTCTTTAAATTATATAAAAAAAATGATAATAAATATATAAATACATTTTCAAATATCAAAACAAAAATGAAATAAAAAAGATATATTAAAATTTTTTCTTAAATTTTAAAAATTGCATTAAATTAATTTCTTTTTAAATTCTAAAAAAATGACAATTAAAGTAAAAAACAAAATTCCGAAAGCACGAATATAATTGACATATGGTGGTATATAAAATTTAATCAATTAAAAAAATAAATCAAACTTCCATTTGAGTTATTAATAATTTTTAATTTTATAAAATCTTAAGTGCATTTTCATTATATAAACTTTGCAATTATTTAGTCTAGTCAATCAATATGGCATTGGGTGTTGACCAAAAGCAAGTAGAAGAAGAGGGGCTTATTAGGAATATTAATTGAAGAATGAAACTTATTATCTACTAATGTTCATAAACGTGGCTTTAGAAATGGTCAAATTCAATGCTCCAATTTAAGCCATTGAAGTTGAAGATCGAGACAGGAACCGAATCATATACCAAATACCTCTTCAAATCGAATCATATACCAAATACCTCTTCAAATCTACTCGTTTAACACCGTCTCAGATTATGTTTTAATAATAATAATAATAATACTTGCATAATTTTGTTTCCATTTCTCTTCATGGACTCTTAGTTTAATATAACAGACTCGAAATAATAGAACGTATACATTAATATTCTTAATTTCAAAAAAAAGAAGGTGTATTAATATAATAAATGGGTAAAACGTATATTATTATTCTCTAAAAGAAAAAAAATCATTTATTATAATCAGGTAGTTTGACAGTTAGTGGACATGGACACCCTATAAGCGGTCAAATAAACTCTGCTAATAAGCACTTCCCTGGATCCTACCTATTTGATTTAGGAAGCTCGTTTTTTATGTTTGTAATTTTCATGTTTTTAATGACTTTATCGAAGATCAACGCCCTAGAGATTTGGAATTGAATTTTTTTTAAGGCAAAAGAAGCAATTTATCATCGCTTACCATAAGTGATTCGAAGCATATATTCTTTTTTAACGTCAATGGTCAATTATTGATTTAGTCGCTAAGAAGGACATTATTACATCCAAACCCAACAACAATCTTTAAAAATATCGATATTAATATTAATAATTGAAGTTAAAATCTTTTAATATAGGAACATTGGAACAGAATCATAGAACTTGATGATTATAAGTAAAATAATTAAACAGCCAGTAAAATTGGTAAACATTATCATATAGAAAAAGAGAATTTAATTAACAAAAATGTATCCCATTTTCCACATGAACACATATCACGTTTATCACTTTTCCACGTAAAGAATATGTTCTTGGGGAAGAAATTAATTAATTAAGAATACAAATGAAGCATCTGTTCTGCAGTTTGCGAAGCGATATCAAAGGATCCGATTTTGGGCAGAGCAACCAAGTAGCCATCCAGAAACTATGTGCAGGATTCCCATTTCTCCGCCATCAAAATTTCGAAATATACACTGCAATTCCCTACTTTCTTTTTAATATCTTACCGTATAAGTAAAAGAAATTAAGATCAATTTATTGAAAATATGTAAAATAACTAAAACATTAACCAAGAAGGATTGGAGAATTAGTTTTTGATGTTAAATTTCGAATTAGACTCCTTTTACGAGATCTTTTCACAATCCTTAGCAATAATGAGTGTGCAATTTTTTTTTTTTTTGTCACATGCAAATTTTATTGTTTTTCAGTTTTCATATAACAACTCGTAAAAAGTTTTAATATGAACTTAATATAACTTAAATGAAATCTGAAAATGAATCCGTACGTAATGGTTTTTATATTCCATTCATATGATATGCCTATACACTCATTAACATCCAAATCCCACTCTCATTCAGGCATCTCATTTTTAAAAGTATTCTTAAACAACATCAAGGGATAAGCTAAAATAGTTGGGTTTATTTTTTTAATTAGAGATTTTAAGTTTAATTTTCAGGTTTAAAGAGCATCTTTTAAATACTTACTAGAGAGGTTTTTTTTTTTTTTTTTAATGTCTTGCTCCATGTAAATTAGAATTCACTGAATAAATTCGGAGTTCGAATGGTAGATGGTGCTATATATATAATATTCTTGAAGGCTTGTTGGCAAATGTGTATATGGGCTAAAGCCAACCACAAATTTTGATGGATGTTAATATATATATATATTATAATTAGTGGTATATGATTTGTCATGCAATGAATTACCAAAAAATATAAAAGCTTTTATCTATTTTACATTTGATTTGCTTTGAAAAATATGAAAACATCAGTTTGGAAATGGATGTCCTGTTCTGAAACAAGATATCCGCCAATTGAATTGATTAAATTGGAAGTAAGGTCGGTAAAGTTATATCATTATTTTTCTCTCATAATTAATAAAAATTTAACAGAAATCGTACAAATCAATGTTTTCATAACTATATCTATATATGTTGGTTGATGAATAAGAAGACACTAATGTTAATGTATAAGAGAAAAACTTGATTAACTAAAAAGAAAGCCGTTGTATTGTAGTGTATGAGCAGAAAGCCACCAAAAAATGGTCAAAGCTTAAAGTCTAAAGAGTCTTTCCATGCGGCGGAAAAAAAGGAAACCAGCAATCGGCAGTGCCTCCCATGATGGACCGTCCTCAATTTGAGGACGCGGCGAACCCAATCCGCCACCTCTGAGTCCGACCGACCTACTCTATTACGCGTTCTTTTTTTTTTTTTCTTTTTTTAATTATTCTTATTTATATATGAGGGAAATGGAAATTTTGATTGATTTGAAAACACAAAAATAAGTTTCTGGAAATGAGAAAGCAGAAGGTCCACTTTCAAAACAGTGCGCTTTCAATGACCATTATTAACAATTCTTGCTTAGAAAAATCTTATATTTTAGCCTACAACATTTGAAAAATCATAAACTACTCCATTTTATGTTACCTGAACTAATACATGTCTCCATCCATTATCACAATTTACCAACTTCTTTTTTTTTTTTTTAATTGTTAGGTCCTATGTAATAAAAATCATGTTCGGTGAATAGTTAGTCTTTTTGTGAGATAGATTTTGAATTTTATTTATTTATTGTCGTCTATAAAATTATAATTGAATTCCAATTTACAATTTAAAAACATGATACATGATTTTATGATTTTATTGCATATACTTTAAAAAAAAGAAAGACATCTTTTCTCTTTAAGTCTAATTTAGTATATCTTAAGTTTTACTCTATATATTTCATATTTTTCATTTGTTTTGGTATTGCTATTATAAATTGTTGTTCTATGTTGAATGTGAATTCTCAATGGACTAAAAAATAAATACGATGAAATAATTAGACTAACTTATAAGAAATAAACATGTAGATTTTACCATTATGTGAATTATAATTCATACATTACTAAATTTGCATTATTATGCTAAAATAAATATTAAATAATTAAATAAATACATAAAAGTTGGGGCAAATGAATAAAAAAGTAACTCATAGTTAAAAGATTTAGAAATGCATTTTGCCTTTAAAAAATTCTCTCTTGAATATATATATATATATATTTATTTATTTATCCAATTTCTTTTGAATAATAATTATAGCAAATTATCAATATATAAATTTTAAACGACCAAGTGTGGGTAGATACCCTCCCAAAATACATGTACTATTCAAGTCAATATAATTTCCCCATACACACACAGCAATCTAAGTTTTAATAAACACTATTGGGCTAAAAATAAGTCAGATAAAAACAAGGATTGGGCTGAAGCAAAAGCATATTTTAAGTTGGGCCTCACTCGATCTAACAAACATAGTTTATTGGGAAATGACTCGCATCATCGCCGTCCTGTATGTCAAATCTACCACTTCATCAGACTCGGGTGTTAATCAACATATCTGGAAATTGATTTAAAGTCGGAGTTTGCTTTGAACGACTTTGTCCCTCTTTAAAAGTTTTTCCTTATGATGCAAAGGAGACAGAAGCAGACAATACTGTTAAAGTTTTTCTATATTTTTTCCCCCTTTTCTGTTTCCAAGAGTGCTCACTGGGCGGAGCGGGGCCGGGGATTGTATCCCCACTCACTGTCCCGCCGGGGTCCGGGATTCTCTATCCCCACTCCCGACTCTAAAACAGGGAGAAAATCTCCCGCGTCTCCGGTCCCGCGGAAATCTCCATCCCCCGAATATTTTTTTAATTTTAAAATATAATATTTTATAAATAATTAAAATTAAAATATAACATTTAATAAATAAAAAATTTAAAATCAATCATAATTTAAATTAATATAAATTTTAACCATTAATAAATTTAAAATTAAATATAATTTAAAACTTAATAGTTATAAAATTAAGTTATATTTTAATTTTAATTATTTATAAAATATCATATTTTAAAATTAAAAAATATATATATTTTTTGCAAGGCAGGAATTTCCGCGGGATGGATACCTAATTCTCCGTCTTCGCCCCTAATTTTATAATGGAAATTTTTTTCTTCTATCCCCGTCCTCGCAGGAAAAAATTCAGAAATTTTCCATTTCGGACGGCACGGGTTCCCACCGAGGCTGTAAAATTTCCACCCCGTGATTATCCCTATCAGTTTCCCAAGGAAGATAAAGTTTCGGTACCTAAGTTTGACCGATTAACAAGCACATCGCATAGCAAGCGCCAGCCCATGTAATCAAGACCTAAAAATTTTTGAAAATTTATTTTTAAATTTTTAAAAATTTTTATATTAATCTTTTTATGATTTTTTTATTATATTCTTTTGTGTTTACAGAATAACATACCATTTTTACTAAATAAAATTAATGTGTATATATTTTAATATCAGTTAGTTAAAAAGTTTTTTTCTTAAAGAAATTTAATATAAAAAATTTTAAAAATTTAAAAACTCAATAAAAAATGAAATTTACCAACATAATGCGCCATTAATGGTAATTGAAACACTTTAGTTTCATTTATGAGAGATGGCATCTCATATTAAAATATAAGAATTTAATTAAGAATTTTCTTTTATAAAGTGATATAATTTAAAAAATTTTAAAAGTTTAGTAACTTAAAATGTGTTTTGCTAAAAACTATATATATGTCTTTTTAATATATTTTGAGCCAAATTTTCTAATAAAGTATTAAAAATAGAATACATTTACTTTATTCTTTTGAGCAAAAATTGCCCTCACTAATATGTAACTGGCTTAAATTTTCTATTGAAAATAATGGGATTTTAGGTAACCAAATAGAAAAAATATATAGTATGCTTATTGAAGTAACGTAAACTTGTTACGTGTAACTATAAATTGACAGTAGTTTTTAACTCTTGAAAAAATGATTAAAATTTTTGATATTAAACTTGTCAAAATAGTCGAATTTCAGGTAAATAAACATAAAATGAGGTTTATTAAAAAATATTTAATGGTAAGAAATTTTAATATTTTCTTGAAAGTTAAATAGAGTATCAATCTACAAAATACATATTATAAATTTATGTTATTTCGATTAGTTTATCATGTACGTTTTTGTTTGCTTACCTGCAGTTATATTAATTTTCATATCAAATTTGAGCCAATTACGTAATAACGAAGATAATTTTGGCAAAAACGTATTTAAGGAGCAGATATATATTATTTTTACTACTTCAAAACAATTTAACACTATGCATTATTTTTAATATTTCAGAAGTAAATTTGGTCACTATCCCTTTATTTTTCTTTCTAAAATTTATATACTTTTTTCATATTAAATACGTTTTAGTTTATTTTACTTTTCAAAAATTTTATTTGGATAATATTTAAATGTGAAATATATATATATATATTTAAGTTTTAGTAATATGTGATTTGAAATTTGATTGGTTTGTGGATTATTACTTCTTATATATTTTTATTAATTATAATTTTGTATTTTACTTTGGATAATTATTTATAATTTAGTTAATTTGCATATATTAGTTTGTATTTAGTTTGACTCGTATTAAAATGAGGTTTATAGAATTTGATTAATATTTATATGTCTAAAATTTTATAGTTGGTTAAATTTGAAAATTATGGTTGTTACAATTGGAAACCAGAAGCAAAGAAACCAGAAGAAGAAAACAGAACAGTAGAGAAGAAAGTAAATTTGTAACTGCCAAAACTCAACTTCAGATCTAAAACTTTACACTAAATATACAAAGAAATAATTTATCTAACCACAATTAATTAGCTAACTATGGTTAAGTTAAAAACTAACAATTACTAAAACTAGCTATATAGAAGAGTGGATCGGGTGAGTGCTTCAGCTTGCTCAGGTGAGTGGTAACTTGCTCGAGTGAGTGGTTTTAGCACTCTTTTGAGTACTCCTCTGTACTACATGATACGCGGGTAAGCGGTAACTTGCTCGGGTGAGTGGTTTTAGCACTCTCCCAAGTACTCCTTTTCTGTATTACACCATACGCAACATCTCCTCCTCAAGTTGGAATTGGTTGAGAAACCATTCCAAACTTGACAATATTAACATGAAATTGAGAATGGCCAAAAGACTTAGTCAAAACATCTGTCAGCTAAAGATGAGTAGAAACATACTTAGAATTGATGAACCCTTCCTTGAATTTATTCCTCACAACATGGCAATCAATCTCTAAGTGCTTTGTTCTTTCATGGAAAACTGGATTCTCAGCTATGTGTATAGTTGATTGATTGTCACGCCATAAAGGAATTGGTTTGTTAATCTGAATCCCAAAATCCTAAAGTAGGTAATCGAGCTATTGCAATTCACAAACTGTAGAACCCATGCTTCTGTATTCTGCCTCACAAAAACTCCTAGATACCGTATTTTATTTCTTAATTTTCTAAGAAATCAAAGGATGCCCCATTAAAATGCAAAATCCTGTAATACACTTTCGAATAATAGGACGAGTATATCTCTCTATAGTAGTGAAAGAATTTGCTTTATAGAAAAGTCCATAGGAAACAGTGGTTTTCAAGTAGCAGAGGACATGCAAAGCAGCGGAGCAATGTGTTTCACAAGGATTGGAAACAAACTGACTAAACTGCTGGATACTATAAGAAATATCAGGTCTAGTCATGTTCAAGTACAACAACCTCCCATAAGTCTCCTATACAAATTTGGTTCCGAAAATGGAGGAGAATTTTCAGCAAACTTATGATTTTGAGGCAAAGGAGTCTTAACAGGCCGTGCCCTTGTGACACCAACATCTGCCTATATGTCAGATAAATATTTTTTTTGAGAAATAAAAGTGCCTGCTTCACATCTTGCAATTTCAATCCCAAGAAAGTATTTGGCATACCCTAAATCTTTAATGGTGAAGTGAGAATGAAGAAACTCCTTTACAGCAATAATATCGCCCTCAGCATCACCAGCAATCAAAACATCATCCACATACACTATTAATTCCATAAAAGAGTCCTTAGTTGCCTTCATAAACAAGCAATAATCATTTTGAGATTGCAAAAATTCATAGTTCAACAATTAAAGAGTAAATTCAGCATTCCATTCTTTGAATGCTTGCTTCAGACCATAGAGAGATTTTTTAAGTTGATACACTTCATTTGGACCAGCTTTTGTGTAGCCTTCAGGTGGAGACAAATACACTTCCTTCTTTAAATTTCTATGAAGAAAAGCATTATTTATATCAATTTAATGTATGCACCATTTTCTAATGGTTGCAACAACCAAAAATCCTCGTGCAGTAACCAACTTTGCAACAGGGGAGAATCTGTCAAAAAAATCAACTCCCACTTTCTAGTTATACCCTTTTGCCACTAACCTGGCCTTCAATCTCTATATTGTGCCATTTGGATGAAATTTAACTTTATACATCCACTTAGCTGCAACAGGCTTCTTCCCTTTCGGTAAAGTAGTAATCTCCCATGTTTCATTATCTTCAAGTGCTTGTATCTCCTTATTAATTGCTTTAACCTAGCCTGGATGTTGAACAGCTTGTTTATAGTAAGTAGGTTCGGGAACTTTGCTAACATTTACCATAAAATGTTGTATAGGAAGAGGAGAACTGCACATCTGGGGGTTGTTGTAGTAAATCAATGCTAAGAATATTGTCACAAACATAATCCTGCAATCATGTTGATGTTTTCTGAATTTTGAAACTTGATCGAACTGGTTGAGTATTGATTTGGACAGCATCTGGCTCTGTAGTGCCATAAAAATCATCTTCATGCATTACTTTCATTTGTTGTTGGCATATATCTTCAATTGGAAGAACATCCTCCTGTAAGTCAGCATTGATAGGCACATATAGAAGAGGAGTGCATGATTCGGTATCTACATGAACTTCATTTTTGTAGGGAAATTCGATTTCATAAAACTCAACATCTCTAGAGACCAGCAGTTTATAATTTTACAAATCATAAACCTTTTAAGCTTTTTGACCTGGGACATAATTCAAGAAAATACATTTATAAGATCTAGAAAAGAATCTATCTTTATGTGGATGAGTGTCAATCATATAACACAAATAGCCAAAGGTCTTCAATCTTTCATAGTTTGGCTTCTTCTCAAATAAGAGTTCAAAATGACACTTCCATTTCAACAATGCAGTAGGCAATATGTTGATAATATGAGTGGCAGTCAAAATAGCTTCACCCCAGAATATTTTCGGAAGTCCTGCTTAAAGCAATAATGCTCTCGCTATTTAAGCCATATGCCTTTGCTTCATTTTCACCACTCCATTCTGTTGTGGAGTATAGACACAAGTTCTTTCATGTATGTAACATTCTTATACCGTTGTACAGTGTATGCGGTAATCGGATGTCACACCATACATGAAATAGTGAATTTTTTTCATACAGTACCTGTAACATACTTAAACATAACTAATAACTTTGTCTTAATAAATAACAAATAAATTTCTTATACTACAATCATATACTTTTACAATAACTATATTTTTCCGTACCTACATATACATGCTATAAACTAATTCCTGTCTTGTCTCTTTTCTCGGACTTGACTATTCTTGCAATATCGGCTAGTGAAATCTTATCGTCTTCATACTTGCGCGCAGCGAACAAACTACGCGCTGAGTATTGAAATGCTCAGTAATGGATACGTATCCCAAACTTTTCATAATAAATTATATAAAGACACATATACACTTGCATGAATTTACTCATACGTACATTCATTCGCATGTGCATACATACATACATGTACATACCTATACATAACATACATGCATACATAACATACATTTACATATCATATACAAATGGTATACATACATATACATATCGTATACATACTTGTACATATCATATACATACATGTACATACATATACTTATCATACATGCATACATGTACATACATACACATACATATAGATGTCATACATGCATACATACATACATATACATGCATACACATATCATATACTTACATATACATGCATATACATGTCATACATGCATACATATACATACATATACTTATCATACATGCATACATATATATACATATACATGCATATAGTATACATACACATACTCTATATGCATATTTATACATATACATGCTTTACATACACATGCATAAGTGATCATATACATGCTTTTACATATATATGCATACATTGTCGCACACATACATATATACATACATATTCACATACGTATTTCTATACATCCATACATACATACACGTATACATATATTTCATTTACATATATTACACGTACATATACATACATTTGCATATACATACATGCATACTTATTTGTATTCACACACACACACACACACACACACACACACATATAAATTCTTGGTTACATTCATTTATACGTATAAACATACGTGTTCACATATGTACACTTACATACATACATATATGGTTGCTTTTACATACATGTATTTCTTAATTTCTTGAATTGCCACCAGTAATAGTCCAATAGAAATCTTGGACCGGATACACGGGATAGGGATCTGAAAATCCCACATGTGGGGTGACCCTGAAGGATCACAAACATGAACATGAGCATGGACTTGTAACTGTGAGCACATAACATATCATACATATACCATGAGAGACCATCGCGAATCTGCCATAGTAGAGCAAGTCGCCATGACTTGCACCGCGATATGGGTATCCCTATGGCTAGCCAACTATATCCTCAACTAGATTTACTATCAGACTAATAAGGACAATATTTCATGTTCTGTATTTATACTTATTCTTTGTATAATCAAAATTATCGTGTGACAATTTAATTTACTTATAATGTTCGTGTTTATCCGGTATATACATACTTAACTTATATACATGCATATTTATATATACATTCTTATACATGCATATATACAATCATATATGCATACATACATATTCATGTACATACCTTCATAATCATATACATACATATTCATTTACATACATCTATACACATATACATACATACACGTATACATATACATATATGCATTATTTTTACAAATCATACATACATTTGTACACATATCATACATGTACATATTTGCATACAATTATTCAGGTACGACTAACATGCTGAATAATTGGTTTAACTGTCATTATTACTATTTTATAATTTAATATCCTAATATTACTAATTAATTATTAAATTTATTTATTTTCAATAATTACTTTCATTTTACATATTATTAATTATTTTACATATTAATTCTTAAATTAACTAAATTATCATTGTTCAATTACTTATTACTATTAATTCAATATTTGCTTGTAAATTACCATTTAGTCCTTAGACTTGTTAAGTTGCCATTTAGTCCTTAAAATTGCTAAATTGCTACTTAGTCCTTCAAATTCTCATAAATTACAAAAATACTCTATTATTTTACTTTATTTACAAAATTGCCATCAATTATCCATGTTCACTATTAAGTCCCTAATTATTGGTAAAATTCCAATTTGATCCTTAAACTTATTTTCATGCTTAAATTCTTATTTCATTTATCATTTTCTTTTCCAATTTGATCTTAATTCATTTAAACTCTTATGTTCTTCAATATTTGGCGATATTTCACCTTTGTCCCTAAACTTTTAATTCTTTTCATTTAAGTCATTTTTTCACTTTACTATTTTATCTTCCATCCCTTTTTATTTTCTTTTGTTCCAATTAATTAATTGGATTATCTTATGATTAATTATGCAATAAATTCAATTTTTCTCATTAAAATTCAATATTTTCACTATAACATAATATAAAATTTAACTTAAAAATATTCTATTAATTTCTGAAAATTCCCATTAAATTAATTTAGCATTAAAATTATTTCTACTTCTAATTTGCATAATTTTCTTCACTATTTATTTGTTATAAATTTTATATGATCTCAATATATATGTTTAAAATATCTTAATTTGTTCCAACAGCACTTAAAAAGTTTTAATACGCTATTCACTGCCTCTAGAGTATATTTGGAACCCACAAAAACTTCATACACCAATAATTCTCGCAACTTGTAAGCATCAACCATTTTGCCCCGTTAAAATATTTGAGAAAAAATTTAGTCCCATGAACTTTTAATTTGCATACACAATAAGTTCTTAAATATTGATATAAAATTTTTCTTCTAATAAATAATTAAAACGCTTATAAATTTTTTACTTTAATTTTAAATTGCGCATTTTTTTTTCAAAAACTCCACATTAGCATTTAATTAAAGACCTATTGGATATAAATTTATAATTTAGAGGTTGAGTGGTCGTCTAGAAAGTTAAGTGATAAAAATGATTGAAATTATCAAATTTAAAAGACTCAACATGTATTATTAGAAAAAAAAATCTCTAACCTTTTTTAATGTCGATCATGATTGAAAATGAGAGATGCATGATGTCTTATACTTTGTAAAAGTGTGATACATAACACCTAATTTATTTTGGAGCATAATGAGTTATTAATTCTTCTGCCTTTTTTCCCAAGGCATATTAATCATACCAACATGACTATCATGATTTTATTTATTTGTTTCCGTCTCTTTGCAAACGTAGAGAATAAAAGAGATGTGCATTTGAGAATGTGGATAGTAATAAATAAGCGTTGCCCTTTTAAAGTAATGTTATGTTTCATAATTGAGCCATTTAAGACAGCAGTGAATTTATTAGGTTTGTTATGATTTTAAGTGGAAGTTTATTTCTATGCCTTGTTCTTTGTATGTTCTTGTTTTGTACTATTTCTATTTGCTTTGGTTATTTGTTGCCCTTAGTACTTCTCGCCATTGATATCTCTTTTAACTCTAATAATCATTATGTTCTACAAAATCCCATTTCAAATATGTATTAACTTATATATCTCCAAAAAATGTAAACCTTTTCAAATGGTTGTTTTTAACAAGAGCTATAAATCCGCATAAAGAACACTATAGGCATTTATCGTCTAAAATAATATGGTAGAAGTTTTTTTTTTTTCCCCTTAATTAGAGGTCTCAAATTTTCAAATACTTAAAAGCAAATGTTTTACTCTCTTAATTTTATGAATTTATCCAGTTTAAATTTAAATCAATCGAGTTAGTAAACTTTAAATACTTAATGGTTATATTAAAAAAATATGCATTTCATCGGAAAAATCAATATAATTTTGTGATATATTCGCTTATCCCAAAATACTGAAAATTAGGGATGTAAAATCTCAATAATTGAGATTTCAGAGTATCAATATCATCATTTGGATAAATATGCATATAAAAATGCCATTATGGATGAGAAAGTGTTGACTAGACTAAATTCATGAAAATTTATAAATCAAATTAATAAAAAATTGCCATATAAGATAAGTTGGTTAAAACATGAGTAGAATGATAAATATAAAAATGCCATTTATCATTGCTTCCATTATGGATTATTTTTTTCACATAAGTTAGACTTAGGGTAGGAAAATGCCATAATTGATTAAGTGGAATGACAAAGTATCTTGTAATTTAGTGTAAGTTGAAGAGATCAGAGCTTGGCTTCATCAAAGACTTAGAAAGAAACTTAACAAGTTGTGATGAACTAGTAACCACTGTAAATCCTCGACTAGCGTCCAAAAAATATCATTCGGACCTTAATGATTAAAAATATTTTAATCAAAATAATAAGATTCAAACCAATAATATAAAAGAATGTTGATCAGTGATGCCCAAATCATTTGATAGTAAAAAATTTGAAATCAAAAGAAGAATTAAAGAAGGTGATACCCATCCCAACAAATAATTCTTCCTTTCAGAAAATTATGATGCTATCGCTGTCCTCTGTTTAGCAGCTGATCCACCAAATTTGAATAAAAAAACAACAGTAATCAAGGAAAAGATTTAACACCCAATAAAATAAAGTGATATAAGACAGCTGTTAATGGGCCTCCTTTCCCCACTATTCCATTACTTCCAATTTGTAGCCCGGCCCACTTAGGCCCATTTTGGCACGAAACACCACAAAATGTCCCATAAAGCATCAAAATCTTCCTCTGCCGTCTGATAAACGACAATCAATTTAATCCACACAAACATCAATGTATGCAAAAACACATATAAGTCATACTTTGGACCATTCAAGGAAAAAAGGAAAAAGTAGTGGAGGCTTTATTTTACTATCATTTAAGTTATTTTTAGCATAAATAGCCTATAGGCACTAGAAATTATAAGAGCATTTTAGCACAAATCTTAATAATATTACAGATAATTTTTTTTATTAAAAACAACTTAATAAATAAGATAACATTTGAGAGAGTAAAACAGTAATTTTCTTATTTTTGAAAAAAAAAAATGTCTTGTTGCCGAACAAGGTCCCACATTAGCAAAACAAATCAATTACCATGAATCCTTTATATAGGGTCCCCACCAGCATGCAAAGAAATGGACCCACAAGCCTAAAGAATTAATAATGAGCCCACCAATGGTGTAGAATGTGGATGCAAAAGTTTCACAATGGGAAAACGGTTGCTTGCTGCCCATACGCCAAGGTAAAGCTGAAAAGAAAGGAAAAGCTGAAATTTGAATTGCGTGTCCGAACCATATCTTTGGTGAATTTTTCTTTATTTTTTCCTTTAGAATAATACATAAACCAAACCTTTAGTGACATCTCTTAATTTTATAAATTACATTTTATATATTTAAAACTGATAAAAATAACTTATTATTAACTTAATAAATGCGTACGCATCATTTTATAATATTGAACGTTATTAAATTTATGCGATTTAGAGAAGTATTCCTAAATATAATAAAAAATATAAATAAAAATTTAGACCGTAATAAATACACTTTTATCAATATTAATAAATAATACGTATATATTGTCAAATTCAAGTTAATAATAAATTATTTTTGTCAATATCAAATGAAGAAAAAGTTATTTATAAAATTGAATCTTTTACCCATTTCATATCATATGTGTTTTTATAATTTTTTCTCTCCCCGAATAGTATAAATTTCCTTTACATGCACCAAACAACAACATGGCATCATGACCTTTGCCATTATTTGGCCCCCATAAACATTATAACACTGACCATGAAAAACAATAAAAGTTGTGACCCATTTTCAATATCCCAATGAATTAACCTTTTATTTTCTTGGTTGCCATTGACTGACTGCTTCTAAAATCATCTAAATTCCCTCACTCTTTTCTTTTCCACAACCACTGCATAAATAGGACTCTTTTCCCCCATCATTTTGGTATATGGGTCACTAGGAGAAATCCAATTTTCATTAAAAAAAAAAGACTACACTAGTGTTGCTGCTGCATGGGTGAGCTTCACTCCATGGCTTATACTACTTCCCTAGGTTGCTGGGATCTTCAAAACCTCGGACTTCTCAACGCAGACATGTCTTTAGGTATATTGGCATTTCTTTTCTTTAATTGTTTGTTCTCGGATAAATTTAAATTCCTATTTCAGTTATTGAATTCTCCATCTTTTTGCAGTTATGGATGAAACTTCACCTTTCCTTTCATCTCTTCAATCTGATTTTTCTACTGGATATTTAGAAGATGCTTTGGTGGAATTTAGTGAACGTTCGAAACGACGACGGGTGATGTTGTATACTGACGATGACAATGATCAAACCAAATTATCAAATGACCTTGCTAAGGTAATTCAAAATTTCGCTGCCTGATTAAGTGTTTGATTCTGATTTTCTTTTAAAAAAAAAGGACTAATGGTTGATTCTGATGTTGCAGAGCTTCTGGAATGAAAACTGTGAGTGGGAAATGCCTGAGAATTTAAGATGCACGAGCCACATTAATGGAGTTTCATCAGGTAATTAATTAATTTCCTTATTCCACTTTGATATATAATATACAAATGATTTTAATTTATTGTTTATTATGTCTGCAGATGAAACCATAAGCAGGTCAATGAGCAGTATAAGTGAAGAAACAAACGTGATAACCGAAATGAAAACACCAGATGAGGAAATTTCAATTCCTGAGACTCTTGATTCTTCATCTTCTTCCTACAAAGATTCGGCTAAAACAAAGTGCATTTTTGACAAGGAAAACCAACCTTCTCCTCCTGGTATATATACCCACCCCATATTCAATTATAACACAATAATTAATTAATTAAATATCATGATTGTTAGTTTGTTTATTACTGTATATTAATAGGTGAAGATAATGATAAGAGAAAGAAGAGGATGATAACAAGAGTGGTGTATCCATTTGCACTGGTGAAACCAGGAGGAGTTGAAGGCGACATGACAATTAACGATATTAATGAAAGGCTTTTAATGCCGCCGACAAGGCCGGTGAGACATCCGGTGGGTGACTTTGCTTGCCGGTCATGTGTGTCTGCTGCCGGACCAGGGCTTTCCGGGAAAGCTGTGGTGGCTCTTACAAGAATCCATACACAAGGGAGAGGCACAATCACCATCATTAGAACCAAAGGTTAAAGCTAATTATGGATTCAAATGTATGAGAATATTCTACTCATGATCATGCTGTGCTTAGTTCATATGCTTTTGTCTGTTTGAATTGTATAGAAAAGGAAAAGGCGGTAATTATATAATATATGGTTGTAAAATGGTTGCTTTTTTTACAGAGTTACAGTCAGTGTTTTTATGTATATATGGTGTTTGCTGCTTAAAGATTGTTGAACCCAAAGACAACATTTTTATGATCTGAACTCAAATGGAAGTGTGTGGAGGAAAAAAGAAAGAGACAGAAAGGAAAAGATAAAACAGAGGAAGAAGATGAAAAAGAAAATGTTATTACAGTCAGAACAGAAGAATAAAAAAATAATATTATAATATCAAGAGTGGCAACATTCGTCTGACAGAGACATCAGTCCTTAGCATGCCAATCTTTTGCTATTCCTATTTGCCACTGTGTTATACGGTACATACAAATGGTCCCTCTAAGGTTACATTGTTTGAAAGTTGATAAATCAGTTACAGGACTGCCCTTATATTATTATGATCATGAATTCCCTCACTTGTAAGGCTGCCACTGCCCTAAACTTGAACTTGGTTCTTCAGGTTTAATTTAAATCATCTCTCTGTTTGATGTGTTTGCAGTACTTATTATTGTATTCGCATTGATTACCATGCATAAAATCATCTCATGCTTTGAGCTGCACCATTTCAGATGAAACCATCTTTTGCTTAAAGAGTCCACCTCATGTTTGAAGCCACGTTACCATTCCAGATAAAAGTCACTTACTGCTTCACTGTTCATTCAAAACTCAGATTTCGTGTATAGTATATATAGTATTTTCCAAATCTTACAGTTTGAGGAAGGGGCCCAACACCATTACATATTATAGGGCTGTAGAGACTCCGAGAGAGAATTAGGAGATAAAATAAGTAGCTACTAAAATTCATAGTCTCCTCCAATCATTCATTAGTTAGATATTATTAATTCAATCGTATAATTATAAATAATTACTAGCAGTTGTTATATAAATTCTTCATGTTCGAATGTACATACACATGTATGGATATATAGGTCAACACCCACCATTTAGAAAAGTCACATACACCAAGACAACATCCAACATATGGGGCCCGAAATCACACCTACCTGCTCCAACTATCTATCATAAACTATATACATCCTATAATCACAGCCCCTGAGTGCCCTTTGACTGAAGCGATCAAGTCAATCGTGCGGTGCTGATTGGAGGCAGAATCAGAAGATAATTAATTGTTGGAATTGTTTTCACAGCTGGAGGCCAAAAGTCAGAAGCAATGGCATGTGCAGGCTGCACCTACGTGGTTGAATTACAGCAAAAACTGCAGAAATTATATGGTGGAATGTGACAAAACAGTGATGAATAGATTAGGGTTTAGTCTTTTCCTCACTGCTACAATGATTATTTTTGTTTAGGTGAAGAAGTTTGATACCTTTTTCCAGGCATATGTTTGTTTTCATTCTGAAATCTAATTATGTAGGCCCCTCTTAGATAATTGCTATTTGTCTGCTTAATTTAAATTTCAAAATCCACCTTAAAATACATATATATTTAATTTAATTTAATTGGAATATCCAATATTTTGTGTCACCCATTGCACCTGCCGTCACTAGTCTTTGGCTTGAATTTGAGAATAATAAAATCATTATTAGGTCTACCAATGACAATATAATTAAGTTATTTCTTTTTCCCATTATTTTATAAAAGTGAGAAATAAAAATAGAAAAAGAAAACCTTGATGTACGTGAGAATATCTTCACTGCTTTGCCTTTTACAAATCCCAAATGAAGAGAATTCGATTCTGTTTGATTTACATTTTGGCCATTGGGATTGCTTAATTAATTTAATTATACTTTTTTATTAGCTAACACTTAATTAAGAGAATAAATTAATTAATCACCTGTTTCTTGTTTGCCAATGATGTCAATAAGGACAAAATGTGATGTCAGGTGCATGTTTTCTTTGAAGAGAAAACGGGCTCCAGTCCAGACTTTTGAAGCCCAAATGTACATATGACTGAAAAGAATAAGGACTAACTGGGTTCAATCAGCCCAGTTCTGTGCCTAAATTTTGAATTGGAGTCCAAGCCAAATATTTGAAATAAAAAGAATAATAATTGTAATGAATTTTAGTTCTATTATATGATTAAAATTTTAATGTTAATCAAATGCACGCGTATAAATAAAAGGAATATTATTGGGCAAATATAATAAAGTTGATCTGTACAGATGTGGCTAAACTGAAAATGACAATAGATAGAAATTGGGAATTTTTCTTTTATTGAATTGAATAAATATTCTTTTTGTAAGAAAAAGAGACAAAATTCTGAACAATAATGGACTGCATTCTGAGTCATGTAGCTTATCACATTCTATTATTTAATTGCAGTTTTGATCCGCGAAAGAACCAGTTTTTATTATTACTAGATCCCAATTGCTAAATGACTCTTGTTCTTGAATCCTAATTACAAGTTTTATATATATATATAAAAAAAAAATCATAAATAGGATGCATATAAATTTCAGCATCTTTTATATTTATATATATACAATCAGGACATGTTTGTATTTCATCAGAGCTATATAAAGCTATTAATTCCACAACTTTATTCCAAAAATAATTAATGGGGAAGAAAATGAATCAAGCATCCATGAAAATTTTCAAGAATAAGAAGAAGAAGCAAAGTTTCAACAGTTTTATAGATGTTTTAAGGCCTAAGGTATGCATCACCGATACCTCTACCTTCAAAACTCTTGTTCAACAACTAACTGGTAATGCTGCCATCAGTCTCAATATTTCATCTTCCTCGCCTACGCAAACTGAAAATTTTATGCTAAATTATGGAAATAAGGAAATTGTTGGCATGGATTCGTTCCATTTTCATCACATTCTAAACCACGATATCCACAAATTTTATGATCAAATTGATTTGAGTATCCCATCATCTATAGATCAAACTGCTGATGCATATAGTGAGATGGAATCATGGCTGCTAGATTTCGAGGACACATTCACTTAGTTTCTTTGAAATTGCTATGTATATAATAATCTAGTGGAGACATGATTTTAATTGTGATTATATTCTACCGTGTGTAAGAAGCAGAAAACTTTTTAATCCTATAAATTTATTGTTGTATGTTGTTGTTTATTTGGAATTCAATTTTCCAGTTTCTTGAGTAGAATTTAGCCAATAATACTCATGCTATCTTTTTCGTGAATGTGAAGGCGTCGGAAACCTCATCCACATTTACATGATAGGTTGATGGAATGACGAAATTTAGAATTCAATTAGAATAGAAGTAAATATTCAGAACATAATAAAAACAAACTAAAGTAATAAATAAATAGCCTGATTGACTAGTGAGTTGGGCCCAAGTTGGGCTACAGCTCACTTCTCTTGGTTTGATTTTAAAACAACAAAAATATTCATGACAAAACCTTTCAGTAGAGCTCCCCAAATCAACCCGGTGAGATCGTATTGGGCTTGATTTTCAGCAGGCGTCGTTGCTTCACATCCATCCGTCCATGTCACATTTTATATAATAATAATAATAAGTTTTAATACAATTTAACATGACATGTATGCGTACTATTCATCATTTTGCATGGTTCGATTTGTTCATAAACTTTTTTTAATAAATAAGTATAAGCAATGAAATTCTCTGCATGTATTTTCTATCCATAATTTTAAACTGGTGGCCGGCCACCTGCATCGGTGAGGATAAGGTTACCAGTTCTGAGAAGGGAGAGTTTTGAGCGTCTTCCATTTGGTGGCGCATGAAGGATCATTGTACCATATGGCAAACCAATAAGCATTATTTTTTCCAGCAAAGTAAAAGCCAGCGGCAAATTTTCCGTTTGGTGAAATCCAATCATCGTTGAGAAAAAGACACCGAAAAAGTCAAAAGGAAAGAACGTCAGAAGATGAAATGGTTGGTAAAAGGAAAATCAAAATTCTGTACAGGGATTAACAGAAAAAAAAAGCGATATTTTTAAAAACAGAAAATTTAAAAAAGGGTAAGTTTAAACATTTTAACAGATGGTTGTATTTTTAAAAATTATGGTTAAAAAAGTGGTAATCTGTGTAATTTCCTCTAAATAAATAGCCTGATTGACTAGTGAGTTGGGCCCAAGTTGGGCTACAGCTCACTTCTCTTGGTTTGATTTTAGAACAACAAAAATATTCATGACAAAACCTTTCTGTAGAGCTCCCCAAATCAACCGGCGAGACCGTATTGGGCTTGATTTTCAGCAGGCGTCGTTGCTTCACATCCATCCGTCCATGTCACATTTTAATAATAATAATAATAATAATAATAATAATAATAATAATAATAATAATAAGTTTTAATACAATTTAACATGACATGTATGCGTACTATTCATCATTTTGCATGGTTCGATTTGTTCATAAACTTTTTTTAATAAACAAGTATAAGCAATGAAATTCCCTGCATGTATTTTCTATCCATAATTTTAATCTGGACGTGTACCTGAGTCCGCTCTATTTTTTAAGGAAAAAAAAAGTTGTTTTAAGAGCATACCTAAACTAGAATAGCTCAAGGTAAAGCTTGGCCGCCATTGTCAACAAGGAAAAACCTTGGAAGAAGAAGAAGAAGAAGAAGAGCAGAGGAAACATAAAAAGAATGAAGAAATGACCTTAAAGCTTCTCTTCAAAACTCCACCTCGCACAGGAGGTCTTCTGCTGGACACAATATGAATTCTTACTCGTTCTCTAGCCATGAATAATTCGATCGTATTAACAAATATGATATAACATTGGCAGAACACACAAATCCAATTATAATGCAATCGATCCGTAGGCTGTCGCTGCGTTTCCAATGAAATTCCATCATTTATTCCATCTGTTTCTTACATATATATATGCCGGCGCACGCTTCACTGTGTAGTTTCTTACATATATTATGTCTCATAATGAAAATAAATTATAAGACCTGTCATTTTATTTTTATTATTATAGTACAAGGAAAAGTGGGTCTTCTTTTGGATAAATCTCGCGTACCGGATGGTTTCTTATGCGCATCCGGTAACCTGTGTTACTTTATTTATTATGGCCATATTTATGATGTTATTATTATATATTACCAAGTCATCAGAGATTATGCATACTCTCTCTTTCATTTTCATCTGTACCTTATATTCTCCTTTATTAATCACTTTTTCTTTTTCAAAGACGCATGATGTTAAATGATGGTTTTAAATTTAAAATTTTAGCGATAATTTATAAAATATCTAAATTAGTACGTATTAAATGAGAAAAAAATAAAATAACAATTGATAAATACCACTGAAACCAATACGGCTACATTACGGAAGATTGTTAATTGCTATGCTTGTAGAATCCCTGACCCAGTAAGAGGAGAGTGAAAGAGAAGCCATGGCTGAGAAAAAGAGAGAGAACGAGAAAAAGAGACAGCTTTAATTGTAGAAAGAGAAAATGATGTTCCACTACCATCCATTTCTCACCTCCATATGCCGGTACAACCAGTTTCCTTCTTAAAAATGAATTTTATAATAAACAGCTAGGATTTTAAGATGTAAGAATCTAACTGTGCGTACGGTAACATACTTGATTTGATTTCTGTCTGAATCTCCTTTTTCACGTCAGTTCATTGTTTCCATCAATACTAACTAAAAGCACTTCTTTTATTCCTTTTCTTTTATATAATTTCAATTCAAGATTTTCCGTCGGGGTCTTCGCCGGAGTCCAAGCTCAATTTCTTAATATCAAGAAAAAAAAAAACAGAGAGAAATGCAAGAATAACAAATTACATCCATCGAACAATGAAGAGTACATTGTTCAACCGTAAAGAACTTTGCATCTCAGACTTTAAAAAGGAAAGAAAGAGACCCAATTGTTAATGACTAAAACATAATTATGTTTAAAGAATCAAATCATTAAACAATTTAAGCAGATGGGTCTTCAAAAAATACGAGGAAATGATCGAAATGAGAGGGCTTAAGGTATAATCTCAATCAGGAAAAACCACTGAAGAGGAGGTACTCTGTTTCCCGAAACAGAGATCCCCAGGTAAAGAAATGATTTTGTTGACAGACTTTTTAAGGACTTGGCCTCGTTTTGGGATCCAGCGAGGAGCAACAGAGGAGCTGCCTCCACGGAACTTTCTCGACAGCGGCGGATGCGCAGCCTTGTCAGAAATGGAGTTCACGGTGGCCATTTACACGTAATCAGTTGTGGGAAAAAGATAAGTTTTAATTTAGATGTTTCTGAGAAAAAGAGTACCGACGTGGTATATAAAAGGAAAGAGCGTAGGAAGCGCGTTCCACCAGAGTAAGAGACTGAAAGGCGTGTTTGGTGATTTTTGAAATATTCAGTATAAGAAAGAAAGAGAGGGAGGGACTGCTTCTTAAATTCTTATTAACACAAAAAGAGCTTATGTATTTGTATTGCTCTGCTTTTTTGCTGCTGAGTAAGTCTCCTATTCTCTTTTTTTATTTATTCATTCTGTTTTGAACTGGTCTTCGTTTCCCTGCAGTTTGCACGCGCTTTGCTTAGGGCTTTATTTACAATTTAGCCGGTCCTTGTGTTCGCCCACACGAGCCAATAAGCTTCTTTTGCTGCTTCAAAGTTCAAACAATATATATATATATATATATATATATATATATATATATATATATATATATATATATATATATATATATATATATGACCTTTCAAAATTTTTTCTTTTATTTTTAATAAAAGAGTGCTATTTTTGTTGGTTTAGGATAGCTGCTAGCAAATTTTAACCATTGAATTAGAAGTGAAATTTTGATCTAATGCCTGAGATTTGTCCTCCAAAAATATTTATATGCAAAAATATGTGTGGGAAAATGCTTTATTTTAGATCATATTCGTGACTGCTTTTTAATAAATGGGACAAAAATCCTAAATTAACATTCTTGGCTAAAAAACCATGCTGAAAATATTTAAATTAGTTCCAACATTAGTTTGTATGGTAGCCAATAAAAAAAAATCATTTAGGTTGAGATATACAGTTCACATTAGTAATAAGAAAATTCTAAAAGTCAATCGACCAAGAAATTGCACCCGATGCTAAATAGAATCAAATAAATTTCTTTTGATAAGATTTATAATTATTAGCCTGACTTTTTCTGCGAATTAAATTAATGGTAGAATAACATATGTATAATGAAAGTTTGTTTTTTCCCAACATAGCATTTTATTAAAATAACGAATTTAAAATAATTTTGTAATGAAATGGAACATTGATTGGTGTGAATAAAAAAGCCAATTTATTTACTTCTCAATTAGATTAATTTTATTGCCTTCACTTCACCCCATAATGTTTGAGGAAGATGCTTACTTATATTTATCATACTTGCAATCTTTTGTATGGACTAAAATTATAAATTATAATGTAAAAATAAAGTAACTTCTTTATTTACTAATATAAAATATATTACAGACAGCTTGCATATATAAAAAACAAAACTGTGCGTATTTTAGTATATGTAATAAAGAAAGCGGAGCAGGGGACTTATTCCGTTTTCCTGCTGGTCAACGGATTCGCGTCAAAACCGTCAACAACTTGTTATGCCTAAGGCCAGATCCACCAAGAATTTT
Organism: Excoecaria agallocha; assembly: GCA_037975025.1. Taxonomy (NCBI): domain Eukaryota; kingdom Viridiplantae; phylum Streptophyta; class Magnoliopsida; order Malpighiales; family Euphorbiaceae; genus Excoecaria; species Excoecaria agallocha. Next base: position 48,550,376 of record CM075808.1, on the reverse strand, counting down.
ATACTATATACCCCACAAATTCTGTTTATAAAAATTGTTTTTGCAATTTTTTTATTTAGTTTAAATATTTTTATAATGAAATTCATTGGAATGTAATGCGGGATACGCACATTTGTACCGTCGGATTAATATAACGTGCACAATCCGACTGGTTAGATGTGCGCACGCATTGATTTGTACTTAATTCACTTGAAGGTCAGACATCATATAAATGTATTGCACATTATGCCTCCGTTTGATTCAATTGGTAAGCACAACTGATAGTTGATATTCATTGCTGGTAACTGATACTTGTTACTGGTAATTGATTGATAATTAATGTTAAGCATTTGGCAAAATTATATAAAATTATTGCTGATGTATTGTATAATTATTGATATGGCTTACCATCATTTCATAATACTCCATCAACTCTATTTCAAATTCAATGAGAGACGGGCAAACATCAACCTCCAAGTCTCCTTAGAAATTACCGACGCTTTTTGGTTAAGATGACAAGGATGTCCCTTAGCCCTACAAGAAATTGCAGGGACCTTTATCTCCTATTGTTTTGGGTTTCCAAACTTCTCTTTTGTTCTCCTCAAGTTATTGGTGTAGATAGCAAAACCAATACTGTTTACCCGAGGTAAATGATGAACACTTTTCATTGACTTTTTAGGGAATTAAAGGTTCATTAATCACATTATCTTCACTAACCGAGCTCATCATCTCATTAGTATCATCAAGTATCCCTTCATCTATCCTACCTACTTGCTCACTAGAATCACTAACTGAACTCATTCTCAAACAAAGGAAGCAAACATTACTCACCAAAAACATGCCAAAACGTTGGCTCGAATTCTTACAACAGCACATGCAATGATCTCCAATAGCACGCAGCCTTGCAGATACTAACTCTCTCTTAGCAAACACAAATGATTTTATACAAAAAGTTGGGAGGAATATATACCCGTCGTAAGCCACATGAAGATAGGTGGATGGGTATACTAATTCATGAAGGTTATATGTTGGACAAGGATTATTCAGCACGTCTACCGAAGCACAAACAGATAATTAACTTTGAATTTAAACGGGGTCAATGGCAGGATTTTTGGCTGCCCAGATATATCTCCACTGGTGGGGATCTACCTATGCCTGTATAAGGAACATCAAGTAGCACTTCTTCGTAATTATACAAAATGACCTAGGAAAAAAAGAACCCCACTTCCAGGTCATTTGTCATCACGATGAAGTACAACTATTATCCACACCACTCCTGTAATGCCCCTCAGTATATCCTATTAGTAATATCACTAATTAATTGTAAGTGTTTATATTTAATTAAGTATAAATGTATAAAGAATGACTTAATTGCATAGCTAAAGGGTAAATTTTGGGGTAATAGTAAAAATAAGAGAAATTAAGGGACCTAATGGTAAGATTTTCTTTCAAGTGACATTTGGACTAATTAGAGAAAAAAGAGAGGGAGATATTTTGGTGGAGGTTGGCCGGCCAAACAAGGGTCTTCATCCTCCATCTTCATCTCCTCTATGCCTCTAAACTCTCTCTCATCCTCTCTTTCTCTAGATTTCTTAGAATTGGGGAAAGGAAAAGAAAGGTTTTTCCTAGTTTAATCTTAAGGTAATCTTGATTCTTCTTTAATATGTATTGTTCTTTGTTTAGCTTGAGTAATATTTATGTAAGTGTTTTATATTATAGAAGGAGAATCAAGCAAAAGAAAAGGGAAAGAGGCTCTCCAAGGTTGAAGAAGACTTGGAGCTTAGTAAGGTATGGGAACTTAGGTTTTTATGTGTATGTTTGATGTTTTGGCCATGAGAGAGGGAACCCTTGAATGTCTCTCTTCTAAAATTTATGGATGATTTTAAGCTTAGAAGGGTTTAGAGTTAAAAATATGCAAGTTTGGTTGAAAAACATGAAAAAAATCGGTTTTAAGGTTCACTAGACCAGTTTGTACCTTTTTGCTCATATCTTGAGCTATAGTTGTCCAAATAATGAAATTCCAGTTGGTATAGAAACTAGACTTGTAAACTTGATTTTGTTAGAAGAAACCAAAACTTGATTTTTACTGCTTGATGGTGAAAATCGGTCTTGAAATCTGATGGTGATGGTTATTTTATCCTCATGAACAGTCTGTGGTTTTTCTTGAATATTTAAAGATTTACAGGTCCTATTGAAGAGATTTTTAGTGTTTTGAAAACTAGAAATATAAGCCTAAAACTTTGTAGAGATAGTATTTTCATAAAAAGCCGTTTAGTAGGTTGAAATTGAGATGCAAGGTGAGTTTTGAAATTGATTTACAGGATTTTTGTGCATCCAGCGTTGAAGCTTTTTAAGCCGTCGCGAGCGCGATATTAAGCCGTCGCTTTGTGTCGCGAGCGCGACCTTGTGTCGCAAGCACGACTTGTGTCGCGAGCGCGACATCAAGAAGTACTCTTTTAGGCAATTGCTGACTGTCGCGAGCGCGATTAATACCGCGGGCGCGACACTCATCGCGAGCGCGACTATTGTCGCGAGCGCGACAATAAGCATTTATCTTCTATTTTTGATACTTTTATTTTTATGATCCCAATTGAGGTATAAGCTTGCCTAAGCCTTCCTAAGCTTATAAATCATCCTAAATTGTAATTTAACAGTAATGTATTCCCTTAATAGCAAGATTTGCTTAGTAATTGAAATGTGAGATTTTACTACCTCAAAATAGAATATGCATGAATTACTTCTCTGCCATGACAGTATATGATTATTTGTATACTATGAAATTATCAATGCATAATATTAAAAATACTTTGCATTCATTAGTACTATAGTGGATTATGTGAATATAATTTCACAAGATATGAAATATGATTGATTTGTGCCTACACATAAAGACTTGGTTGTGGATAGATAGGCATGCCTATAGGGTTATGGTTGCAGCTGCTATAGTCTGACTCTTATGAGTCTATAATTATCTCTACATGAGACCATAGTTCTGGCCCAATGGGTCAACAGATTTGATGCCTTCGGGTATCCATAGTACTAATACCTTCGGGTATTTACAGATTTGATACCTTAAGGTATCCACAGCACCCGTTATCCACACCCACAGAAAATTGAGGTAGGCACAATTTATAAGATAAATGATATGCATATACAGTTTATAATTTTTCATTCTATGATTTAATGAAACAAGTTATTCCTTCCAATAGTGCATTTGGTTATTTTATATTTGTGAGATATATATATATATATATATGAACTTGTTATATACTTTTATGGCATGCTTGGTGATAACCACTGTGAGTGGTTATCAACATATTAGTTTGTTCCCTACTAAGCTTTATAGCTTAGCACGGGTGTTTATCCGTGTAGGTTCGCAGGGTAGAACTCTTGTTCAGGGACAAAGCCAACAATCTTCCAAGTCAACATCGAAATAAGAGTAGCATTTTGATGTATGAAAATTAATTTTTACATCTCTTTTGGTTACACCCAATATACTTGTATTTAAAGGCATGTAATTATTAAGTTATGTAAAGAATAGTAAACAACATGAGAAGTATCACCCTCCACCAAACATGACTAGTATAATATGAAAGTATGTATGCTTATATATGCATCGGTAGCAAATAACTTATATGATTAACAGGATTAAATGAATGTAATTAGTAACAGTAATCCAGATTATCTAGTATAGTCATTACAACTCCTTCCACCCCCTAACATAAATGTCATTAACCCTGCGACGAGAATATGATAACAGAGCTATTTATAACTAAGACACAACTGAGCTCTACCATTTAAGCTCGGTGATATGATACAAGCTCGACAATAAGGCCATGGATTGATTAATGTGAGTTAAGAAACGCAGTTAACAAATGTTAATTAACGTTACAAATGTTACGCAGTTAACAAGTTAACCCTTGTAACTGATTTAATAACATTTTCTACCCCATATTAATGGGATGGACACTATATAAAGAAGATTTACAAGTATCAAAAAAATTTTTAAACTTTATCTTTCACTAAAAATTGACTTGATTGTCAAAATATTTCTAGTTAAAACTTTCTTGTTGTATTTTTTTTAGATAACTTTGGAGAGCATAAGTGACTTCTAGTTATAAGAACAACTCAGTATTTCAAAGTGTTATCGTTAATACTGATGATTGGAGAAAAATGAGAACTTTTAGGCACCAAAAGTCACCTAAAAAAAATAAGAAGACCAATCGAGATTTTTCGACAATGGAGATTTTGACGATTAATTTAGTAATTTGATGTAGTAGAATAACTAGAAAAATCTTGGTTTTCATACCTGTTTCTAGCTCTATTTACAAGCTCAGAGCCCTTTTCTATTCAGGAAGCTGGAAATAGAGTCCTTCTCTATGAGAAATTCCTACCTTCTTTGAATAGGATAATACTCATATGTTCCTAATTTGAAGGAGAGGATAAGGAAAGAATTATCTTCTCCTGATAATTCAGGATACTTTCAGATTCTGGATGATGTTGGACGAACTCTTCAGTGTTTGGCATGCCGAACATTTCACTGGGGTGATCTTAATTGAGCTAGTGAGCTAGGCTGTTAGCTTGGCTCTGTTATCATAAGTCCCCCTAGGTATGAGATATTTATGTTGTCCATTTTTTCAGGCATCCGTTCTGAGATTCAATAAGGTAAAGCTTCAAATTGTGTTGGCGCATTTAAAGCAAATAATCATGGCTCCTTATTTGTTGTGAAATGGTGGCTGGACATCATGTCTAACAAGATAGATCGCTTTGGTTCCTACAACCAGCAATTATGACAAGACAATCTGTCATCTTGGGGGAGTATCGATCTTCCATGTGTATGGCAAATCAGGGTTCAATTTTCCTATGTAAGCCTCAATCCGCTCCTAGTTTCCATTTCTTGCTTCACTTGTCATTTTTGCTATTTTTCCTCCATTTTTTTGCTTCTCTTTTTCTCATTTCCTCAAGCTATTTTGTGTTAGAGATTTCTTCTTCTCTTTTTCACATCCGAAGATCTTTAATCAAATAGGTTTATCTCACATTCCTTTTTCCTTTCCTATCTTTTCTCTCTTTTTTCCATTTTAAGATATATCATGAGTGCATCAGAGGCTTTTAATGAGGAAGCGAGGATAGGTGAGTGGTTGCCAAATGATAGTACACTGAGCTTGTTTAATAGGAGAGTAGTTTCCCTAAATGAGGGCCACCCTTTCGACTTTGGCCAACCTATTGCCAAGAGAAAGAAAGAGCCTCGTCGTCTTCGAAAAGTGGGAAGCATGAGCTCAACTATGAGGGAAGAAAAACTTCTCATATTGTCCTATCAATTAAGGGTCCCCGACTAGTATATAATAAGTGTGCCTAGCTCTACTCAAAGAACCAACATCCAATTCACTGGTAAGCGTAAGATAATGATGTATAAGGCAAATATAGAGGCTGAAGTTTGTCTTCCAACGACCAAATTCGAAATAGACGTGCTGAACTTCTATGGTATGATGATTGGACAGCTTCAAGTGTGGTTCATAGAGCACAACATAAACCTGACCCTCAATCTTTTTCTGGATACCCATATGGTAGGGTTGCGGGTTACGATTGAGGACCATAACTGCATATAAGCTTGATTGTAATATGATGCTTTTATCGATAATCCGAACTCACTTAAGAAATGGAAGAATCAATTTTTTATTGTAGAGAGTTTACACAAGGATTTTCCCTTTTCGAATACCTGGGGTCTGTATGTTAACCACAATGATGATGGCCTATATTTATCAGATAAGGATGAGCAAGTGCTAGCTCGATGGAGGGAGACTGTTTGGGTATAAATGGGATCTGAGGATGCTACTTAAGCCTTATGTCTCTGAGCCTGTTTGGAGTAAAAAGAGGGGTATAATATTTTATCTAAACTAGTTACATTAAAAATAATTTAATTATATCTATTTTTAACTTTTTTAAAAATAATATATTATGATATTATATATCAAATACAGTATACAATATTATAGGCTAATACAATTTTATACTAAACACTATATAATATAATACAGGTTAATACTATACAGGCTAATATTATAAAGAATAATACTGTACAGATTAATACTGTATATAATAATACAATACAGTGAACAAAATGTGTCCTTTCTCTCCCATTATTTTTTGGCTACTGTCATTTTCTACATAAATTAAAACAATAAAGTGATTATAATTAACGGATAAGCTTTTTTTATAAAATTTCAATTATATATATATATATATATATGTTATTATAACTATACAAATCATAGTTGATTAACGATTGATAACATAGCATGAAAATTTTATATTACAATTAAATATAGAAGTTCATTTTTTTCCAGAAAAAAAAATTATGAGTCAGCGCAAGGGGTGAGCAAAAAAAAATCAAAAATATGGTTAATCGTAAAATCATTTCGAAATTAAATAAATTTTTTCGATTAACCGATCCTATAAATTCGATTACGATTTTTAATTTTTATATTTTTTATTTTTGGTTACGATTTAAATTTTTGGGTATCGATTAACTATTAGTGCACAGTTAATCGTTCACACACACACACACACACACATATATATATATATATATACTTTAAATTTTTTTATTTCTCTCTAAAACTTACATAAAATAATAATTCAAAATATATTTTTATTTTTATACTTTAATTTTTTATATTTTTCTATAAAATTTATATAAAATTTCAAACTAAATTTATATTATGTCATTCTATTTAATTATATATTAGTATTTATATATAATAACCGATTAACTTTTATATTTGTTATTTTTTTATCATATATAATAACATTTAATTACATTTTCTTATATTTTAGAGTTTATATTTTAACATTTAATATTATCCAGAATTTTATTTGACTTATAATTAAATATTTTAATTTTCAACAAATATCAAATCAATTTTATAATATTAGCTATTAATTTATTAAACATAAATTTTGGTTAGTAAATTATATTTGTTTTGTGATTTTTATTTTAAATTATTTTGCACATTTGAAATTTAATTGAAGTTTATCTCATTTTTTTAAATTTTATGTTATAAATTTTAATGGTTAAGGTTAACCAAATCGAAATCGATAATTCAGTTAATCGAATGTAATAAACTGATTAATAATTAATAATTTTGAAAAATTAATATTAACAGACTGATTAATTTTTTTTGCTCATAAATCAATTAATCAATTCATGGTCAACCCTAATCAGCGTCCTGAACAAAGGCTTCTACATCCAAATTCATACCAAGGACAAACTGCAAAATTCTGCACATAAAAACTGCTAAAAGAATAAAATCATTAATATCCAAACAATGACATATCATTTTCTTATTATCAGTCATATCATAATAATTAATAATCATTCAAAAGTTTGTAATTTCAAGTTCGAAACCTGAAACTCAAAGACTTCACAACTTTAATTAGCATAACAATACTACTAAATTAAAATTTATTGCTTCAATAAAACTAATTTTGTTTTTTAATGGTGAGAATTTGATAATACATTCAAACCCTAATTGAAATATATTTTTGAGAATACATACGCTAATTGAAATATTGTTAACTACATTACCACAATATTTGCATTTCTCATTAATTTTTGGCTTCTAAAGTATAATTTAATCTAGTCTATAGGATTGAAGTACAAGTTAAGCTCTGTAAGTTTGGTTCAACTGTATTGATCTGATCTTATCTTATTTAAATTCACCTGATAGCTCTGTCATTGGTTGTAATCTTGTAGCTAAATATACATTGATTTTTATTTCTTCTATCAGGTTAAGCTCTGTAACTTCGGTTTGAATACGGAGTCGTTTTTTGCGGTTAAAAATGGGCATGCATAAGTGCCCTTTTTTATGTAAAAAATAGCTTCTGCAGGTGGGATCCATTCCGTTAGAAAACGACAAATATACTTGCCATTTTTTAACACCCTATTATTCAAAATTTTTTTACCGTTACCCAAAAGTCCAAATTCTTTGATAAATCACACCAAAATAGAAAAAACCTTTTCATTTTCCACCAAATTGGTGGGGAATTTTCTTTAATCTATTTATAGTAGGAATCAGCATGGACTAATTAACCAGTCTACTAACAAAAAAATTAAGTAATTCATTAATATCGATTTTTTAAAATTACTAATCATTAAATAATCCGTTATATTCAGTTAACCAATCCATCGATTTTAATTTTTTGGTTTGGTTAATTAATATTTTTTTGTTAATCATTAAAATTTATAACATTAAATTATTAAAAAAATTAAATAAAGTTCAATTCAATTTTAAATGTATAAAGTAATTTAATATAAAAATTATGAAATAAACATAATTTACTAGTTAAAATTAATGTGATATAGATTAATAGCTAATATTATAAAATAGATTTGATATTTATTAAAAATTATAATATGCTTGATTTTAAATAAAATAAAATTTTAAATAATATTAAATATTATAACATAAACTCTAAAATATAAAAAAATATAATTAAATGCTATAAAATAAAATATGAACACTAATATATGATAAAAAAAAGTAATATATATAAAAGTTAATCGGATACTATATATAGATATTACTATATAATTAAAGAGAATGACATAATATAAATTTAGTTTAAAGTATTATATAACTTTTATAGAAAAATATAAAAAATTAAGGTATAAAAATAAAATATAATTTAAATATATTCTAAAATATTATTTTATGTAAATTTGAGAGAAAACTAGAAAAAAATTGAAGATAAATAAATAAATCAATGTATATATATATATATGAACCGGTTAACCATTGACTAACGGTTAACTGGTATCTAAAAATATAAATCGTAACCATTAACCAAAATATAAAAATTAAAAATTGTAACCGAATCTATCGAGTTGGTTAATCGTAAAAATTGGTTCGATTTCAAATCGATAACCGATTTTACGGTTAATCATATTTTTTGTTTTTTTTTCTCACCCTAATTTATAGCAGCTTCAGAATTCATATTTCCCTTCTCTTTTTTCCAATCTTTCTGCCTAAATTCAGTCCAAACGAGAAAAATTAGATCAATTTCATTTCTTCTCTTCTATTCCATCCGATTCCTCCATAAAAAAACATTGCGTTAATTGTCATGTTTGTTTTAAATATCTTTAATTTATGAATCGCCACAGGCTATTTTCCTTCTTTAATCACGGTGTTTTTTAATTGATTTTTGGCAAAATTAATTCTCTATGTTTCTGAATTTATAGAATTTTTTTATATTGAATTTCTTTAATTTTTTTGGTTAGATTTTTATTTAATATGAGATAACATGTCATAAATGACACTTTAATTTATATATTTCAATTGATATTAATACTACATCATACTGGTAAAATTTATTTTTATTACATTCCGAACCTCTAAATTTTTTTACATTGAATTTTTAAATTCTTACAATTTTTCATATTAAATTTTTTTAAATAATTAATTTTTAACAGCGATTAAAATATATGTGCGCTAGTTATATTATTGAGCGACTACTTGTTATCTCATATTTCAATATAGTAAGCTAATCAATAATTTTTTTTAAAATGGATCTCACGGTAGAAAATTTTTAAAAATTTAGAAATTTAAAAATAGATTTTGCTTTGATTTCTTTTAACGATGAATAACATGAATTTGATTAGTGTAGAATTTGAGACCACACAATTTTGATCTCCAAATTAATACTTGTAAACCAAAATTTTCCAGTCTTGATTTCTAATGTAATTACAACCCTTTCATCATATGTTAATTTGTGCACTAATTATATATCGTCAATCTAAAATTCTTATTTTGTGTGGGAATGAATAGACAGATATAGAGGGCTAGTACGTACAAATAAACTTACCACCTTATCTTACGAATAAATTAAGAATTTGGATTACATTGTGCGTTGATTAATAAGTAATATATAATGTAAATCATTTATAGTTTAAATCATTAAAAATCTATTTTTTTCCATTTTATTTTTTCAGAAATTATTACAAGAAAATAACTAAAACATAAATAGAAAGAATGAAAAAAGCATTTTTTATTTCCTCAAATTTTCAATTTTATTTTAATAGATAAAATTTTTTAGTAAATTAGAGTGTTGCCATGTACACATTTCTACCATTGGTCTGAGGACATGCCCGTATTTAGACAGTGAAAATGTATGCACAATGCGTACGCATTCACACCATTATCTACATATTACAATTAACATTCTATATTTTTATTGGATTAAAGTTATTTTTAAATTGATTAAAAATTGGCACTAAACCATTTTTTAAATTATTTTCGTTATTAAAATTAAAAAAAAAAAGGATAAGGGGAATTTTTATCCTGTACTATTTGAAAGGGGATAATTTTGCCTCTATTATTATTATTTTTTTTTAGTTCTTTGTGCCTCTAAAATCAATTTTTTGGTGTGTTTTTACCCTTGAAATGGATAGATTGCTCACTTGGCTAATAGCATTAACGGTATCCAATGAGAACACAACACCTCATCTGCCATGTGTACTTAACATAATTTTTTAATTTAAAAATTGATAACATGGCACCCATGTTGAAAAAATTAAAAAAAAAAAATTATTTAGCTACTCAAAAATGAAATCAAATAAAGGTTAAAAAAAGTATTTGTTTGCCAAGAAAATTTATTCTAAATCTTCCAAGAAAAACTCTCATTTCTCTTCCTTTTCTCTCTGCTCATGTTCTTCCTCTTTTTCAAAAATCACAAACTCCTAAACATTCAAATACAAAATTTCAGAAAAATTAACAATGGCAAACAAAATTTATTAACAAAACCATAAATTTTACTGCTCAATTATCTGTTCTTAATTTTCAAAAATCAGAGAGAAAGAAAAACAATGAGAGAAATTTTGCTCCTCAATTGTAATTTCTGTCCAAAGCAAATCGGATAAGGTTATAGTTATCAAAATACAATCTTTACCGTTCAAATTAAAGAATAAGGAGTTCTAATCATATTCACAAAAAATTAATCCAATCTAACAATAAATAACTGTCGATCATCAAAAAAAGAAAACTGATCATTATATAAAAAATTTAAAAAAATAGTCCGCTTTTTGTAACAAAACTTGAAATTATAGACATTAAAAAATGATCTTCACCGTTCAATTTTAAGGACAAGGAATTTCAACCATACTCACAAAAAATCAGTCCGATCTAACGGCAAATGCCTATCCAATCGTCAAAAATATAAAAATAGTCAATTGCATCCGGATCCATTGTAGCAGTTTCTCTATCAGACACAAACTCCTATTTAGTAAATCTAGGCAGCCCCTCTACTCCCTCTCAGTTGTGAAGTGGGCCTTCCATATTTTGAATGCTAGAGTGGTATTTTAAATGTTAGCTTCCTATAGTAGTTTACTAGCTCTTCATTGCTGCTAGTATTTTGTCATGTTATGTCAAATGAAATAAACAATTTTGGTTTTATTAATTATTTTTCCCCCGCATTGGCCTTTTACCACTAGTAATTTACTGGTTTGTATTGCTGCAGCTTTGGTGGAATTTCTTTCAGCAGCTGTTCTGATTGTTCTGTTTATGTTACAAAAGTTTGGCACCTCTCGTGTAAGTTTTCTCTTTTCGCCCATCATGGGTGTGTGGACCTTGTGCACTCCACTAGTAGGGATATATAGCATCTTACAACATTACCCTAGCATTTTCAAAGCTTTATCACCACACTACATATTCCGTTTCTTTTGGAGCAAGGGGAAAGAAGGTTGACTATTGCTTGGCGGCACTATTCTCTGTATCACAGGCAAGCTGGTTGCTCGAACTTATGCTGGTCTAAGATAACTGATCAATCCTTTTTTCCATTTATTGTTTCCCTTGTATAAATGCATTCACTCAGCACACTAGCATGTATTGCCATCTTACTCGAAATCCAGGGAACGCTTTGAACCGTCCTAAAGACAAACACCCGAGCGCTTTTTAGACCACATCCAACTTATGATATTTATAATTGAAATTCACCAGTTAAATAGCAGTGGATTGAATTTGCTATTCAATTTTGTTGAAGAGATAACATATCTGGTCTTTCAAGGATGGCCTAGACTTACATTGCATATTTATATAAAAAATGATGACGAGAAGAGTGCAATTTAGTTGCATTTGTGCTCTTTTATTTTATTTTTTTTCCTTTATTAATTAGATGTCAAAATTTATGAATACACATTTGATTCTGTAAACAGGGTCTGAGGCAATGTTTGCAGATCTTGGCCATTTTAACAGTCGTTCTATTCAGGTTAACTTTTAACTTCCAATATTAGTATTTCTTGTTTCTTTATTTTGTATAACATGAATTCCTCACAGATTCTTTCCCAACAGATGGCTTTTCTGTTCACCATATACCCATCTCTCATTCTGACATATGCGGGGCAGACAGCATACCTTATCAAGCACCCAAATGATCATAATGATGGATTTTATAAGTTTGTACCTCAAACAGTTTACTGGCCGATCTTTGTGGTTGCCACGTTGGCTGCAATCAATGCAGCCAGTCACTGATATCAGCCACATTTTCTGTCATCAAGCAATCTGTAGTGTTGGATTATTTTCCCAGGGTTAAGGTTGTGCATACTTCTTCTAACAAGGAGGGTGAAGTTTACTCACCAGAAGTCAATTACATCCTTATGATTCTGTGTTGCGGTTATACTTATATTTGGAGATGGGAAAGATATCGGAAATGCTTTCGGTTAGTACAGCCAACTTTCTAATTATTGCATTTAACAGCCACCGTTTGCTGTCCCTATATGCATCTCTAACTTGTGGTTGTCTTAACTTTTACTAGACCTAATTCGAACACCTTAAGCCTTAGAAGGGTAAAAAGCTAGAAGAGCAATGGTTAATTTGAAGCAATTCTTATCATTTACTACTTAAGACTTGTTACAGCACAAATTTTTCATTCAAATGAAATTATTAAATTTTATTATATTTAAAAATGTAATGTTAAAAAAGAGTAGAGATATGTCTTTTAAGTTTATATCCATGAGAATAGCATTTGATTCTCTTTGCGATATACCATTTTGACTTTGAAATCTAATTAATTTTGTGCTGCAATTGGAAGATTGATGTTAATTTTTCACACCTTGCTCACAGGTGTTGTTGTTAGTCTGGTAATGCTTATCACCACAATATTGCTGACGCTGGTGATGATCATAATATGGAGGAGTCCACCATTGCTGGTTGCACTCTACTTTGTAATATTTTTTACTATGGAAGGTGAATATGTTAGCGCGGTCTTAACTAAAATACCTGAGGGTGGATGGATTCCTTTTGCCATATCTTTCATGCTTACTTTTGTTATGTTTGGCTGGTTCTATGGAAGACAGAGAAAGCTAGAATATGAGCTTACTCACAAGATAGACTTGGGAAGATTTGAAATGCTATTGTCCAATCCAGGAGTCCAACGGGTTTCTGGATTATGTTTCTTTTACACCAATATTCAAGACGGCCTGACTCCTATCCTCGGACATTATATTAAAAACATGAAATCTCTGCACCGTGTTACTATTTTTACCACACCTCGATACCTGTTGGTTCCTAAGGTTTCACCTAATGAGAGGATCGTTGTCACTAAATTAGGTCTCAAAGGAGTTTATGGGTGTGTGGTTCAATATGGCTATGCAGATTCTCTAAATCTTGAAGGAGATGACTTTGTAAGTCGAGTTACTGATAGCTTGTGGAAGCATATAGAAAACAGTCAAGGTTGTCTACCATCAGATCCTCAAGAGACTCAGGAAGAGATTTCTGCCTTAGAAGAGGCAAAGCTAGCCAGTGCAGTTCACGTCCAAGGAAAGACGAGGTTTTATACAGGCAAGAACTGTGGCTGGTTTGATAAAATGATGCTTGCATTTTATGAAGTCATGCACAGTAACTGTAGGTCAGCGCTGCCAGCTCTCGGGGTACCACCAGCACACCGTATCGAGGTTGGAATGCTGTATGAGGCTTGAATTGATAGTTCATTACTGGCTTCATATTTTTTCTATGCAATTTATGACCCTAAATTTTCAACGAGGAAGAAAATTTTCAGAAGCACAATATGATAATCATGTTCTATTCTTATGCTTACAAACAAGATCCACCAAACGTATATTCAAAATGAATCACACTAGAGCTTAGTAGGTCTCAAGATTGTTTTCTGAGTCCCTTGTAGCAAATATTCTAGTTAGACTTGTTAATTTGTGTTTTTTTTCCCTGACCTGAAGAGTACAAAGTGATAAAGCTTTCTCCAATCTACCAGCATTTACTTATTAAAGCCTACTGCTGGTAAATAGGGCCATTTAGATCAGCAAGTGTGACCATATGAAATATAGAGCCTATTTGTTTCAACTTTTCTTGATAATATCAGCAAGTGTGACCATAAATGTAACATGCTAGCAAAGGACTATCATTTTCTAGGTAGTGAAACCCTTCTCCTTTATTTGTGGGGTGTATATGCGCACATAACATGTCTCATTTTTCCAGCTTTTACTAACACTGTTGGTTAGGGAGTTGAGAGGAAGATTTATCCTAGTTAGAACGTCATGAAATAGTACCGTAAAAAATTTTAGAAATCCATTTATTTATTAAACGCTAAGCTTTAACGAACTGATTGAATTTCAGTTCAATTTAGAATTTTCTGCATTTATATTTAGAATCTAATAACTAATAAGTACAGATAACATATCATGATGAAGAGCGAAGATTTGAAAATTATTACCTCCTCCATCTCCTTTTAAGAGATATATTTTTCGATTTTAATTTATTACACTTCAGATGCTCTTTTTAAAATTTAAAAAATATATCTACGTGTATATCGATATTTATTATACAACTTATTAAATATTTATCTTTCTTATTACTCTACTTTTAACTAAAATTAAATAAAATTCTTGAAAATATAAAAATATTTTTATCAGTTACTATAATTTTTTATGAAATTGAGATATTTTAATTATTTTCTTAATTTTTGTAAAAAATAGAAAAAAATTTCTTCAAATGGAACAAAATGAGTATAATATAAAAAGTTCTGCACATTTTGATTAATAAGACGCCTCCTCGTTCTCAGACATACCTTAATTATTGAAGAAACGCTCCTGTAATCCTCTGATTGCGTGAGAGCAAAGGTAGTAACGAACAGATCTAGATCTAACCATAACACCCTCTCTAGCTAAATTGGAAATTGGAAGCCTCTAATTAGAAACATCTTTATCATCCAGTACACCTTTTTATACCCAGATTTTCGACACAAGGATCTCCAAATTCCTTATGAACACCGTATAATCACAACTAAAAAGAAACTGGTAAAGCAATTTTAAGAAGCATGGCGGAAAGAAAGCTTGCTTGGCGAGTCAATTCTCACGATGTGCTCGTCTTCACCACCAGATTCATCACTGGCGTCATCTAAATCACGTTCTTTCTCGTTTGTGTCTGTCTTTTGCTGTGGGGTAGTAGGAACTCTCCATGTCAACTTTCTGGCATCTAGGTTCTTCCTTGCAGTAGCAGGTCCTTCTGATCTAACAGAAACCAATGGACGGCCATGAAATGATGCAGCCCTTGAAAATGGCATGCTATGAGATCGCTTCACTAGACTGGTAGAAGAGCGGCGCATTCGCAGGTGGACATCAGCCTAACAAAAAGAAACAACAATGCGATAAATTCGAAAGAATAGATAAAAAATTTTCTACTAGCTATGACATAAACTGGCAAAAAATTTTCTAATAGCCATGACATAAACTGGACTAATACTGATGATTAATTTCATTTAAATAAACAAAATAAGCCCTTTTAACTTTACTTAACGAGTGGACCACTGTAAGTTATTCGACAATAGATGTACTTTCAATTGTTGCTACAAAATAAAAAATGTTAGAAATATTTCATTTTTTGCCTAGCAATTATGAGTTTTCTCCCAAACAAAACCTAGAAACAGAAATAGATTGACCATACCATACTGCCAAAGATGCTCAGTTGCATTGCTCTTGCAGACAAACTATTCGCTTGTCCATTTTCAAGATTCTGCTCATGCGACTTTGCCTTGTAGAAAAGTTCAGGCCAATTCATCAAAGTATGCTCTGTGCTTAGAGGCTGATGGGAATGATCTGCTGAATGTGGCCCCAAAGAGGATGGCCTTCTTTTAAGAGCATTATCAGCTTCATATGCTGCAATGTCAAAAATTATCACTCTTGCTCTTGTCTCCACTTGATAAAAGGATCTTTGATAAGAGAAACTAGCTGCCCTGCCACCTGCGTAAATCAGTATTAGTGACCAGATTTTGATCCTTATTTTTTATTTTTTCACAACCAAAATAAAAAGATCACAATAGATTTAACATATAAAACTAACATCCTGATTTTTACTCAATTAGTACGTCAGCAAGTAATTGTAGGCGAGGATAATGGGTTAAAAACCCAAATCCTTCAAAACTATCATCAGCAAGATAATTGATAAAATCATTTAACTGTGTACGCAAGCTTCTGCCCCAACCAAAGCCCAATCAAGACTCCCAAAAAATGAAGAAGATGATAATGACGATAGAGGAAAATAAATAAATAAATAAAGGAATTCTGGCTGGGGGCGAGGGGATTGAGAAAGAGACCAGAACAGCATAACAGATAAGTCGTTCTTAATTGCAGCTAAGATGGTAAAACATAAATGAAATGAACAGAAAATGTACATCTTTGGATATCAACCCATGAAATTGTTTTTTTATCATCAAACTGAAATTATCCTCAATTCTCTGTTTAGTTTTCACAAGGGTTGGTATTCCTCCATTTCTGTATTGCTAGCCCTATATTATTCATTTATTGGATCTCTCACAACGTCTACAACTTGTCAACTAACTCTCTCTCTAAAACAGAGAAAGCAGTTTTAGAGGGACCAACTAGAGGTTGATAGCTTTTTACTTTACTTCAACCTCAAACCTAACATTGCCAAAAGACAAGGTTGAAACTTAAACCCTAACCCTAACCCACTCAAGGCACTGAATTAACCCAAAACCCCTTGGACTAGTTTGTACTTTAAGCAACCCAAATGACCCAATATAACTCTTAAATATTGCAAAAACCAAATATATATATATATATATACACACAGAGACAGAGACAGTCAGAGTTTACAAAAGCCCCCCCCCCAATTAACCCAAAATAAAATGGCAAAGTCGACCACTTGGTTGACCCTAGCTTGACCCAAAACCAAATGGGTTACAGGGCCTAACTCAAAATAACCTTATGTCATCTGTTAACATGCTAATTTTTAACAAATAGTGTCAAATTACAAGATATTAACCAGTTATCAACAATTAGGTCACGCCCACTTGGATGTCAATAATAAGAAAAATCATTGAACATGCTATGACACTGCATTCATCCAGTTGTAGAAGTGCCATGTTTAAAAAAAAAAATTCCTCCCTTTTTTTCAAGTCTGCCAGATAAATTACCCGTTATTTCTTCATTTTGAAAGCTTCTGTTTCCATGTGCTCCAAAGCTCTGATTTTTATATGAAGGAAACAGTGCTGCAGGTGACATAATCAAATCTTCCTGGAAGCCATGCACTTTTACAAATCCCTCTAACAGAAACCCAATGGAATGATGCGGTACTTCTATAGTTTCTCCCCTTATATGTGTGGTCATAATTGAACTCTCTGCAACAAGAGCTCTCAAATCTTGCATTGCCATTTTTTCAAATATTTGAGGAAGCAAAAGTTTGGCAAGTTCTATAGCACTTTCCTGGAAAGGAAAAAAGGAAAATAAAACGGTACTGAAGCCATTTGGCCTTATCATGTTCAGCAGACAAAAAAACAACCCCTCACATTGACTGAGGAACATTAAAACCTTCATACTTTAAGTTAATTAGCACAAGTAATTTGATCACCACAGAAAACAGATGCTCATATCCAAGCCTAAATAATATAGGTATCATATGGTTCCAATCTTCTTACTGCATTTTCTTTCATCTCTGAGACTTGGAAATATTAGGTTTTGCAATGGTGAGAAGTATCGTACTTAAAAAGGTGCACAATGGAGACTTGTAAAGCAAAGGAGGCCAAAGGAAGCTCTATATCCAAATTGGTAAAGTGTCGTTGATTACTTATGGCCTTTTTTTTTTTGTGAGGTACTTTGGCTACCTTTTTGGCATTTGAAGGAAAATTGGTTTTCATGTAAAACTGAAGGTAGAAAAGATCTGAAGTACTCAGTGTTCCTTTCTTTTGAAGTTGTAAGAATATGCTTGCATTTCAAAAAACTAGTTTTTATCCTTTGATTTGCTGCTCAACAAAATGGCAATTTAGTTTCTTTAAACATTGGCTGCATTGGTTTGTCATGATTATTTTAAGTGGTGTTCAGCTTAACTGGATATTTGGAGCGGAATTCTTGCTCAGAATTGTCTTTGAGGGCCTTGCTTGACACATCGTTATTCAACTTAGGATTCCTTATCTCCTTGTTGCATTTCCTTTTGATTCCCATTAATAAAAAGAGTACCTAAATCCAAGAAACAACAAAAAAATTACCTGCCACAAGAAGTCTTCCACTGCAGCATCCGACCTGAGAGCTGAAAGTATTTTCTCACTTTCAATAAAAAAGCAGAATACCACAGAATCCGTTATCATGTCACAGATATAAGGCTTTCCGACTAGCACTTCATATATGCCCAATGTGCTCCCATGTGTGAAAGTTGGATGCAAAGAGTGCTTGTTACGTATACTGTTACTCTTCCACTGCCACACAATACTTACATTATCCTCAAAAGCAAACTTAACCTGTTAAATTTTCGAACTAATGTATATAAATCGCAACGTGCTCGATTACCTTGACAACGCCATTAGAAATGAGCCAAACACCATTTGGCCCGGAGCCCTCTTTGTAAAGCAGCACACCACGTGATTTTATTGTTCCTTTATTAGAACCTTCTAGATGCTCACGTACTGTAGAAGGAAGGGCCCCCAACAAAGGATGGATGCTTGTTAAATCAGTTATTTTGGGAATCTTTACCAAAGGGGGATTCCTTTGAAGCCTTTTCAAGTCAGTCTGCAATAAAAGGTAGAAATTAGTTCAGTAATCTAGAAAAGCAACCCATTGGTTGGAAGCTGCAATACTCATATTACAAAACACAAGTACCTGTACAGCATCATGAAGATGAAGCATCTCCTTTTCTTCCAAGAGCCCAACATTCTCAAGATTTTGGACATATTCACTTAAATGGTTCAGCACTGAATAAGTTACTTGTCTGGTTTTCACAACACGCAAAACCTGAAAAAGAATTAGACAGTTCAGGTACTAATATTGTCAAGATTATACCAGTCTATAGATAATAGATTTCTCCAGTTATCTAAAATGGAGGGACAAAACAGAAGTATTTACATCATAGTCCACGTTGTTCTAGCTAATAAATTCAACCAGAATCCAACCAATGTCAACAAAACACACATGTATTCAAATTTGCAAACCTCAGGAAATGAAATGCGGATTTCTTCCAGGAATTCTCTGGCTTCTTCTCCTTCTGCCTCACTTTCATTGATGACTATAGAAGCAATTTCACTATCACCTAGAAGTAAAAATGCATGGAAGTGGTTAAACTTCTTATACAATTTAGAAGGAAAAAGAAAGAAAAAGAACAAAGCATTATTTCATTTATGAGAGAAAATTATCCCACCAATAGCTTTTGAGAGCATATTAAATAATCATCGTCATTACCATGAGAGGATTTTAAATAAATTAGCATCAGGATATTTCCAAGAAAGTCCTATTCCTAAAATTTAGATCAGGATTCATCCACTATTCCACTTCTTTATCATAGACTGGCAGACTCACAACCCATAGTTGTGGCATTTTGTAACTCTGGAACTACTATCTTCCTCTCATATATCTTATGCCACTGTAAAACATATTTAGCGATAGATCAAACTCTCCATTTTCCAACAATTGTTGAAATTGCCAGAAATTCTATTATAAAAATGTTTTGTGGATCTCAAAGAATGATAAGCAAACAATTTCAAGACACATGGGCCATAAACTTTCATGCATTTTTCTCCATCTCTTTCTTTACTAATGCATTCAGAGAAAGAAAAAAAGGAAGGAGAGAGAAAGAAATCCAGGAAAACTTTGGTTCCAGATTCACCTTAGCAATGATCATAGGTACAGGACAACTATTACAAGATGAGAATTGAGGAATCTAGTAATAGAAATTTTAGAGCAGCGTATCGCATAAAAATGCAAAAGTAGAACAAACTACAGTGCGAAACAGAATAGAACAAATCAACAGAAAATATCACGATTCTTTCCAACAAAACAACAAATAAAGCAAAAGGTTTCACGATCTGAACATGCTGATCACTATCATGAAAATGAAATGCTGAACACACTTGCAATGCATCGCAAGGGAAATAACATAATGTGGTAACAACAGATGTAGTTACCTATAAAGTCATGCAGTTTCCACCGTGCAATTCTGTGGGCACGTAGAAATGCAGCACAAATATAGCATGCAGATTCCAATCTCCCTACAATGAAATAAGTAACCAGCTTCCGGGGGCAAATGCTTGCTTGAAGAAACCTGTAATAACTTGGGAAATGGACATTAGACTTTAAGCCTTTCCAATCACATAGAGGCCCTTGAGAAGCCAAGTCAATTGCTGCATCCACTGATCGCATCAAAATATTTGCAGTCGTTTGTGTTATCCTTCCCTCATCAAGCATTCCCCAGTAAGCAGATTGAACTCCTGGTAGGAGAAAATGACTCTCAAATTAGCAACTCATTCTATTAACAGATATAGGAAGTTTCAGTTCCAGAAAGAACATATTCAAAAGATGTAGGCCTTCCATCTTTTTACAATAAGAGATAGCTGCTAGTGTCAATTGTTGCAATCAAAGTCTCATTACACAACCTTAAGCATTTCAAAATTTAATCTTGATTCTTGGAAAATGCATGCTATAGCAACTTTGGAAAATGCCTCTCTCTCTCTCTCACTACACTACATTTTTTTTGTTGGTCTATATCTCCACCATCTTTTTTCATGTCAACAAATCTGTGTTAATCCATATGGGCTTGGAGTGGAAAAAAATGTGATTCCATATTAGGTGTGCTAAGACGGAAGTAACTATCAGCAGCCTAAGTGTCTAACATAACACCATCCATTTCAAACAATAGGGTACATCATAACAATAGCATAAAGGTTAGCAATGTAACAGATGGTATTTTGTTCCCTTCAAGATATCTTTCAAGCGTGACTTGAAAAACATGGTCCTCAAATAGATGAAGAGTTTGACACTATAAATCAGGAGGGTAGTATTTGAAGGCTAAACACTACACAAAGACTTCAAAAGATTTGTTCTGTAAATTGGCTGCAATAAATACAAAATTTAGCCGATGGTATCATTACAATGCAGATATAGATAAATGACACAATATACGTGAGTTTTAGTACTGTTACTCTTTTATATCTCAGCATTCCCATTTCCTTTGTATTTCTTTTGAGAAGAAAAAGTTATGTCAACAGGAAAAAACATAAACATTTGCAAAATCCTTTCAATAGAATGAAGTCATTCCTTTCAGGTTTCCTCTTTCTATGCAAATGTATGATGAGATTCATTATCTTACTTCTTTGTTCTTTAGAACACTAGCTAAAACAATACTTTTATATGATTCAACATTCTTGTTCCTAATCATATTTTCGAACTACTTGAAATTCTTCTTTTCAACAGTATTACATATCTCTTTTGACAAATGCTTCAAGTCATTGAACATTATGCTCCAAGGAACAAAAAAGAAATTGCATAATGATTGATTAGCATTTCACACATATAGGTGAAGAGCTAGAAGAAAATGAATTTACTAGCCTATTTTCTTATGTTGATCACAAATTCAGAGAAAACCAGACCAAATTAACTAATTGGAAATAAGCAAAAGCACAGAAAAAGCAAAATAATGACCTAAACCTTTAACTTGTGGCAAAAGCAATTCATTTATAGAGGGGAAAGGGCTAATTTTCTTAAGTATCACCAGCTCCTATTGTAATACCAACTCAATTCTCATAATACTTGATCCATGAAGATGACAAATCTCAGAGTAGCAATGAAACAATAGGTTTACCATTTAGAAGGCGTATACGGATATCCTTCAAATTTGTTGGGTCTAGATTCTTCTCAGATTCAATTGCATTATGAGGGTGCACATGTCCTCCATCCAAATTCTTTAAGCATCCAATATATCTTTTAACAGTAGGCCAGTCTGCAGGTCCAAGTTCCTCGTCGTCTACAAGATCACCAAAAGCCGCTAATGCTTTATTCAGCATTTCATACTTTGTGTAATCCAATATACGTTTCTGTAGAAAGAGGGGGAAATTAACCTTGGAAAATTACAAATGGAGATGAACTACAAAAGTTCATGTTCTAACTTATACCATACGTATTCTAATCTACAGTTCAAGAGATTGTCCGTTGTCATTTATCATTATGAATTTTGTACCTCCACTCTTAATAATTCTGATATACAAGTGCTCTCAGAAAATATACATTCATAAGTCATTTTTCACAATTCTTCCATGTAACATAAATAAGGCCCAAAGGACATTTTTGGCAAAATAATTTTCCAGAAGCCAACATAAACCTCACTTTGGCAGCTGATAGCTTATCCATATCAAGAAGATGCAAAAGAAATTGCGTAGTGGATCCATTCACAATAAGTGTAAGAAACACTATTCCACCAGTGAAGAAAGAAAACTGCAAAGAATGTAAAGAAAACATGAATTGATTGATAAACATAAGTTACTTGAACACTTGCTTCCAACTTGTCTAAAAATAAATGTCAGATGTTCCAAGAACTTACCAAACTTCCTGTTTCGGAATTGATATATACTGAGCTGTCACTAGTGCGCTAACACCCCAAAAAAAAAAGAGTAAAATCAAAAGTCTATGTATAAATATAATTAAAAAAATTTACATGAAAAGAAAGTAAGTGCAGGTGGATTTCCATTGACATAATCGATCTACAATCTAAGCAGCAAATAGTTACTCTTGTAGGTTATCTTTGGTCATCAGACCTACAAAGACATTTTTGCTTACAATATTTCTTCCCACAGAGTTGGCCATGTTGAGAATTGATATCCTGTGGCTCGTGTGTGCAAAGAAATACTCAACACAAACTAGAGACCCAAATTAAATCAACTCCACAAGCACAAATGATTTCTTATTCCACATAAACAAGAAAATGCATACTGATCACTTAGAAACTGCAGGAATGTGAATAGTCTAACTTATTGATGCTAAAGCAATTAATTGCCTAGTCCCATTATACTTGCCTTAACAGATAGTGAGAGCGACAATGCAACAGCACCCCGCAAACCTGACCATATGAGAATAACAGCTTCCTTCCAATCCAAACCATAACCAAAATATCGCAATAATGGAAACAATACTCCAACAACTATAAACCGAGATAGTAACACAAATACATAGAGAAGAAACAGATATCCCCAAGAATGTCCTGAAACAAAAACAACAACAGAGAGAGGCCTTTTTAGTGCATTTTGTTCTTGTGATGAAAGTTACATACTAATTTGGCCCAAACGTTAACTTTAGAGCAAATTTGGGCATCACCAAAAATTTGACGGCACATTTTGATAGTTCTTCCTATTTTCCCATTGTACATTCCAATAATAAAAAAATATTAATTGGCATCTAGTTTTTCTTATTTCACCACATATTATTTGAAATAGCAGTTTATGACTACCAGTTATAATGGGTTTCGACATGAATTCTGAATCTTCTATTGCTTACTTTTTTTTTTCTTGGTAAAGTTCTATTGCTCACTTTTGATTAAAGGTTTCAGAATAGAGGAGGAGCCAATTTTTTTTGGAGTCGAGTGGTGCACATTGGAACCATTTGTTGAGCAAAGACTGAATCAGCTACTATTGTAAGATCAAATTTTTTTCATGACTACTTGGCATTTGGCATTTTGTTTCTTTAGTAGGCAACTCGAGCAAATATGCATACTAACTGAGATTCCCTAGGAAGTTTGTTGATTTGTTCTTTTTTCTCTTTTCATAGAGAGAAGCTTATTTTTCCGTTGAATTTTTCTTTCCCAAATATAATTCCCTAGGTGTTTGCAATATTCTCCAAAAACAATTGAGAAAAAGAAGAGCGGAATTATACTCAGAGCCCAGACATTTTGACCTCGGTGATTGTAACATTAAGGTTCACGTAAGCTGGATTATGCTTCCAGCATTAAGTTGTCTGCATGCTTATAATGTGGCCATAATTAGTTAACTTGTATGCTAAGAAGCCCATGAACAGACTTCCCTATCAACACAAATTAAAACCCAATCAATCGACCTTAGGTGAGTGTTGGATTTCCTAGTTAGGATTGGAATCCTTTGATTTTCTTTGTTTATATTTCCTAATTAGATTAGGATTCTATTCTATATTTCCTAATTAGTTTTTTATCTTTCCCTATTAAAATAGAACTAGGATTCTTTTTGTTTTCTCTATAAATAGTTTGTACATTCTTAGAATTTTTAAGATAAGAGAATTACTTAAACTTTTATTTTCAAAAATTTTCATGGTATCAGACTCTTGAAAAGTACCAAGAAGTTGAGTTTGTCCTATTTTTTAGTTAAAAATTTCTAATTTTTCTGGTGTAGTTTGAGAATCCTGTGACAAAAAAATTTAGTTAAAAATTCCTAATATTTTTGGCATGATTTGAAAACCCTATAACACCCAAATTTGATTAAAAATCTCTAATATTTTTGGTGTGGTTTGAAAATCCTAGAACACCAAAATTCCTAATTTTCTTGGTGTGGTGTGAGAACCCTAAAACACCAAAATTGGGGCTTTCCTATTCCAAGTGGTGGCTTACACAACCACTCTCAAAAGGTACCTGCAAATCGACCTATCCACCAAATTCGGTAATCAGAGGAGCTGCTAGTGACATACACGTGTCGCTTGAAGCATTCGGTGCTACTGTTCAAACACTGAAGCATGTTAGCACATGAAGCCCTCTATAGTCGCCGCGCCGTTCTTCTTCCAACAGTCTTGCTGGCAGTTTCCAACTCTAGCCAGCCTTTTGTTATCATTGTTGGACTTCTTAAGTGTTGAGCATTCTCCATTACAGGCTGATGTTCACGCTCAATATCACTGCTTTGATATAAGACTTTTTCGATACTGAGCATATAATGGTAAGAGCTTTAGAAAATTTCAAGAGCTACCGCCATTTAGTTTTGTACTACAAGCATTTGTTTACTAAAACACTTATTTACTTTGCAAGTTGGATATGTGTGATATTTATGCACCAACTTGAGGGAAAATGTTGGATTTCCTAATTAGGATTGGAATCTTTTGATTTTCTTTGTTAAAATTTATATTTCCTAATTAGATTAGAATTATATTTTATATTTCTAATTAGTTTTTTATCTTTCCTTATTAAAATAGGACTAGGATTCTTTTTGTTTTCTGTATAAATAGCTTGTACATTTTTAGAATTTTTAAGATGAGAGAATTAATAAAACTTTCATTCTCAAAAATCTTCAATGAGTTTTCTGCTAGCAAACATGTGATAAATCTCAAGCGATATAAAAAATAGTACACCAAATCAGTGACTGTAAATAGATAGTTCTTTCCTTTCCCACTATACAATTAAACTTTCTAAAGGAAAATATGCATAGGATAGACAGACATAATATATGTAATTTAGAAAGTGAAAGATACCTTGGTTATGAAAAATATCGTCGCTGCCAAGAACACTTTCAGCTATAACAACACCACTGCAAATCCAAAAACCAACTTCGCATTTCACTATGGATCCGACACAGAGCAGGGTGACTTAAATGAATTTATAACAAAAAGGAAGATATTATGAATGTCCATTGCTTAATTGAACAGATTATAGATCATTTTCTACTTTGTTGAGCCTCTAGCGGTCACAAATTCAAAAGATACTCATCAATTAAGCTTTGTGTCTACATAAGGCTTGAAGCCTTCTATACCAACTCAACCTCAATTTTTTACTTAAAATCTTAAGCAGAAGGAAAGGTTAAAAAGAGAGAGAGAGAGAACAGATGAATGAGCTAAAAGTAAAACAGTTGACTGATTTAGAATGATTTAGGCAGTAATTGGCCAGATTCTTAGGCCTAATTTAGGAGATTTATTCCCTATTTTGTATATTGCCTTTCTTGTACTCTGTTCTATGTAGGCTTCAATTTTTCTGTATAAATTGCAGTGCACATTGTTTGTATAGACACACAAGAGAATCAATAAAATCTCTTTCACAAAAATTGTCAGAAACATTATGGACAAGCAAACAAATCTCCTTATTTATTCATATGGAGGGCATATAGGAACACTGCCAAGCTTCAGCTAACAGTTTTTCCTATGCTAGAAATCAATGCATAATGTTCCACCAACTGACATGAGTTTTATTGATTCTATAAAAGCTGAAGCATTTAAGACAACATCTCAATTTCATTTAATATCCTTGCCATTTAAATAAAAGTGAGCTCTGCGACCTGTTCTTGATTCAACAGTCATCCCATTGTTTCCTTTCTTATCTAACCTAAAGATCTGTTTGGTTCAATATAGGAATCAAAATTGTAATTGGAATTGGGATTGGAACCAGAATGGAATAATTACTGGTTACTCTTTGGTTCAGCATGGAATCAGAATCCAATACCATTTGAACTTGTTTGGATTACAAAATTTCCCTAATCAGAATCAATATCATTTTTTAATTATTGCCCTATAATAATAAAGATGATGATGATGATATAATTTGGTACCCACCCAACTCGATCCATCCATCTACCTAATATCTCAAGCACAACTGCAATTCAGTGAATATCTCACAATTTGGACAGAAAATGTGCCCCAAGGGGTTAAGTGTCAGCTTAATCAGCAAATATTATGTCTGATTTTCACCACTATTACATGTTTATTAATACATTTATAGTCATGAAAAAAGTATCTTGAACCATAAAGCAAACTTAAATTTGAAGCAAGTATGCACGGTTTATAAGCATTAGGTAAAAAATGACAGATTGACTGCTTACCTTAAGATGAAAATTAAGGTATTTGCAATGTATGCAACCATCTCCCTGGGAAAAAGTATTGGTCCAAATGGATTAGAGTTACATTCTTGATTGAAAAATCAAAACAGCATACTAACAAGAATTCTACCATCACGTTCATCCATATGGCATGTGCTTTTCTGGCCATACTCAATGATGCATAGCTAATGATCAGTTTTACTGTCAAGATCTATTCCTTATCATTATTTTTGTTTTGTCTGTCAGATATTTACAACAGTCTCATTGGAACTATGTTAACTTCCTGTTAAATAATACTCAAATGAGGAAAACAAGCAGCTCCTTTTGGTGTTGCCAAAACTGAACAGTGGCAGAACTATTTTGAGCTCTGAAGGTCGCCAAATGAGTTTCCAAATTAAGTTTTTGCAGGTAGATTGTGTCATATGTTTCGAAAAGTTAATTATACCCTTCTAAATTATTTGGGTTTTTGTTATGAGCCCCTTTATATCCATTTTAACTTAGATATTTATCTATAAAATTCTATATCTCTTATAAAAAAATCAGCTATATCCCCACAGTTATTTATATTTTTGTCACAGCCCCTATATGTATATGCGTGCATGTGTGTATTTGGCCCCTCAAACATAAATTTCTAATTCCACCACTGGTTAGAAGCTTCCAGTCTATGCATATATGTATTTATTTCTCAAAATACGGTACTTATCATTTTATCAACACATATATTATCTCAAAATATTTTTCACAAAATCCAAGAGAGATTTTTCATGTTTCTGATGTATTATTTCCCATGCCTCAAAGTACGTTAGTAGATTCTGGCAACCTTGTGAGTCAGTTGTCCAAGGAATTCCTTTTCCTTTTCCTTTTACTCTTTCCCTACACCACCTTCCTCTTTAACAGTCTAACCAAAAAATTATAATCAGCAGTTAAAGATGTTCAAAGACAGTATTACATCGAGTGTCATGCCGCATGTATCAATTTCTATCCCACAAGGAAATTTAAGTTAATATAACTCAAGCATTCAACATTATAGCTTCAGGTCCTCAGTTTCATTCTAATCATTAGAGAACATTTTATAGGTAGCTTTACAATCATTGTCGAATAAATCAATCAAGATAATAGCATCAGATTTACCAAAAGTGATGCAAGCTCTGTTGACCTTCACCCTTGAAAGCAGTCCTAGCAGCAGCAGCATAAAACCTGTTCAAAGTGTAATCATGATTAATCTTGAAATAAAGATGATCTAGTTTCACCATCATTTCTCTGAGTTGCACAACAAATTATAGATATTCTGTCAACTTACATTCCTAAAGTCATCACTGCCAAAACGCCAGAAAGATCAAGACCCTCTTGTGCCTGTCACATAAAAAGGTCAATAATTAAATTTACCATGCACTAGAGGGAAAACTCGAATCATAACAAAAGACATATCCATTAGCAAAATAATTTGTATGCTATACTTTTATAGTTCCAAATGCATTTCAATAGACGCTCAATAAGATACTAATTGCGTTTACTTCAAGAAAATATAATCTTTGGTAATTCCATGGCAATGCAGTAGATGCCATGGTTTTCGGACCCAAACCGTTCAATGACCAGTGAAAATACAAGGGTTTAAAATCGGAGGCATAACCATAATAAACCGGGGTTAAACCAGGTTTATATATGTGTGTGTACAAGAACACACACAGATATATATACATATACATACATATATGTATGTGTATGTACATATACACACACATGAAATTTTTAATTATATCTATATGTAAACTTAAATATAAAAACAACTATATATTTATGGTTTAAATTGTGTTTAGATATTTATATTTCTATTTTATCATAGGCATATATAAACTGAAGATAAGCTAAAGGCTAATTATAAATATATTAGTCATTATTGCATAATTATAAGAAAAATTAAAAATTAAATTAAATTTTGTTTTAAATGGGAATAACACAAATAAATGAAACATAATAGTAGAGTATATAGACTATATATAGCATAAATGTCAAATGAACTAAAGTGTAATAATTAATAAATTTAACAAACTAAAATGAAATAGTTGATGAATTTAAAGGATCGAAATATAAAATGATAATTTTGAGGTAACAAAGAGAAAAATGCACGCATTAGAAACTTAAAAGATCCCATGAAAAACCATGCAGTTTTAGCGTGATTTTGAACCTTGAATCGGACCAGGTCAACCGGTTGACGGTTAACAGTCCAGTCCAATTTTTTAAAAGCTTTTTATTTTTAGGGTTTTAAAGCAAGACCAGACTGGATTAGGGTTTTAAAGGTTATACCAGTTGAACCAGCCAGTCTGGTCTGGTTTTTACAACCACAGTAGATACCAAAGAATTCACAGGATACAAAATCTCATCCCTCCAAGTGAACTTAATTTTCCACTGGAAGCTTTAGCTTAAAAACCCTGCGATGCACTTGCCATGCTACAGAAACTCCATAACAGATTTTATGCATTACTTCCAAATGTGACAACTAACATTTCCAATTCATTAATCATACAATGTCAACAAAGAATGATGGTAAAATGTAATCAAATAAAGATGGAGAGGGACATACTGTGAAAAAAGCAATATAGCTCACAGCAAGTGTCAGTGAAATCTCTATCACTGTGTCATTGAAAATAAAGCCAAGCCACAGAACAGATGCAATTCCAAATGCAAGACCAATGCCTACACTGGACCAAGAAAAGAATCTTATAACGAGAGAAAATTGTCTTATCAATACAGAGTAGTGACAACTGTAACCTACGCTCCTAGTGAAACTTGTGTCAGAAATTTGACAATCTTTCCCGCATTAGAGCTCTCTCCGAGGACCATCCGATAAAACAACTGATAGACCACAATTGCTGTCCTGGACACATGAATTAGGTGCATTCAGAGAAGAAATGCGCTGGTTTCTTCATTCACTTACTCAAATTCCCAACTAAACTATATTCCATCAGATAAGAAAATAAGATCAATAAAAAAATGGTACCCATCATTCATCAAGGATTCTCCTTCAATTATTGTGCTTAATTTTTTACTTGCACCCAGCTCTTTCAACAGAGCAACAACAGCTACAGGATCAGTAGCACTTAAAAGTCCCCCAAGCAACAATGATATTTTCCAGCTCCAATTATATGGAAAAGTAAGCTGCAGCATAGCACTGAAGAATTAATTTTATAACAACCGGACTACAGATTAAAATATAGTTTGTGATCCGGTGGAATACCTTTAAAGCAGATCCAAGACAGAATGTAGAGATCAGAACTCCAGGACCAGCAAGCAGAATCATTTGCGGCATGCATCTCTGAGATCAAAGGATAAAAACAGTTGTTTACTCAAAAGTGCAAGAAAACTCAAAATTGTCATCAAATGCTTCAAGTGACAGTTCCCTCAAGAGTACGACGGATAAAGATTAAAGATTCTCTTATTAAAAAGGTAAAACAAAAAATTGTTGTCAAACAAGTACATAAGACATCAAAAATAAGAAAAAAATAAAATAAAATAAAAAGTAAGAATGAATCAATAGGGAACCAGAAAAAGAAAGGGAGTTAGAAAGCATCCCTGCATCTAAGGCAATAACCTCCCACACGGGAGGCATAACTCCACCAAGATCCATATCCCTCCTTCCAATACACTGAACCCAGAATAAAATAGCATCTCTCTACATAGTTTATGCATTTAACTTGTGAATCCCTTCAGAACTGCTTCAATCATGAAGTGGGTGATCATTTAAAGCAGCCGAGTATGGCTACTTCTCAGTTTGTTGAACCATGGAATTAAAGACAAATGGGTCAAAGGGACATGACTAGTTGATTACGTAATCCGTAATAGACCATCTCTTGCATATTCAAGGATGAAGAAAATGCACTTATGATCCAACAGGCGATACTGATGAAAAAATCTAAGCTCAAAAGGTAGGTTACCAAAGTAGTTGGTTACTTCCTTGGTTATTGAGCAATATACAAATGGCATGGGTTTGTGCTAAAATAGATTATTTAAAGATTCTATGGCATGGGTTTGTGCTAAAATAGATTATTTAAAGATTCTAAATTATTGACAAATTACTTTCAGATTTTAACAAACACGCATCATATGGATAGTTTTAATATCAAACAGTGAACTGAAGATGGTTTGAAACACCCGTAGACACTAATTTCTTATAAGGCGCACATTGAAGAATGCATGTAGACATTTATTAGAAGTATCATTAATTTGTTTGACTTCTTTCATGCGTAGCATTCGGTTTGAGGAAAGTTAATATCTCTTCTGCAGAAATAATTTTGATTACCTCATTCAAAGTAGTAAATTGGTTTTGCACTTAGTTTAACAGATCTGCTTATATATGTGTAGGTAAAAAAATAAAGTATAAGAAACATATTTAAGAAGCAGGATTCAAAATTTATTTAGTATAAATCTAGAAGTACACCAGCTCAATGAAATTCCTTTCCTCATTGTTACAATATCTGTAAGTTGTTACACATTGTACAGCTATTATGTATAACTGGTAGATAGAGAATAGCTTGATTTTAGGGATTATTCTTTCCTATTTTAGCTCCGGTATACTTGTATGAATTCCTGTATATGTTTCAATAGAATAATGAGTGAAAAACTCTCACTTTCACATGATATCAAAGCTTAGTCGTATTTTTGGATCTCTTGTTTGAAGGTTGCGATGTCGTACCGTCTTTCTTCCTCTTCTGGGTTCTCGGTTTTGGAGATCCGGTTCTGCTTCTTAGGGTCACATTTTACGGTGACTAGTTTGTCTCACCGCCCACGTCAAGAGGTGCACAGGTGGTGTTCTGGCCTTCCCACAAAATTTGGCGTCCGTCCTGACATTGCCTTTCCAGTAAGTGTTGTTAGTCAGTTCATATCATCTCCTAAAACCTCACACTGGGATGCTGTCGTACATGTTTTGAGATGTCTAAAAGGTACGCCAGGACGTGACATCTTATATCGAAATCATGGTCGCCACACTATAGAAGGTTTCACACATGCAGACTATGCAAAAGATCCTTCAGACAGACGTTTTACCATGGTTATTGCGTCTTTGTTGTAGATAATCTAGTTTCTTAGAAAAGTAAGAAATGGAGTGTTGTATCCCGATTAAGTGCGGAATCTGAATATAGAGTTATGGTACAGACTACCTGTGAACTTATATGGCTAAGTCATTTACTTGGAAAGATTGAATTTGTTCGGTCTAAACCAATGAACTTATGGTATAACAGCCAAGCAGCTATTTATATTGCAAATAATCATGTGTTTTATGAGAGAACCAAGCACATAGAAATTGATCATCATTTTACTAGAAAAAGTTAAAAGATTGATCAATCTCAACTCCACATTTCAGAACAGGGAGCCAATTAGCTAATTTATTCACTAAAGTGTTATCTGGAAATCGGATTGATTACATTTGTAACAAGCTGAGCACAATCAATATCTATGCTCCAGCTTGAGAGGAAGTGTTACAATATCTGTAAGCTGTTATAGATTGTACAACTATTTTGTATAACCGGTAGATAGAGAATAACTTGATTTTAGGGATTATTCTTACCTATTTCAGCTCCAATATACTTGTATAAATTCCTGTATATGTTTCAATAGAATAATGAGTGAAAAACTCTCACTTTCACACTCATAAATACAACCAATGAATAGAATACTTAATCATTCTTCAGGGGTCCAGAACTTCATTTTTCCTCAGTTTCTCACAGCAGCATCCCTTATGCTAAAATCACAAGGTAGATATGTATATTGGGAACTAAAGGGATGGGCCTAAAGAGACAAAACTCAAAGAAGTCCCCAAGGCAGCAGTAAAGGGTAGAGATTTCCACTGAGAAGAGGTCTCAAGTCTAAATCCCACTGGGTAAGTTCAAGGGATTATGGAAGAAGACTACGGAAGAGTTACAGCCTATAAATAGCTCATCTACATCCTGATGCACAATCAAGGGGAAGAAAGGGGATTACTCAAGAATGCTTCGTTTTAATCTGAAAAAAATGTTATATTACATTGTTTTCAAGCATTCCCAGGGCATAACCATTCACTATTCTTTGGACTGTGACTTTAAATTATGCTGACTTTAAAGTTGTCCCTTTTTTCCTTTAGATCATTAAAGTTTTATTATACACCAAGAGGAAGTCCAATGTGATATAAACCCCTTTATTTACCAGTGCACAATTAAGTGAATGTTTTGAAACATCACAACTTGCGCAACTATTGGGGGCTTTATCTGTCTAACACTTGCCCTCACAACAATCTACAGTAATGTACATAATTTGGACTAGTTACTATGGAATCTAATATGACAGGTATCCCATCTTATTAATGATATCCACAAGCACATTCAGAGCATTTTAAGATGCATAAATCATTTCTATGCATCTCCATGAAGAATAAGCAACAATCCAGTTTCACCAAATAAAGATGTATTTAATTGGATGAATATTTGATTTTTATGATTATTTAGAAAATAAACTAGTCAGTTGACCATCATCTCATTAATATCATATACATGACAACTTTTCATGTTTCCTTTTGCAAAAATGCCATTATTTGAAGTACATTCGATTTTAGTCTTTCACCTTTTCCACAGTTGCTAATTTTGTGTCAGTGATCTTCAATCTAAAAATTGATCAACCAAACTCTAGTAAAGAAATCATTTAAGAAGAAAATAATGATGGTGAAAAAAAAAATAGTAGTAGAAAGCCAAGCAGATCTTTATAAGGATGTCTTGTTAACAGGTACAAAGTAGTCTACTGGTCCTAGGACCCCACTCACATGAAACAGGGTTTGATAAGTTGCCATTTCACATTTACTCCTGCTTACTAATGTTTTCTTGATTGTATACCTTAAAATTTACACTCATTATATTTTAATCATTCAATTCTTGAGGAGTTGTCCTCGTGATATTATTTATTTCAAAGTAATCTGCACTTTTCCCAAATAGTATTGCTAATGAGCACAGCTATAATACAAATCTATAACATACATTAGTTGATCATTAGTAGCTGGTTCAAATCAATGAATAAAACCACTAACTTTCCTTTTCGCCACCATAGTATCCTTTAGACTCCTTGTATCAGAGAAAACTTTGATTTATTCCAAAACTCCGAAGGTGCTTGTGTATAATTTGATATTTATAGCTAATTAGGCAAGCGTTTGACTAGAACTTTCAAACACTAAAAAGAATGAGAAGAAACAACCTTGATCTGGTGCATTTCCATTGAGAAAGAACTCTCAAAAAGAAGGGCAGGAAGGAAAACAGCCAATAACAGGTCAGGATCAATTTTTGCCCCTGGCATGTGACAACAGCATATTATTTTTGTAGCTAAACATGTTTAGTAAGCTAAAATAAATAAGTGTCCTTGATAACACTTACAAATGCGAATGCTGTCCCCAAGCCTTCCCAATCGATGCTTTGTACCATATTCTGCACATAAATTAAGCCTTAACATATACTTATAATCAACCAAGTTTTTACTGCCATCAAAAATCAAAACATGAATAAAGATGAGTTGAAACAGAACTAAGCAAGGTATCATATATATAGTGAATAGAAATTTCTCCAAAGTGAGACGTCTGTCGTTTTGTCCCGTGAAGAATGAATTACAGAAAACAAACAACAGGGGCAATTATAGAAAATATAAAGTTGATCCATGAGATGCTTTATCTAGTGACAAAACAAGCAATAACGGCACATAACTTATTGATTAGGTAACAACCAGCAATTAAAGTAATTGAACGCATCATAGAGATTTGTTTCATTTAGATGACCGGTGATCTTAAAATTTTACATTAACTGCCATCTCTAATTCTCCATTAAAAAGGAAAAGAAAAATCAGAACGAGCTAAATAAGATGCATAACAAAAAAGTCAGAGAGCTAGAAAAAAAAAAAAAAAAAAGAATTAAGCTGTAACGGAGATAAAGACACCTATGGATCCAAGAGCAATGCCGATGAGAAGAAGGGCAACAGTATAAGGAACTCTAGTTCCACGCAAGATATGCCTGGACGCAATTCCAAGCACCAAACTTAGTCCGAAGAACAGAACGGCGTCTGTTGGCTCAGAATCAGACTCAGTCTCCTGAGCCAGAATTCTAAAGGGGAACTCGCCCTCTATCGACATTGAAATTTTCCTCACAGAAGAGAAAGCAAAATTAAATTCTCCTCGCAGAGGGGAACGCAAAAGTAAGAGTTGAAAGAGAGCGAAACAGAAAGAGTTAAGAATTTAGAGAGAGACTGTATGGTTAAATAAAAGCTTGCAGCAGACTTTATAGTTTTGTTTATTCATTTTGGGATCAGATCAGTGCCTCCTAACGTGGAAATTATTTTGTTTATTTTAAAATTACAATTATTTTGGGAGTTTTTGTTTTTTTATGTATAATTATATTAGTAGCGATTTTAAAAAATTTTGTAATATGATAGTTATTTTTCATTTAAATATTTAATCAAAATTTAATTATTTTATAGGAGAAAAAAATTAAAAATATAATTAATAGCAAAATTAATTCAAAATCAAATCGATTTTTATGATTAACCGAACCAATAGATTTAGTTATGATTTTAAATTTTTACATTTTTTGTTTTCGATTGTGATTTAAATTTTTAAATACTAATTAATCATTAGTTCCAGGTATATATATATCCTTTAAAATTTATATAAAATCAATCTGTAAAATATATTTAAATTATATTTTTATTTTTATATGTTAATTTTTTATGTTTTTCTATAAAATTTATATAATACATTAAACTAAATTTATATTACATCATTTTATTTTATTATATAGTAATATTTACATATAGTATCCTATTAACTTTTATATATGTTATTTTTTATCATATATTGGTGTTCATATTTTACTTAATAGCATTTAATTATATTTTCTTATAATTTAGAGTTTATATTATAATATTTAATATTATCTAAAATTTTATTTAACTTATAATCAAGCATATTAATTTTCAATAAATATCAAATCTATTTGATAATATTAGCTATTTATTTATAAAATATAAATTTTGACTAGCAAATTATATTTATTTTGTGATTTTTATTTTGAATTACTTTACACATTCTAAATTAAATTAAATTTTATCTAATTTTTTTATAATTTTATGTTAAGAATTTTAATAGTTAACCCAAAAATATTGGTTAATCAAACCGAAATCGATTGACTGATTATAATGAATTGATTAATGATTAATGATTTTAAAAAATTAATATTAATAGATTTGTTAATTTTTTTGCTAATAGATCGGTTAACCGGTCCATGCTTATTCCTATTATTTTATATCATTTTTTAATGAAAATTTAATTAGATTATATAATTAATGATGGGTAGCTATTCACGTTTAAATATGTGCATATAATTACATATTATAGTGGGATTAATATTAAACATAATTAACAAAAAAAACTATTTAATAAATATTTTTAATAATTTTCCTTGCACTAACTTGATTGACTTTACCTTTGGTAATGCTTAACTTTTATTTTTTTAAGACCTTAAAACTTTTTATTTTAAACTTTGAAAAATTAGAATATGTATTTTTAGTTGTTTATTTTAGTGTTTAACTCTAACTTTTATATTAGGATATATATATATATATATATATATATATATATATATATATATATATATATATATATATATATATATATATATATATATATATATATATATATATATATATATATTTTAGAATTATTATTAGGCAAATTAATGATAATTAACATTTTTTTATAAATTAAAATTATTATTTTTATTGAATGATGTAGATAATTAATAGATGCGATAGAAATAGAGATAACCAATTATTTATTTTTTCTTCTTCTTCGACTTAAAAAAAGAACTAATTATTTATTACTAAATAATGAGAAATAATGAACAACGAAGATTTGAATTTTATTATATATGTAGAATATAAATAAAAGGAAGATGAGAAAAATAATTTAATATTATACTTGAAAAGAGTAAAAATGTATAAAAAAATGCAAATTAATTAAAAATTTGATACTTTTTCATATTTTAGTTAATTATTTTCAAACGTCTTGGTCATTTTCTCAAAGATTCCTAATGTAATGTTTGAAAGAAATGAATAATAATTGAAATAAATGGAAAATGAATAAAAAGCAACAAAATAAAAAAAAAACCGTTAACAAAACCAAAAAGAAAGAATGATAAAGTATTAACGTAAATAAAAAGTAAACAGGTCTTAGATATTTTAAATAGTTAATTACTAATAATCTTTTTATTATTAGAAACGAAAAACCAATCAAACTCAGCATTTCCAATTTTTGGGAAAAATAAGGGAACAGGTCTTAAATATTTTTTCTCCAAGTAGTTAATTACTAGTAATCTTTTAATCCAACATGGTAAATTCGCATTCTTTTCATATTTAGATTTGCGAAATCAACTCATTAATAGTGAATAGTATTAATAAAATAATATAATTATTGACTAAGTAAATTAAAAAAAAATTCTATAGATTAAGCATTCAGTATAGTCTATAGTCTATAGAGTCATACAAAATGAAAATATTGTTATTATATTGCAGATCAATTTATTTAGTTCATAATCTTTAGTGCTAAAGTACAATATTTATAACTTAAACTATGATTAGTTGATAAAAAAAAAGGAAAATAATTGTAGAGCAAGTCTCCTGAAACCTTGGTCAATATTATGATTTATATATGTTAAAAGAAAGCTTGAAGTTATTTTTCTATAAAAAATAATAATTTAATGCATACTTATCAAATAAATAACTCTTTAAATTTCAGTTCTTCAAAAATGTGAAAATTTCAGGCGGGTATGGATGCACGTGAGTCCTGATCTGTAATGCCGGTGCATATATAAACAAATAAAAATGGTAATTTGAAGAAATTAAACAAAAATGGTATTTTTTTTTTTGGTTAAAAGGGGTGAGGAAACTCACAAAACAAGCACGTTAAAAATTAAAAAAAAAATCAACTGCATCAAGGTGCAATCTAGAACTAATCTCTCGAGGGGGAAGGTTTAAGATATGGCAACCATGTGGAAATTTGTGTCCCAGTTGAACAATTTGATCTGCAGCAGCATTCGCCTCGCGATGGATATACCTGAAAGTGATGTTGGGGAACTCTTTGGAAAGCTTCCGAATCCGATCGACTAGAGAGCGGCAGGAGACAATGAAAGGAGATATATCACAAATCATCTCGACAGCCAGCTTGTTATCATTCTCCACAATAATATTATTAATACCACAACAAAAATGGTATTTAACTACTAACCAATATCATTAATTAATTATGGACAAGGACTTAAACCTTTCCATCTTCCAAATTCTGCTAGAACTTGGATCGGGTCAGTAATCAATTCAAATGATCCACTTTTTATAAAAAAAAAATTATTTTTATTTTTTTCAATTTTTAAGATAATCAATTTTAAAAAAATAATTTTACTTTTTATAAAAAAATTTATGAATTTTTTTATCCCACGACCAAATTTTGTAAATTGATGCTGTTTCGTGTGTGTGTGTATATAAAAGCATGTATGATATATATGCAGATACATGTGTATGTATGCATACATACATGCTTATATATATATATATATATATATATATATATATATATATATATATATATATATATATATATATATTTGCATGCACATGCGTATACAGTCATACCTTATTTTCACGGCCTGTTGATTCACGGTTAAACCGGCCGGTCCGATCTAATTTTAATAACATTGTTCATACCTTATTCTCACGTATGGAATGCGTTATCTAAGATAAGGATGGACAAAAATCCAGAACACGTGCAACGTTTCGGTTTTTGCTCCCCCTAATCACATGATAAGTTGCCGCAACGCAAATAAAGTTTAAAGTAAGATCTGAAATTTGTTTTATTTGTATTTTTATCTTTATATATAAGATTCGTTTGTATTGATAAAAATTGCATACAATTATTCTCTCAATGTGTAAATTGTTGTCTTTTCTATATGAAACTTTTTGTTTTTTTTTATAAAAAAATAGTTCCACAAACTTTTTATAAACATACTAGCTAGATTATCTGAAACATATTATTTTACATTATTTTCGTAAAAAAAAATTCAAAAATATATTAGTTTCATACAACTTGCTTTATAATTTTTATATTTATTTTTTATATTGTTATCAATAAAAATTTAATTTACATTGAAAAATAACGCAAATAAAGTTGGTTTGGTTTTGTCACTTTGCAAGTGTCTTTTTACATGTTCGCTTTCGTATCAATAATAATTTATGGAATAGCTGGCTCCTATAATTAAATTATGTCGTGATCGATCCTTTTCAATTTAGGAAAAATTAGTTTAATTTATTATAATAATCATCAATGCAACGAGCCCATAATTTTTTTTGGATTTCGATTTCATCACGATAAACTATTCAAAATTTTAAAAATTTGAATTAACCACTGCGGATAAATTTTAAAATATAAAATTGACAGTGCATCAATAAAAATATTAAAAATAAAATTACTCTTTTTATCGAAAATCAAGACACATTTGCATTTTTAATCTTTTTAGCTTTGATATTGTCTCCATTTCACCAACGAGACCATTTTACTCGTAATTGAAACCAACCCTAATTTTCTATTTACAGATAAATTAAACCCATTAATCTGGCATAGAAAATAAGCAAACTTCTAACATAATCTAACCTAGACCGTTGATTCAAAAAAAAAAAAAGATAAAACCCTTTGACCGTTTAAGCCTGAGTAAAGAATTTTAGATTCCAATCTTATCAACTATGCAAACAAGTATCCCTAAATATTATTCTCAATATATAATTACGTCAATTTGTCCACTTCCTTCATTTCTTTAGGTCTTCATGGATCATAACGAGAGAAAAAACACTCTAGCTTCATGTTGGAATCTATTTAAAATTGCAATAAATTTAATGGATCTTTTTCAAAATAGATTTTGGTTGGGGGATTTGTTAAAATAATGCTTTTGAGTAAAGTTATTGGAGAATTGGTGTATAACTCCACCTAATTTTATAGCATTATACCACTAACCTAATTTTATGCAGCCTGTTTGAAACCTAACCTTTATTTTATTAAAGATAAAATGAAGTGATTAATTAAATCTATTTTTTTAATGTCAAATTAATAAAATGTAAAACTAATTAATGCTTATTTTAATTTTATTAAAATATTATAAAATGACACTTATTATTAGATGGATGGAGTAATACGTAAGCAACTTTGTTTTGGGCATAAACTTGTTTAAAAATTATGCCACACGTTCTTTTATATATATCTATATATAAAATATAAAATTTAGGGGCGGACCGAATCATGACTTGGATTAAAATCTAGACTAGACTACAGAATCATGTAAGCAATTGACTTTAACAGCCGACAAATATTTATTTAGACTAATCAGATTTGATATCAGTCACACCTTTTTTTTTTTAATCAAGTTATGTATTAGTTTATTTAGGGCATCTAGCGACCTAGTTACGTCCTAAGTCTTCTTTCTAATATAATTTGTCATATGTGTGAGCCACTTCTAATTAATGTTTAATTTTATTTGTACGTCATAAATCATTTCTAATCCATACTGTGGCGCTAGAAATTGCATTTTCCAAAGGTAATATATATATATATATATATATATATATATATATATATATATATATATATATATATATATATATATATATATATATATATATTGCAATAAAATCTTTTGAGAATCATATAAAATGCAAGTATAATTGCATACATAAGTTAGTAAGTTATCCAAACGATTGAAAAACGTAAATATTTTTCGTATTATTAAAATTTGAATTTCCTTTTTTGTATATTAAGAATTCTATGGATTTGGAAGAGATTGGAGTCAATAGTTAATGACGAGTTTCACATATATTTATTCCTTTTTTACTGGAAAAACAATTTTCTAATTGGTTTTGTTTGAAATAAATTTTTTATTTTGAAAAACAATGACCGATGGAAATTCCGTTACTATATTGCAAATAGAAGTAAATATTATAAAAATTTCAAGAAAGAGTGACGGAAATCCGTCGCTAAAATTATAAAACTACGAATCTTTAGACCGTTGACGATTAATTCATTTACTGGTGGAAATTTCCCTTCTAAGTTCTAACAATGGTTTCAAAATAATTATTGGTGAGCATATTGCTTAATAATTTAAATCCGTTGCTAAATTTAATAATTATTGGCGAGCATATTGCCTAACAATTTAAATCCGTTGCTAAATTTAATAATTATTGGCAAGCATATTGGCGATTAATTCATTCACCTTTATGCCTACTTTTCCCCTGAGTTCAACTTTATGCTTCACTAAATATTCAAGTCTCTCAAGGATTACGAAAAGAGATTGCTAAAAAACACTTGGGCTTCAGAAATAAAATATTGACTTGGAACTTTTATGAAAAAGGTGGTAGGAAGAACTTAACTTTTATTAAATCTGCAACCAGCCTTTAAATGCACAAACTGTAACCAACAATGAGAGAAAAATGCGCCACTAACAACTAATTTATTTGACCAGCTCAAAGACAATAAAATTACAGAAAGTAAAATAGCAAATAATTTCCAGTTTCATACATGCCCATCTTGTCCAATGCATCAATGGATTTGTGTGTAGCCCCATGTTTCTCCTCATGTTGCATGTGTGGATTCGTGTATAGAACCCACATCAGATTATCCAGTCTTTTATCCAATGCATGGTCTCAGTTTTCAATTTTCTCCTCCATATGCCTGATTTCATCTTCCTTCTTCTCCTCCATATACCTGCACACACAATTCTTTCTTCCCCTTAGTTTTTTTATGAACCCTTTTACGAAATTTAGGATTTGCATCTATATAAGGGACAATTTGATTTGGTTTGACATCGAGATAATTGAAAGAGCGGCTTTCAAATTAGAAATTATGAGCGTTCTTCAATTACAAATTTTGCTTTTTCAAAAAAAAAAAAATGCAATTAGAGATAAAGAAACAGCTGACATTGTTATTTGACTGTGAAACACTACCCAAAAAATAATGCGTCAAAAAAATATTAACTGTATAAAATTTATGTTTTAAAAAATAAAACTAAAAAAAAAACCACAAAAGTTTAGTTTTATGTGACAGATCATATTATGGTCTAAATAATTGAATGAGAGGGAGGAGAAGGAAAAAAAAAACTATCCATATATGAAAGAGTACAGTCTGTTATTTTAAAAAAATGATTATTTGATGGACTAAAACCAACCTTGTTTGTCAGTGTCGATTCCAAAAAGTTTGAAATTGATACCGACGATGGTGTTAATTTTAGTGTAATTTTGTTAAAATAAATGAGCTCCACACATATTTAAAATCGGCAGCTTTATTGTCAGTTTCTATCAACTTCAAACTTTTAAATATTTTTATTATAATGCTATATGCACAATATTTTGTTAAAAAAAATTACTTTTAAAAAAATATATGCTTTTTATCCGTGTTAATAATTGAAAAATTGGACATTTTCAAGCTCATTGAGCAAGCAATTGAATTTGGCGGTGCTCCACGTGAGACCCTTTACATAATGTTTCCTCTTCTCGCCATAATTTTCTTTAAATTCATTGTCATTAATGATTTTTAAACTTTAATATTTGCTATTAGATAAAATGTTAAGAGTATCCTTATTTTACCCATCTTTATTTTCAACATTATCAAAAGCACATTCACGGGCGACATTTGTTGTTTCCAAATTGGGCTTTTGAAAGCTCGTAGTGAAATATGTATTTTTGGCCCAAAAGAAAAATTACTAGTAAAAGTGATTTTAAGCAAATAAGGATATTTTTTTAAAAAAATATTTTAAAAAATGGAGTGATTTAAAGACTATTTAGAATAATGGGATATTTTTTAAAACCACAACACGTCAGTGCGGTAGAGAGTGGGATCCGCAAAATATAAAAAAATTATTTAACATTATCTTTATTTGAATTTTTTTTTTAAAAATTCGTCATAAATTTTAATTAAATAAAATATGAAATTTGATGAAAAAATAATTATAAATTCTACTATAAAAAATAAAAGAAATTAATAGTTATTGCTAGGATTTGAACCTGTGAGTGCAATTGTTTCATCACTAAGTGCCTCTAACAATATTTCTTAATTATATATATATACGTGATGCAAATTAGTTGAATTACCGTTCTTTCTTTTTATTTATTAAAAAAAATAAAAATAAAAGACAGCATTGCGTTCTTTTTTATATTTTCATCCAACGTGCATTCAAATTAGTTGAATTACTATTCTCTCTTTTCATTTATTAAAAAAATAAAAATAAAAGGCAGTATTGCGTTCTTTTTTATATTTTTATTCAACGTGCATTCAAATTAGTTGAATTACCGTTCTTTCCTTTTATTTATTAAAAAAATAAAAATAAAAGATAGCATTGCGTTCTTTTTTATATTTTCATTCGACATGCATTCAAATTAGTTGAATTACTATTCTTCATTTTCATTTATTAAAAAAATAAAAATAAAAGACAGCATTGCGTTCTTTTTTATATTTTCATCCAACGTGCTTTCAAATTAGTTGAATTACCATTCTCCCTTTTCATTTATTAAAAAAATAAAAATAAAAGGCAGTATTGCATTTTTTTTTATATTTTCATCCAACGTGCATTCAAATTAGTTGAATTAATGTGTTTCAAATATCAAATGATCTAAAAAAAACTAATTATGTTTGATTTGATGATCAAGATAAGGCCATCATTCAGTGCCTCTGACGTGTGATACAATACGATATTAAAGTCGTCACCAAGAGCCTTCTGATAAAATGGGAGATTTTAAGGTCGTGAGAGATTGAGAAATCTTAAGCTCTCTATTGATAAGAGTTTTGATTATATACTAACGTTTATTATTACGAGGATTGATTGTGTTTCTATGCTTAAGGTACAACCACTGGATAGAAAATTGAGTGGAAGATTACGATTGAAATTCTACCCAAGAAAATAAAGAGAATAGTATAATTTATGAACTTCTCCGATTGAATTAATTAGTTTAAAGTAGCACC
This sequence comes from Excoecaria agallocha, assembly GCA_037975025.1. Taxonomy (NCBI): domain Eukaryota; kingdom Viridiplantae; phylum Streptophyta; class Magnoliopsida; order Malpighiales; family Euphorbiaceae; genus Excoecaria; species Excoecaria agallocha. The sequence continues at coordinate 48,506,332 of CM075808.1, read as the reverse complement.
TTCATTTCAAGATAGACTTGCATGAAAATATGGTCTCCTTTTAAAGTAGTAGTTCATTAGGATTCTTTACAAGTAAGATAAATGTTTGTTGAAATCGAAGCAAAAGAATGTTGGGTATGCTGGATTTGATCTCGATCCCCAACCTAATTAACAGCATAGCTAATGAAACCTAATTCTTTATTTTAAATAACGCCAAAGGCAAATGAGTAAATAATAAATATTTTAAATAATTCTTTATTTTACATATACTCCAAAAAGATTGATTACATTTCATTTCATTTCCTACTCCAAAAATATAACTATTAATATGGCCAAATGAAAAATAAATTACAAATAATAATATCATAAAAAAGAATTTACACTTTATTGCCATGGTCAAAGCATTAAAAACTATTAATTGAAAAATTAATAGCTAATAATAGGGACTAGGAGGTTGGAAATTAAATTACTCAATTCGTTTCACTCATTTCGATAACTTTTATTTTATTTAAAGTGACAATTTTTAAATTTTAAAAAGCAATAATTATGATTTTACTATTTTACCCTTATTTGTATAAAAAATAGATAATCAATTGGATGAAAATGTATAATTATAGAAAATTAGTAAAATGATATTTCAATAAATTATAATGAATAGTTTATAAAATTGATATTAATTAATGATTTTTTGAGCCTGCGTGAAGAACTGAAATTTATTACATTAAGTGAAATGGAAAAAAATATTTTTTAATAAGAATATATTTTTTATTATAATAATATTCTTTCCATTTCATATTATTATTAAGTGTATATTTAAAATCATTTATTTACTAAAATTAAAACAATCGAGAATTATTTACAATTTAAACGGTTGGAAATTTAATTATTATTTTAATTGATTATTTTCGAATTCTACCTTTAAAAAAATGCAATTATAAAAAATTATTAATCAATCTTATACAATTAGACCTGGCAAAATTGATTCAAATCCATGGATCGACTTAAATTCACCTAAAAAATTGATTCAAACCCAACTCAATTCACATAAATATATATTGGATCAACTCAAAATTGATCCATTTTATTTTTCAACTCAATCTAATCCAATCCAATCCAATACCCAATGGATCAATCCAAAATTAACATATCTCATTTTCAACTCATTGGATTAATACCTAATGAATGTTTTCAAGATTCAAAGATCTTGATCTATTGGGTCAGAACGGAAATGAGGGTACCCTAGCTGATACATGTGCCACTGGAAATTATGAAAATTTAAACTTAGCATTTCTAGCTACATTTGGCAGTGGTAGAACTCCGATGATTAACCTTGCAGGTCATTACGATCCTTATAGTAATGGCTGCACCAGCTTAAGTTCTGATATAAAATCATGTCAATCCAAAGGCATCAAAGTGATACTTTCCATCGGAGGTGGTGCTGGTGCTTACTCTCTAAACTCTACTAATGATGCTAGGCAAGTTGCGACTTACCTCTGGAACAACTTCCTAGGCAGAACGTCCTCATCTCGTCCACTCGGCCCTGCTGTTCTTGGACATTGAAGAAGGAACGGATCTCTACTGGGATGATCTTGCAAGGTACCTTTCAGCATATAGCAATAAAGGCAAGAAAGTATATCTAACAGCAGCATCCCAGTGTCCATTCCCTGACACGTAACATTCAAGAACTATTCTCCTAGTAAACAAATAATAAAGAAATGAGAAAGCAAAAAACCACAATATTAGCAGCACCTCAAATATTCCATGACAGTGCGAGAAGCCAAACCATTTTTATGGGCCATCATCATTTAGCCTCATAGGCTCATGTAATTGGATTCATATTCTTAATCCTCTCGGCCGAATCCAACACACACAGCCTATTACCTATTGGGTCTTCAACTTACACCTTTTATCTCCTAAATCCACACATGAAGGAATGTACAGAAAAGTAATAGCTAGAATTTTGGGATCGTAGATTGATCCAAATCAATCCAATTCATTAATAATTCATATTTTTTAATTCATTAATAATTCATTCATTAATTATCCAATTCAAACTCATCTAACTCGCCCATTTGCCACCTCTAACAATATACGGTTATACTCCTTTACTAATTTTTCCTTTAAAAATAAAAAATATATTCAAAATAAAATGAAAAATTTACCTTATTTTTGTTTTCTAAAAAGACATATATTCTAAAATATTCATATGACTTATACTTTAAATAATTTTTTTTAATTTTTTTATTTTATTTCAATTTATTTTAAATTTATATGCATCTCTATTTATTAATTAGTACCGCATCCGTTTCTTTTTAAATTTTACTTTTGACTTTTAATACATAAACAAAGAAAATAATTAATGCATTTTAATATTATAAATAAATAATAGTAGTTGACTATCTTTTCCTTTCTTTAAATAACATAAAAAAGTGATAAAAATATATACATATATTTAGAATATTAAGATAAGAGTAAAATAAAAAAGCATACTAAATTTTTTTATTGAATTGTGAAAATTACATTAAATTCTTTAAATTTTGAAAAATGATAATTTGAAATAGTTTTTTTTTTTTTGAAATTACGGTTACAAGGAAACGAAGATAATACTATATTTAATAAAATGATATATTTAATTTTCATTATATAAAATTTAAATATCATATTTAAAATTTAAAAAATAAATTATCTAATTGTTAATATTTTTTATAAAATCAAAATTTAATAATTATTTCTACAATTTCTGCCTTAAAGTGGAAAATTTCTCGTTAACACTTAAATAAAAAATATTTGAATCTGGCAGATTATTTGACTCGGATCTGCCATAAAGTCTGTGACTATAATTCAGAATTTATTTTCCTTTTCCAGCATTCTGTGCCTAGAGATCGCCAATAGGTTGAGCTTGAAAGCTAAAGTGTACCTTACTTGAGTAATTTTCAAGTAATTGTAATTGCTAAATAATCGATTCTTCCTCCTGTTTCCCCTCTCTACCTGAAGGAAGAAGAAGAGGGGAGAACCTGAACAATGGCCATTTCGAATCCTCTGCCTCTTCTTTTCCTCTTCGTTTTAGTCTTATGTTCATTTACACGTGTCAGATCCGACGCCTCCAATCACCGCTACAAGGAAGGCGACTCAGTTCCTCTCTATGCCAACAAGGTCGGCCCTTTTCACAACCCAAGGTAATTCTTTCTCATCCTTGATCTGTTTACCGAGTTCTCTAGATCAGGGCTTTAAATTTTGCATTTTCACGTTCAGCGGTGTAATACAGCTTCGAAAGTGTAAGTTGGAGTAAATTTGAATGTAGATTTGGGTTGTTAAGTTATACTTACCAATTTAGCTTGATTTTGTTTCCCTCATGGATTGTATTTGTTGTTATACAAGTGTGCTTCCTACCTTATGCTGTTGCTATTGACCTTGTTTTTGTTTATTTATTCATTCATTTATTTTTTTGATTATTCAGTGAAACGTATCGCTATTTCGATTTGCCGTTCTGCGTTCCAGGTTCTTATTTCCATTCTCTACGTTTTATGGGTTTGATTTATTGGATTGTGTTATTTGCTGCTCTTGGTAGCTAAAATGCACATTTAGATTTGCTGCGCCTTACACATGAATAAAACTATGGTAGAAGCTTTAGGATGGAACTATATTGGGTCCGTGAAAAGTTGTCATTTTCCCCCTCTTTTTTGATGATAAAATCAATTTCACTGGCAGACCATGTGAAAGAGAAAAAAGAAGCTCTTGGAGAGGTGTTGAATGGAGACCGTCTGGTTAGTGCTCCGTACCAACTCAACTTCAGAGAAGAGAAAAGCTCTACAGTTGTTTGTCAGAAGAAGCTTTCAAAGGAGGATGTTGTTAAGTTCAAATCTGCAATTGACAAAGACTATTACTTCCAAATGTACTATGATGATCTGCCCATTTGGGGCTTTATTGGAAAGGTTGACAAGGAGGGAAAGGCTGACCCTAGTGAATACAAATACTTTCTTTACAAGCATATCCAATTTGATGTTCTTTATAATAAGGATCGAGTGATTGAAGTGAGTGTCCGGATGGATCCTCATTCACTCTTGGATTTAACCGAGGACAAGGAAGTTGATGCAGAATTCCTTTACACTGTCAAATGGAAGGAAACAGATACTTCCTTTGAGAAAAGAATGGATAAATACTCACTATCTTCTTCCCTGCCACATCACTTGGAAATCCATTGGTTCTCCATTATAAACTCTTGTGTGACAGTTCTCCTTCTGACTGGTTTTCTAGCTACAATTCTCATGCGAGTCTTGAAGAACGATTTTGTAAAGTAAGATTTATTTGTGAACTGTGTCAGTAATTAATTTTGTATTTTGTGGATCTAATATGCTATTATTGCATCTTTGATTTGTGAAGGTATGCACAAGATGAGGAAGCAGCTGATGATCAGGAAGAGACTGGATGGAAGTACATACATGGTGATGTATTCAGATACCCAAAGTTCAAATCTCTATTTGCTGCAGCCCTTGGCTCTGGCACCCAGCTGTTCACTCTGTAAGGAACTTATTTACAACATTATTTTTAAAAGCTTGATTCCAACTTTATCATGTTGCTAGCTTTTGGTGTTAAGATTAATTTCCATTAATTCTTTGTATGCTTTCAGCACTGTGTTTATTTTTATTCTTGCATTGGTTGGTGTGTTTTATCCTTACAACCGAGGAGCTCTATTTACTGCACTGGTCGTCATATATGCACTCACATCTGGAATTGCCGGATATACAGCAACCTCATTTTATTGTCAACTTGAAGGAACAAACTGGGTATGTTTATATTGGGTTGTTTACAACAGACTGGGAGTCTTTCTCTCGGTTACCCATTCTTAAGTGAACTAAAATGTCTGTTTGTGTATTGGCAGGTGAGAAATCTTCTATTGACAGGGTGCCTTTTCTGTGGTCCTCTATTCCTCACTTTTTGCTTCCTCAACACTGTTGCCATTGCTTATAGTGCAACTGCTGCATTGCCTTTTGGAACTATTGTTGTAATAGTCCTTATATGGACGTTGGTAACATCTCCATTGCTTGTTTTGGGCGGTATTGCTGGTAAAAACAGCAAGGCTGAGTTTCAAGCTCCTTGTCGCACCACAAAATATCCTCGAGAAATCCCACAACTGCCATGGTACAGGAGTGCTCTTCCTCAGATGGCAATGGCTGGTTTTCTACCTTTTAGTGCTATCTACATCGAGCTTTACTACATTTTTGCCAGCGTTTGGGGTCACAGGATTTATACGATTTACAGTATCTTGTTCATTGTCTTCATCATTCTTTTGATTGTCACTGCTTTCATTACTGTGGCTCTGACCTACTTTCAACTCGCTGCTGAAGATCATGAATGGTGGTGGAGGTACAAGTTTTTGAGTTCTGCGCTCTTCAATTTATGTTTCACCTTGCCTTATGATTGATACATTCATAGTTTTACCAATCTTACTATTTTGTCTAGTGCATAGATATCTTTTCTACTACTACTAGCCAAAGCCAAGATTTTCTTATGCTTTGTGTTTTTAATAGTTCAGTTCTAATATGTGAATAAGTAGCGAGTCTCAGAATTTAATGCCATCTGCTTCTTGATTAAGCAAGAGTGACTGTTAATTCACAGATCCTTTTGTATATCAAAATTATACAATTTAAGAGAGAGATGCACATAATCAATTAGGATTAAATAACAATTTTAATTTGTGTTTTTAGCTTGAAGTAGAAAAATGGAGATTAAAATTTATAGGACAAAAAAAGAAAAAACTTTGACATGTTCTTGGACTCTGTATTTCAACGTACTTCCTCCTTGATTGATTTGTCATTAATGTTTGCATGCCAGGTGCCATTTGTGAGTCTGTCCAGCTTAACTACTTCTTTAAAAATTGATATCCTATGTAAATTCCTCTATTACATAATTCTACCTAAATGCAACATGATTATTTGAAGAACATTGCTGAACGTACAAGTTCCAAATCAGCATTTCTTTTTAGGGATGTGGAGTGAGGGTAACGATGAAGTGGTAATGTTATATCTATTGATTGAAGAGAGTTTTTGAGAGTGCCATGAGGGGGGTAGAGTTCTTTACAGAGCTTAGGTGCTGTGTGGCAATTGAGCAGGGACATGTAGACTTTCCCATTTCTAAGGGGATATTCTACTCTTCTTGGTGAGGTTAATTTGCACCCGTCGTTCTTTAACTTAATTGTACCTGCTATATCCCTCAATTTCAATGTCACCCAAAACTCACCTAACTTTAAATTGCCTCCCTAAAGAGTCTCTGCTACAGGTTGCAGCCAGTTGACGTTTGACATTGCGGCTACATAGGATTCTGAAATCACCATTTCTCAGATAATTTGTATCTGTCATTTTAAAACTTCTCATGTTATATCTACTATGACCCTCATTGTCAATTTCTAATGGAGAAAATGAACTTGCGACTTTCTGGTGCTTTTCTGGTCAAACTGTTTCTTGGTTAGTTGCGTGATCATCATCAACAAACTCCTCCTGTCATCAACTACCCATGGGTATCCTCTATTCGTGTCCTGTAAACCTGATCAAGAGAGATGAGAAAGAGGGAAGGGAAAAGGAAAAGAAGAAAAAGAAAAAAAAAGGGAAAGAAGAAGAGATGAATGTGAACAACAGTGAAAGGAGGTGTAACGGGCGTGGGAAAAAAAAAAAAAAAGAGAAGGTAGAGAGAGTAATATGAAGTCTGGGTTACAAATTAAAGCTGAGGGACATAGTAGATATAGAGTTGAAAGTTCAGAGACAACAGATGCAAATTACCTGAGAAATTGCCATGTCAGGATCCTATGTGGCGGCCATGTCATGTGCAATTGCCCATTGGTCCACATCTATTATATGTATCATATAAGTTGGGACTTTGAAAGGCTGTCTTAAATTGTTGCCACATGGACAAATGCGTTAGTTTGCCATGTGGACATTGTTCTGCCCAAGTAGTTGTTACCATCTGTATATTCATTCTTCCTATTCCCTTCAGTCTCCCAAATCATCAGCACAAAACTACGGTTCTGGTTAGCCCAAAACTCTCTGTTACCAGTTATAACAGTGTACCATTGTAAAAACAAAAATCCTTGGAAATCAGTTATAATTCCCTTCTCCAGTGTCAACCTGAAAAAATAACCAACAGAAGCAAAAGAAGCAAACAAAGCCAAAGGAAGTTGGCAGCAGACCATTGCGATGCTTGGACAAGCATGAGTCAATAATGCACCAGATTCATTACAATGCTTAGAAAGGACCATCATGATGCTTGGACATGTGTGCTTCAACGTACATGTTAGAAAAATCTCTGCTAATTGGAGAAAAAAAAAATCTGCACTCTTTTTCATCCTAAATTCCTTATGTGTGTGTGTGTTTATTATTCCACTTTGCATCATTAATTGCATTTCATGTTATTAAAGCTTAAACATAGATGCGCTTTTTCTTCTGTTTTGCAGTACGTTATTTTGATTTTGCCATCCTGAACTCACAACCATAGTGTGGAAAAACCAATTAGAATTGTTCTATGCTAGCATCCTTGATGTATTATTGCTTTCCCTTCTTTTTGCTATGCTAGTTTCTTGTTGAATTGTTATTTTATAATGACCATTTGTTAAGAGAATAAGTGTTGAATTATTCTGCCACTAGACTAATTTACTCCGGCAGTTTCATTTGTTGAGAGAATAACGCAATTCTCTTTGCTTTTCCGAGTAATATAAACCTACTTAGACATTCTATATTTGTTGCATTTTGAACTGACCCGAAGTTTTAATGGTCCCAGGTCTTTTCTGTGTGGTGGATCAACTGGGCTATTTATCTATGCTTACTGCTTGTATTACTACTTTGCAAGATCTGATATGTCTGGGTTCATGCAGACCTCTTTCTTCTTCGGATACATGGCCTGCGTATGCTATGCCTTCTTTCTCATGCTGGGAACAGTAGGTTTTCGTGCCTCACTGTTCTTTGTTCGCCACATATATAGGTCGATAAAGTGTGAGTAGTGGGCAGGTTCATCTGCTCTTTCATTCATGTACTTTATGGGAGAAAGATCTACGTAGTTTATTTGCCAGAAATGAGGGCAAGACCATTAGAGACTACATGGCTATCAGAATTGAGAAGTGAGAGCAAAGTTTGACCTTGGCCATGTTTTATAGTGAAATATTTGATTAGGTGTTAAGAAGCTTCTGAAACTGTGGGGTCTATAGACATTTTGGATATTCATTTTTAATTATGGAACATATATTAAAGAGTTGCTTGCATTGTTACATTGTATACCCTAATTTTTTAGAAGCATCTTCTTCCTTCCTCGCACTCTCAAAATTTTTATGCTGCTTTGAGAATTTCATATATTTTTCAGTTTCCTGTTTTTGCAAGTAACGAAATCATTTATATTTCAACAGACAACTGCAAGACAGTATGGTTATTAAAAATGCTTGCATCAGTTTTAACAGCAAAATAGCTGTTGGAGAACCCTAATTACAATTATAATTTCTGTAGTTAATTTTAATGAAATATATCTTAATCATAACCAGAATCGTTGCTGCCTGAGTTTATACTTGTTATCATTGTCACGATCGCCATAATCGGTGTATTTATGAGACTAAAGAAATGATGTAAAATTTAAAATGCAATATATAAAAATGCTTTCATTTAAAATAAAGAAAAAAAAAACTCAATAATTTACTAGAATACTTATTAAACTATATCCAAACGAGGCCTTACAGTCGATTCTTTTTTTTTTTTTTTTTTATGAAGAAGAAAATAACAGAAAAACAAGTTAAAGACAAATAGTTCTTGGGAAGACAATCCTCATGGAATCGCTATTTAAGATATCACAAATACCAACTGGAGGGTCTGGATACCAGATAAATTTCTCATCTTGATTGTATGCCCATCTGGTTAGAAAGTCCGCAGCTTTGTTGGCTTCTCTAAAAACATGAATGACCTTTACCTCCCAATCTCGGCGGAGAAGATCTTGTATACGTTGTATTATTGCACTATAGGTTGGAGTAGTCGTGTGCTCTCTCGTGATGCTGGTAACAACGCTCATATTGTCCACTTGCAGAATAATCTTCTGCCATCCTCTGTTCCATGTCTCTTGAAGACCATTCAGTACTCCCCAAAGTTCAGCAGCAAAGGCATTTTTACCCCTGACAATCGCCGAAAACCCCCCCAACCATCTACCTAATTGATCACGGAGAATCCCACCAGCGGTAGTGATAGAGAGGTTGTAATCAAAGGAACTGTCAGTATTCAGCGTAATCCAATTTTGAGAACCTGCTTCCCAACCTATCAGCACTTCAGTCTTCTCTCCAGTCTTTTGACCTACAGCAGTCAAGTAGTCTTTGGCATTCATAAAGGCTAAGCAACTTGCAATAATAGTTTGTCTCTTGACCTCAAACGAAACCGAGATATTCTTGAAAACATTATCATTTCTCCATTTCCAAAGCCACCAACAGGTGTAGCCGAATAAGAGTTTCCACGGGATGGAACCTATGTACTCATCAGACTTTAAATTGCGCTTCAACCAGATGTCCAGATCTAAAGATAAAAATTGAGCTGTGAATGAACTATTTACCAGAGTGGCCCAAAGAGCTTTAGCCACTGGACAGTCTCTGACGATGTGCAAAAGGGATTCTGTCCCTCCATAACAAATAGAGCACTCTGTAGAAGTAGACAGATGCCTCCTAGTTCTTTCCACGTTCGTAAGCAATCTTTGATGCATGATTAGCCAAAGGAAAACCCGAATTCGTTGGGGCCCTGTCCAATCCCAACAGAGGTTCCAGTCAGTTATGGTGTCTCTGAAGTCACAGTGGTTCAGTAGATCATAAGCCGACTTAACTGTAAAAGTACCCGAAGGTGAAGGCATCCACAATAAATTATCAGAACCCAACCCGTCATCAGGGGGAAGAGACAGATTTAGCAAGTTGCAAACCTGACTATTTAGAAAATTATCCAGTACGTCCCTCCGCCAGCCTGTGCTTGTATTAAACATATCTCTGACCGAGAACTGAGCAACAGTATCCCATGAGATTGAAGAACGAATTTCAGGGGGGACATGGAGATACAGTGGACCTGCCTCAGACCAATTATCAAACCAAAAAGAGGCTGATTTTCCATCATTAACTGCCCAACAGACATTAGCTCTAAAAGGAGACCAAAGACGGGAGATGTTTCTCCAAAGCACTGAACCAGAGGACTGCCTAAGGGAAGGCGGCAAGTGATGATTAGAAATCTGAAACTTAGCTTTAAAGATCTGAACCCAAAACGCTTTGTTATCCTGAGAAAGACACCATATTAGCTTCAATGTAAAAGCATCATTGCAGATTTTAACTCTTTTTAGTCTGACTCCCCCTTGGTCTAGCGGCTTGCAAAGGTTCTCCCAGGCAATTAGGTGGACTTTTCTACTAGATGTCGAAGAACCCCATATGAACTGTCTACAAAGTTGTTCAATTTTTCCACAGATATGAATAGGGAGGGAGGCTGTTTGCATCACATAATTAGGAATGGTCATCAGGACTGACTTAACAAGAGTTATACGCCCTGCCAGAGAGAGGGTATGGGCCTTCCAACCAGCTAGTTTGCTAGCCACTTTATCCACCAGGTAAGAGTAGAGTTTGATGCCTGCTCTGCCATGAGCTACTGGAGTACCCAGATAGAAACTCAGATCAGAAGTGAATTTTATACCTGATTTCCTTCTCAATGAATTTACTAAGGATTGGCTGACATTCTTGGAGACACAAAAAGCCGATTTTGTTTTGTTTACCAACTGGCTAGAGCAAATACAAAAGTCTTCTAGGACTCCATTAATCACTTCTATTTGATCCACTGAAGCTTCAGCAAATAAAATGAGATCATCCGCAAAAAAGAGATGTGAGATGGGAGGACCCCCACGGTGGAGAGCGATTGGCTTCCACTTGCCCTCGCTCACTGCTTTCTCTATACCATGGGAGAGGCGTTCCATACAGAGCACAAAGAGATAGGGGGAAAGGGGGTCTCCTTGACGAACTCCTCGAGAAGGTTGAAAACTTTATGTAAGACCACCATTCCAAATAACCCTGGAACTACTGTTTTTCCAGCAAGAGATCAACAGCGAGCAAAGATTCAGGAGAAAACCCGCTTCCAAAAGAGTATCAAGCACAAAGTCCCAGCGAAGACGATCATAGGCCTTGTCAAGATCTAATTTAATCATCATCCAACCTTTTTTTCCTTTTTTGATCCTCATCGAATGAGCGACTTCTTGAACAATAATAATGTTGTCTGTGATTTGACGTCCCGGAATGAAACTCGTCTGGTGATCGCCTATCAGTTTGTTGAGAAAAGGTTTAACTCTGTTAGTAACCACTTTCATTATGATCTTGTAGAGAACAGAAAGGAGACTGATAAGTCATAAGTTGTTGACAGTTGCAGGTCTATTCTTCTTGGGAATTAGACTAATGAGTGCAGTGCAGAAATAAGGTTCAACCATACCCTGTCTGAGCGCTGTATCAACATACTGAAAGATAGAGTTTTTAGTAACCTCCCAGTATTTTTGAAAAAAGATAGGGTTGAGACCATCAATCCCAGGAGCTTTCAACGGCTTCATACTGAAAACAGCCTCATGGATTTCTTTAAAGGAAAGGGGAGAAACCATGAAATCCAAACCCGAGAGAGGTAAGGAAGGGAAGCTGTTACGAATCGGGTAGAGAGGAGCTTCTGGACTATCTTCAGAATATATGGAGCTACAAAACTTCGCTACATGGTCCTTAAGAAGTTTTTGATCATAACACCAGTTCCCATCTTCTAAAACCAACCCATTGATAAAGCCTTTTTGTCTCTTGATTCGGACTGAGTTGTGAAAGAAAGTAGTATTTTTGTCCCCTGCTAGGAGCCAATCAGTTTTTGCTTTCTGTTTCCAGTAGGCCTCTTCTTGCATAAGGATATTTTCCAGCTCCATTCTCAATTCATCGCCCAGATTAGTGAGGTAGGCAGAATTAGAATGTTCCAGAAAACACTCAATGCCTCTAATTCTGGAGAGAGTCTTTTTCTTGCGGTATGTGAGGCAACCAAAGATATTTTTGCTGTATGTGATTCTTTTTTTTGTATGCATCCAATCAAAGTATTTCGAAGAAACAATATTTCAAATTTTCTTTTTGAAGGGAAAAAAGAAAAAAAGCGAGAAACGACTCTGCACTTGCTCACCCGTACATTAATTATTCGTCTTACTCTAGTCACTTAGATTGAAGCCAAGAGCGAAAGGAACGAGGGATACAAAGAAGCATGAAGAGGAATCAGATTATGTTTTTCGTTGTGGCGGTTATAATCTGCTTCTGTGTAACTTACGTGAGTTCAGACGCCTCCGATCACCGCTACAAGGACGGGGATTCCGTTCCCCTTTACGCCATTAAGGTCGGCCCCTTTCACAACCCCAGGTAATCTTTTCACTTCATAGATCTCGCTCCTTGGTTTCTCTTCTTCACTGTTTGGCCAATTCTTAGTGTGGATTAATGTATTTCATACGCAATGTAGAAGTAGGAAATTGACATTATATGTGAATCCTTTTTTGTAGAGGTTCATGCACATAATTTCGTTTTAAATTTATTTTATACTTCTTATTATTGTTTTGAATTAAGCGATGTTTAGTTATGTTCATTGCTTATTGTGGCTGCTGATATTGTTTGCTGTTTGTATTTTCGGTGAAACATATCGATATTTTGATCTTCCCTTCTGTGTTCCAGGTTGTATCTCTACTTGCTCACTTTTCCGTAACGTACTTATATTCTTTTTCTGTATGTTCGTTTTTTGCTTTTAATCAAAAGGAGATCTTTCACTTTGCCATTTCTTAGACTTGCTTAACAAAGGCTTCTTCTAGCAATTAAAGGGACCTTATTACAATCCCTTTGAACCAAGGACAAATCCAGAATTAATTTTAGGGGGGATGGCACATTTACACATATTAAATTGAAATTCATTTAAACATAAATGTAAATAAATTAATAAAGCAGTGGAGCCAAAGAAAAAAATTTCACAGGGATTAAATGGAAAGTTTTGGGGGCATCGTGTGCGAATGCCCCCATTGACGCCCGTCTAGATTTGTCCTTTCTTTGAACTAAGATAGGAAGAAAATGCAAGTGGATCTGAAAGTTTTAATTTCCCTGTTCTTGTTGTTAGAATCTATTTTAATGAATGTGATCGATGGACGTATTTTGTAATGGACATTAAAACTGAAAAAGAGGGCATGTCATGAATGATTGAATTCCATTTGATGTGAGAGAATTGAATCATTTTCTCTTTTCGATGGTGGTGTGAATTTTAATGTCAGATGACCTGAAAGAGAAAACAGAAGCTCTTGGTGAGGTCTTGAATGGAGATCGTCTAGTTAGTGCTCCCTACAAACTGAACTTTCGAGACACTGCAGTTGTTTGTTATAAGAAGCTTAGCAAGGAAGACATTGCTTGGTTTCGTTCTGCAGTTGACAAAGATTATTACTTTCAAATGTACTATGATGATTTGCCTATATGAGGATTCATAGGAAAAGTTGACAGGGAAGGGAAAACTGACCCGAGTGAATACAAATACTTCCTTTACAAGCATATCCAATTTGATGTCCTTCACAACAAGACCGTGTCATTGAAGTAAATGCACGAATGGATCCATATACACTGTTGGATCTGACTGAGGACAAGGAAGCTGATGCTAAGTTTCTTTACACTGAAATGGAAGGAAACAGATACTCCCTTTGAGAAGAGAATGGAGAAGTACTCACTTTCTTCTTCTCTACCTCATCACTTGGAAATTCATTGGTTCTCAATTATAAACTCATGCGTGACAGTGCTTCTTTTGACTGGTTTTCTTGCCACAATTCTAATGCCCGTCTTAAAGAATGACTTCATGAGGTAAGATTTATTTGTATTGTGTAAAGCTTCATTTCTCTATTTGCTAGTCTGCCTGGTTATTCAAAATTTGGATTTGATCATCGTATGACCAAGATGAGGAAGCATCAGATGACCAGGAAGTGACAAGATGGAAGTACATTAATGGTGATGTATTTAGGTACCCAAAGTACAAATCTCTGTTTGTTGCTGCCCTTGGTTCTGGAACCCAGTTGTTCACTCTGTGAGGACCCTTTCACTAATTATTTATTTCTTTTTTTCTAATGCATGATGTTCTTTGTATTATGTTTCTACTTTTCCTTATTTGTTAATGTCTTGTCATTTGACTTTTTGTTTGCTTCCAGTACTGTATTTATTTTTATGCTTGCCTTGGTTGGTGTTTTCTATCCATACAATCAAGGAGCTCTATCTACCGTGCTAGTCGTCATATATGCAGTTACTTCTGGGATTGCTGGATATGTTTCAACCTCTTTTTACTGTCAACTTGAAGGAAGGAATTGGGTATGCTTCTGTAAAGGATTTGTTTGCAACAGACCTAACTTTTAAGAGATACCTTTTAAAGTGATTATTTTAGGAGGGGAGATTCATCAAGTACTTTTTATTTTTTTTGCCTTGACAGGTGAGGAATCTTTTGCTAACTGGACACGTTTTCTGTGGTCCATTGTTCCTCGCGTTCTGTTTCCTCAACACTGTTGCAATTGCTTACAGTGCAACTGCTGCACTGCCTATCGGTACTATTGTGGTAATAGTCCTTGTGTGGACATTAGTAACCTCACCGTTGCTTGCGTTGGGTGGTATTGCTGGCAAAAATAGCAAGGCTGAGTTCCAAGCCCCCTGCCAAATTCTGCAATTGCCCTGGTACAGGAGTGCTTTTCCTCAGATTGGCAATGGCTGGTTTTCTGCCTTTCAATGCTATTTACATTGAACTGTACTACATTTTTGTGAGTGTTTGGGGTCACAGGATTTACACCATTTATAGTATCTTGTTTATTGTCTTCATTATTCTTCTGATTGTCACAGCTTTTATAACTGTGGCATTGACATACTTCCAACTTGCTGCTGAAGATCATGAATGGTGGTGGAGGTACATTGTTTTCCCAATCTTTTCTCTCTATTTGGTTATTTGTGTTTTGCTTCATTGATAAGCATAGCATGGCTTACGGTTCGGTAATCTTGTGATTTTTCTTTTATAACCCCACCTTACTCTACTAAAAAAAAAATACATCTCATGCATTTGTGCTTCTTATGAGATTCCGTTTGTGACTGCTAAACGAAATTTTGAATTAAATATATCAGAATCAACTTTGGTGGATAATTTTGCATCTTCATGAGATTTTGATGAAGAAGCTGCTAATCCAACAGGCTAGATCCCTCTGGGCCTAAGAAGTTGCAAGTGTATGCTTGCAAGAAAAAAAAGGCCAAGTGCAATTGGAAGCTAAGAAGCAGAAATGGAGCAAGGGCCCACTTAGAATAATTCGGTTAAGGGTAGGAGAGAGAAAAAAGATAATGTAAATAAGGGCAAGAAACGGTTTTCTTCTTTTGTTTTTCTTCTTTTTTTTTTCTGTATTTAGTTGGAAAGGAAAGGGGGAGTAGGGATATCAGGGAATTCTTGTGTAACTGCTTTTGCAGGGCTCCTTTTTGAGAGGGAAGTTTTCTTCCTGGGAACTATATTTGTAATTTCCAGATTCATATCAATGAAATTGCTCACTTCATCCATTTCTTCTCTCATCTATCCTTACTGTTCTATTGGTTGATTGATTGCTCTGATTTTTGTTTCTTATCACTGGCGTCGTCTGTGGGAAACCAAACAGTAATAGTCCTTTGATTCAACAAAACATGAATGACCCACCTAAAACCCGTTTACATGCCAAACAAGATTTACAGGAACGTGTTGATGGTCATGAGGCAACTTTGGAGGGAATGCAACAATCCATTGGTGAGGTGAAGCAATCAGTGGGTGTATTGCAGCAATCCATAGCTGCGCTCCAAAGGCTGGTCGAAGAGCAGTATGTACACAAGCATACTCAATCTCAAACAAAATCTGATAAACAGCCCATTAAACTAGAAAACGAAGACCCATATACTGAAGAGGTTGACGAGAGCACCGAAACACCTACCAGAGTTTTTGTGCGTTCCCAAACTTGCTTTGGCCAACCCAGCATTCCCCAGCTGGATTCCTTTGTCAGGAACAACCATTTTGGCGTGGGAACAATGTCCCTACCCAAGGTTAAGGTCCCGGAGTTTTCAAGATCAGAGCCTCAAAGTTGGCTCGCCAAATTGGAGTTATACTTTAATGTCCATCAGACACCAAACGGAATGAAAATTCCTATAGCTCAGATGTGCATGTCCCTACCCAAGGTTAAAGTCCTGGAGTTTTCAGGATCAGAGCCTCAAAGTTGGCTTGCCAAATTGGAGTTATACTTCAATGTCCATCAGACACCAAACGGAATGAAAATTCTTATAGCTCAGATGTGCATGACTAGGCCGGCGATCACTTAGTTCTCTCAAGCCCTGCGAGACCATCCCCACATGACCTAGGACTAGTTTACAGTCCGCTTGGTCAGTAGGTTTGGCAACCGTAGAGCTCAAAACCCTTATGAAGAGTTGCACACACTGTTCCAAACAGGCTCTGTTGCGGAGTACATTGAGGAATTCGAGGCTATTATTGGGTATATCTCGAAGACTTATGAGGCTCAATTCCTGGATTACTTCATGGGAGGTTTGAAAGAGGAGGTAGGAAGATGGGTCAGGTATTTAAAACCTCAGACATGTGAAGATGCCATGGTCCTCGCTAGAGATGCTGAGCTCGCCTTCACCCCTCCAACCAGCATAATGATGGTCAGGGAGAGAGGTGGTGGAGTCTATCACCCACACTTAGTAGGCCGTTCGTTGCATCCAAAAGGTACAAGCCTCTCTAATCCACGAATTCGAAAGGTGGGCTCAAGCCTAGAAGCCCAAGACGAAGGCCCTCCAAAGCATGGCAGTATGATTCTGACCACCAAAGCTTTTCCTCCCACTAGATCGCAACAACCGGCCAAGAATAGGGGAACTCGCCATTTATCGATGGACATAGAGGAGCGACGACGATTGGGCCTTTGCTTCAGATGTGTGAAGCCATACAACCCTCAACACCGCTGCAATGTCGGGGAACTCCAAATCTCCATCTCAGAGAACGAATTTTATCTGGATACTGGGGAGCCGATCGAGGAGGTGGCGTTGACACCAGAACCGGGGGAAGAAGATGGGGAAGATGGGGAATGCTCTGCCATTGAAGTCTCCTTTAGATCTATGAACAACGTCCAAGTGCCCAGAACAATGAAGCTACAAGGAACCGTGCAAGGGATTCCAATCGTCCTCGTTGACTCTGGAGCGACCCATAACTTTATCTTGTGAAAACTGGTAAGATCATTGAACCTTCCTACTACTCCTATTCATTCTAAGATTATCAAGTTGGGGGATGGTCATCGTGTACTGGTCCATGAGAAATGTCACCAAGTTCGGTTGCACTTGGGACCTATTCACATCATTATAGACGCTCTCCTGTTTGATTTGGGGTCGTTGGATGCTGTTCTGGGAGTAGAGTGGTTGCAAACTCTGGGTAACATTACTCACAACTGGGACCAGCGGTGAATGCAATTTGATTACAGGGGCAGATCGATAGAGTTGATTGGTCTGGGAGGGACCTCAGCTGAGCTGGATGCCTTACAAATGTGGTTAGACGGGGGTGGTAGTTTGAAGCATCTATGAAGGGATCACAAGCCTATTAACCCCCCCTCAACCATAGAGCGAAGTCTTACTCCAGCCCAGAGGTAAGATGTTGACTGCCTTCAAGCTCATTTTTCAGAGGTGTTTGGCCCGTTGACAGGGTTACATCCTAGGCGTTTACACGACCATGCTATTCACTTGATCCTAGGACAAGAGGCTGTGAGCGTCTAACCTTACCGGTATCCTCACCTACAGAAGGAAGAGATAGAGAGACAAATAGGGGCGATGCTACAGTAGGGAATTATCTGCCCAAGCCAGAGTGCTTTTTCCAGCCTAGCTATACTGGTTAGGAAAAAAGACGGGACCTGGCTGTTGTGTATCGATTATAGAGCCTTGAATAAGGCGACAGTGGTTGATAAATATCCGATTCCAGTAGTCGAGGAGCTCCTAGATAAGTTGAATGGGGCTATGTACTTCTCGAAGTTAGATTTGAAGACAGGGTTTTACCAGATTCGAATGAGGGAAGGAGATGAACATAAGACTGCCTTTAGGATTCACGACGGCCACTACGAGTTCTTGGTGATGCCTTTCGACCTAACAAATGCACCATCCACCTTCCAGAGTGTTATGAACGACATCTTTAGACCATGGCTGCGTCGTATGGTGCTGGTATTTTTTGATGATATCTTGGTCTAAAGCAGGAGTTGGGCGGAGCATTTAGAACACTTATTGTCTTACAAGTATTACAAGACAACCACCTTAAGGTTAACCCCAGCAAGTGCTCATTTGGGCAGACCACCATTGATTACTTAGGTCATTGCATCTCACAACAAGGGGTTGCTGCAGATCCTGCAAAGATCTCAGCAGTTCAGAAGTGGCCAACTCTGAAGAACGTCAAAGGAGTTTGTGGCTTTTTGGGATTGACTGGATATTACCGGAAATTTGTCAAAAATTATGGCAAGATAGCTAAACCATTGACAGAATTAACAAAAAAAAGGGTTTAGTTAGAATGAAAGGGCATAAGCGGCTTTCGAGGAACTAAAGGCAAAGCTCACTGCCACACCCCTCCTGGCTTTGCCTGATTTCAGTAAGCCTTTCACCATTGAATGTGACGCATCTGGGACCGGCATAGGGGCTGTTTTAATGCAAGAAGGTAGGCCAATTGCTTATTTCAGCAAGGCTTTAGCAGAACGCACCTTGATGAAATTGGCCTATGAAAAGGATGTGATGGCGCTTGCACTTGCTATCCAGCATTGGAGACCCTACTTACTTGGGACAAAATTCACTGTGTATACTGACCAAAAGAGCCTTCCACACCTACTACAGCAGCGAATTACTACCACTGACCAACAAAATTGGCTTGCTAAGCTGATGGGTTACGTTTATAATGTGCAGTACAAACCAGGGAGGCTTAACTCAGCCGCTGATGTTTTATCCAAGCAACAAGATGATGTTGAACTTGCTCCTCTTGTCTCATCTCCTACGTGGGATGAGGGCAGCAGGTTAATAGATGAAGCAGCCCAAGATCCTCAGTTGGAAGTTGTTAGACAAGCCTTGCAATTAGATCCTGCCTTTAAGCCCCATTATGAACTGAAGCAGGGAGTTTTATACCGCAAGGGAAAGTTGGTCATTTCTTCTTCATCCAAATGGATCCTAGCTTTGTTGGAAGAATTCCATAACTCATTGGTAGGGGGACACTCTGGGTATTACAGGACTTATCGAAGACTAGCAGAAACTTTCTACTAGAAGGGGATGGTCCAACAAGTTAAGGACTATGTCAAGAGCTGCCCCACTTGCCAGAGAAACAAAGCCTCCACTCTTTCACCAGTAGGCTCTTTGCAACCCCTTCCTGTGCCCCAAGCAGTATGGGAGGAAATCTCTATGGATTTCATAACCGGCATGCCAAAGTCGAGAGGGTATGATGCAGTAATGGTAGTGGTGGACAGACTATCGAAGTACAGCCACTTTGTGGCCTTGAAACATCCCTATACTGCCTGCACGGTTGTTGAATTATTTGTTAAAGAAGTGACACGATTACATGGGTACCTGAAGTCCATAATTAGTGATAGAGATCTGGTCTTCCTAAGTCGATTTTGGCAAGAATTATTCAAACTGTAGGGAAGTCAACTCAAGTTCAGTTCTTCCTACCATCCCGAGACAGATGGCCAGACTAAAGTAGGCAACCGGTGCCTTGAATCATACCTTAGATGTTTTGTTGTTGATCAGCCACGCCACTGGGTTAAGTGGCTACAATGGGCGGAGTATTGGTTTAATACTACCTTCCATGCGAGCACCGGCACAACGCCTTTTAAGGTAGTTTATGGAAGAAGACTTCCTACCATCTTACAGTATGTACCGAGGGAGGTGCAAGTGGAGGCGGTAGCTAGGGGACTTTGGGATTGAGACGAAGCCTTAAAATAACTTAGGGAACACCTCCTAAATTCACAGCAAGAAATGAAGCGCAACGTGGATCAACACCAAAGAGAGGTCAAATTTGAGGTAGAAGACTGGGTGTATTTGATGCTTCAACCCCACCGCCAACAGTTCATCACACGCCGTATATATCCAAAGCTGTTAGCCCGTTACTATGGGTCGTACCAGGTGGCAGCCAAAGTAGGGGTAGTGGTCTACCGTTTGACCTTGCCAGATTCGTCTAAAGTTCATCCTGTCTTTCATGTGTCCTTTTTTAAGAAGGCAGTTGGCACACGGTCCAGCTCCACTGACCTGCCACTTGAGTTGGAACTAGAGCAAGTGGATGGCATGATATCAGAGAGGGTGTTGGCCACTAGGGTGATCCAAAGGAAAGGTGAAAATGTAACTCAATGGTTGGTGTAGTGGAAGGCAAAGAGTGTTGATGATGCAACTTGGGAGGATGAATTTGTCATAAGAGGTGAATATCCCCAGCTTAGTCTTGAGGACAAGACTATTTTTCAAGAGAGTGGCATTGATGAAGAAACTGCTAATCCAACAGGGCTGGATCCCTTTGGGCCTAATAAGTTGCAAGTGTATGCTCGCAAGAAAAAAAGGCCAAGTGCAATTGGAAGCTAAGAAGCAGAAATGGAGCAAGGGCCCACTTAGAATAATTTGGTTAAGGGCAGGAGAGAGAAAAAAGATAATGTAACTAAGGGCAGGAAATGGTTTTCTTCTTTTGTTTTTCTTTTTTTCTATATTTAGTTGGAAAGGAAGGGGGGAGTAGGGATATCAGTGAATTCTTGTGCAACTGCTTTTGTAGGGCTCGTTTTGGAGAGGAAAGTTTTCTTCTTGGGATCTGTCTTTGTAATTTTCAGATTCATGTCAATGAAATTGCTTCCTTCATCCATTTCTTCTTTCATCTATCCTTACTGTTCTATTTGTTGATTGATTGCTCTGATTTTTGTTTCTTATCATTGGAATTATTCTAAGTGGGCCCTTGCTGCATTTCTGCTTCTTTGCTTCCAATTGCACTTGGCCTTTTTTTCTTGTGAGCATACACTTGCAGCTTTTTAGGCCCAGAGGGATCCAGCCCTGTTGGATTAGCAGCTTCTTCATCAGATTCATGTCAACAATTGGAACAGGGTAAGGGTTAAGTGACAGTTGAATTCTGTTGACTAAATATTTAGGGATGAAAAAGGACTCTAAGTTTGTGCCTAGAAGATTATTTGAGCTAAGAATTTGAGTTTTTACTTCAAGTCATAAAAGAGTAGATTTGAATCCGTAAAGAAGAGATCCTCTGCTTTTTAAGCCGCTTGGACTTCTGAATAACACATCACTACTATCACCTGGTTGTAAACTGAGTTCAATATTTGGACACTGATTTCCTTTATTATTGATTTACACTACCTGGATATCAATACCATATTTACATTTTTGTTTATTTATTTGTCTTTTCCATGTGATGTCTTATGTGTGCGCCAGTCCTTTCTGAAGAAGATTTTGATCGTCACAGGTCTTTTCTCTTCGGTGGATCAACTGGGCTGTTTATCTATGCTTACTGTTTGTATTACTACTATGCACGATCAAATATGTCAGGCTTGGCTTCATGCAAACCTCTTTCTTCTTTGGGTATATGGCTTGCATATGTTATTTCTTCTTCCTCATGCTTGGCACAATAGGTTTCCGTTCTTCTCTGCTCTTTGTTAGACACATATACAGGTCGATTAAGTGTGAGTAGTTAGCTTAGGGAGTTATCCATAGTCTCTTTCCACTAATTTTGTCAGAGAAAAAATCTGCAAGTTTTGTTAGCAAATAGGGTCAAGACTGCATAGGTTGTGAGAAGCAAAAGAAGTAAGATGGCCATGCCTTTCCTAAAGGGGTCTTTAGAGATCACTTTATATTTTGATTGAGGTTTTTGTGACATTCTGAGAACCATGTATTTACACTACAAGAAAATGTTTGATTCCCGACGGAAAAAAGTGTATTGCGACGGAATAAAAAATTCGTAGTAAATAATGGAGGGAAAATTTCCTCCCAAAATTTAGCGACGGTATAAGAAAAATCCGTTGTTAAATTGGCGCTAAATTTTGAGGCTTAAATAGGCCACGAAATTTACCGACGGAATCATATTTCAAATTACCTACGGAACATTTTCTGTCGGTATTTTCCCTACGGAAATATTTTCCGTCGGTAAATTACCTACGGAATCATATTTCCGTCGGTAATTTCCCTACGGAAATATAATTCCGTAGGTAATTTACCAATTGAAATATTATTCCGTAGGGAAATTACCGACGGAAATATGATTCCGTCGGTAATTTACCTACGGAATCATGTTCCGTCGGTAAATTCTCTAAATTAGCAAAGCTAATTAAATGAAATTTCTTTCTATTCTAAACAAAAAAAAACGATAATTACAAAAGGAATTTAGCCTTGTGGTAAAATATTCCTAATCATATAAACAAAATGAAGGATAATAAATTATTTACACATATATTTAAAAATATTATTTATTTATTTATTATTATTGTTATTATTATTATTATTATTTGGAGGCAAGGAGGGAAGGATTCAAATCTTTGATCAAATAGAAAAATAATCAAAATCTTGGAACAAAATTTGTAAATAAATATTATGATTTGATGATTATTTTTTATCAATTATCCTAAAATTTAACATTATTTATTTAGAAAATTTTCATTTTTAATAATAATAATAAACTATTTGTTACAATTATTATAATTACATTATGAAGATTAATAAAAATAAATAGTTGTAAAATAGTAATATAAAACTTATTATCTTATTTAAAATATTTATGAAAAATTTTGAAATTTATTTTGTAAAATTTTGATCAAATATTAAATTATTAGAAATTCTAATTATATATATTTATCAAATCATCCTTGAATATAAAGACAAAATAATGAAAATTGACGGGTATATTATAATTTTTTAATTTTATTTTTTTATTTGCAATCGTGTTAATTATATTATAATTGTAATGTCCCAAAACTTGAGTGACTTGAGAATTTTGAATGGTAAAAATTAGTTTTTAAGGTCTCATTTTTAATGTCCCAAAAAATATTAATTCCTCTTCCTCTTCCATCTTTTTTGATGATTTTGTAGGTATTTGCCATTAGATCGGGTTGATTTTTTGTGAATACATTCGAAACTCCTTGTTGTTAATTTTGAACGATGAAAATTAGTTTCATATATGAGAGAAATAATAATAATAATAATAATAATAATAATAATAATAATAATAATAATAATAATAATAATAATAATAATAATAGATTCATTTCTTTTCTAGGGTTCCTAGAATTCTCTTAACCGATCCAAAATTTTTATTCGGACTTGGTAATAAAATGAATATTAAATAATGAGAGTAAATAAAATAAAATAAATATGTAGATTGAATTATAATTGTTGAGGAGATTTAATTGTATAAAAGAAGGAGAATTTGGTATAATTGTTAAATGGTTTAGAATTTAGGGATCTAATTGGATTTTTGCCACCTCCACACCCAAAACTATGTCATTTTGGGGTGGGGTTTATTTTATGCTGAATTATATTTAGAGAGTCGGGTTCCTTCCTCCTTCATCGACTCTCATTCTTCTTTCACCTCCTCTTATTTTCCTTCTCTTCATCGTTGCTGTTCCCCACTAGCCACTTTTTGCCGTCGTCGCCCCGCCACTACCGCGGCTCCACTTGGTGTCGTCGTTGCCTCTTCCCCTTCATTCTTCCTCTTTCGTCGTGCAAGAAGAGTAGCCTGTCCTCCTCTCTCTCTTGCTTCGGTATTCTCTTCGTCTCCCACCTCCTTGGTTGCAATTTTCTCCACTAATTCATAAGGTAAGTTCTCTTAACCCCCTATTTGTGAGATCTAGTGGAAGATTTAAGGATTATGATAGAAATTAAATTTAGGGATTTAATGAGAATTTAAGGGATGACCTTTCATCGGGGAATTGAAAGGTTAATGTTGATCTACAACTGGGATGACCTGTATGATGCATAAATGATGTGGATCTCATTATAATCTCGGCATCCTCCATCTGGTTTCACATAAACAGTTAGGAATAGACTTTGATTAATTGATTTGCTTTGCTTTATGTCCAATTTTGCATTACTAGATATCACCTAACGATATCTAGAAAATGCAGATCTAGTGGTGTAAAACCATAAGGAGTGTTTGTGTACCCTCTTAATTCAACAAAAGTTTCATATTGAATTTAAATACCTTATGAAGTGATGAATAACTATTTTCTTCTTTGGTTTTATTATACTATTGTCATCTTATGGGGGTATTTGATCTGAAATTATTTGGGCATATTTTCCTTTAGGACCCTTACTTTTTAATCTGGTTTGGAAGTCAGAATATTATCATCTTGCCTAATTTTTAAGTAGCATGTCCATTTCTCTACTTATTAATGTAGCTTCACATATTCTTTATTTACTTTGCTGCATTGATTTTGATAGGAGATTCATAAAGGTTTTATCATCTTCATTTCAGGTAAAGTCTCAACTCCTACAATTATCAGTTGATAGTGCAATTGTTTTATAAATTCATGCCTCCTTTTTTTAAGGCTTCGTTCTACTTTAAAGTTTAAACATGATTATCCAATATTTAAAGAATGCCAATATTTTAGACTGTTTGTGTCATTATGTTATATATTCTTTTTCCTGCAAGGAAGTTGTTCATTAATCAAAGATTCAAAGGTTGTTGGCTTATCCCATAATTACTGTTCTCTAAATTTAATCTCAAGATGTTTGTATTATTACGTACATGACTCTTTAAAGATATAATTTCAAGTTGTTTGTATTATTGTCTCAATGAATCTTTAAATTCACAAATTTGTTACCTATATAAACAACCTATATATATTCCATTCTCTCATGCTCACTTACACATGCACACAGTTGCATAGTAGATATGGACATGCACATGCTTACTTTCTAATGGAGGTTGAGTGTTTGTCTTTTTGACAAGGAATTTACAATAACCAGTATGATTGGAAGTTATAGGGATGTTTTTCATAAGCCAATGGACTTTGAATGGCATGCTTTCATGCATTTTTTCTCATGCAATTTTTCTGATTAGCACATTCATTTGACTTGTTGCATATATCATATATGCATTCTTGACTTTGTAATAATCAACTTCTTATCTAATCAATACCCAAATAAATAAAACCATTGAAAATTAATTGAATTAGAGCATACTAAGAAACTTAATTGAATTAGAATTATATTTAATTAATGGTTTTAAAACAAATACTATAGATTTTGGTACTCTAATGATGGGGTTTCTAGCATTAAAGATTGATGGATCTTTCTAATTATATATATGAGTACTATGCACATACATCCATATGTAGTACATACGCACCTTTAATCAAAATTTTATAATTTTTTTATATTTTATACCGAGAACTTGAAATTGAGTATAAATTATATATATATATATATATATATATATATATATATATATATACAGGAGGTTCTATCTGCTGGAGGTTATGATGAGCCATTAGTTTCTGATCAAGCAGATGTTGTGTCAGATTATTCTTTATGTGATGGCCAGGTAATTATTCGTTTTCTTTTGGCCGCATTCATACATGTTCATTTTCATTCACTAGGGCTTGTGATAGGTCTTTTACTTAAAATTTCATCCATATTCATTATTTTTATCTTTAATTTTCCTATAATATCTTTGTAGAAATGCATCAATGCTAAATAATTGCTTCAGAGTATTATTGTTTGAGGTTAATTTGAGTCCTATTTATATAATTTTTGATGCTTTATCCTTTTCTTTTTAATCATAAATGCAGGTAGATATTAATTTTGAGCTAGAAAAGCTGAGGATAGAACTAAGACATGTCCGAGGAATGTATGCTGTTGCTCAAAGTGAGGCAATTGATGCTTTTAGATTGGTTAGTTTCGGCACCTTTATGTTGACTCTGTTCCAAATTGTAGTTTCTTTTTATTTACTTCTAGTAGCCATGTTGAATGTAAATTCTGCGGCAACATATATATTGATATTAAAACTTCACTTCTTTTTTCTTTTAATTTTTTACTTTACTATAAGAGAGAGTTACTTTTCTTTTGCTCTTGATTATACATTTATGTTCACGCTGGGAAACTACAGCTAATGACAATGAAATTATTATAGAAATCAGAACTTATAATTGCGTGTGTTGTTTACAGGGCTTAAATGTCTATAGCATCTATAATTAGCGATATATTTTTGAATGTTAATAACTATATCTTATTACTGTTCCTATTTCTCTGTCCAGGTTCTTAATTTTGACCAATTTATCAGGATAACTATTTCTATGCTAAAATACTAGATAAACTTAATTTCTACTTTTCCATATCTTTTCTTGTTCTCCTCTTTTATTTCTAGGTTTTTTTTGTAATTTATGCTTGATGATATTTTTACATTTTCAAAATCTTATCCTTCCATTGGTTCATTGTTAATTGTCGTTAGATTTATTAGATAAGGCAAGGAGATGCAGAACATAGTTATTAAATAATTATTAACGGAATAGTGACGGAAAAATCCATCGCATATATTTTTAACCTTATGTCAATTTTACCGACGGAAATTTATGGGCCGTCGGTAAATATGGCAAATGCCGACAGTTTTGGTCTGCATCTCCCTGCGGAATTATCGACGGAAAATTTTCCGTCGGTAAAAGTACCTACAACAGGTTCTCCAACGCCAGTTCCGTCGCTAAATTTCGTCGGAAATTTCGTTTCCCTACGGAAATTCACTCAATTCCGTCGGGAATTTCCGTCGGCAAAATGAATTTTTCTTGTAGTGTTATGAACATTCTAGGTATGCGCAACTATCTTCCATGTAAAAATTTGACAAGAGCCTGTGTTTTAACAAATTTCATGGGCATGTTCTCAGCACTTGAAGGTCTTTGAGGATGAAATCTTCTTTCAGATTACTTGTCGATAACAAAAGCAAAGTGTTTTGGTCATGTGTCTATTGAATGTTCTCAGAAGTAATTGGAGAAGAGCATCATCTTTTGCAGGGGTGTAACCAACCAGTTGGGAAAACCATTCTTGCCCGTCCTGGTTGACTAAAATCATTAGCGAAATTTTAGTGTTTATCAGAATTTTTAAGCATTTTGATTTTATTTCAGTGTAGGAGTGGAATGCATGCTATGTTGTACTAAGCCACGTTGTGCTTTTGTAGTTGTCTTGTCAATTTCCAGCACTATTTAAATATGGTAAGAATCGTTCATTGCTGAAGAAGCTCATTGACCGATCAATTCCCTCATGTGAAACAGATCGCAAGACTTTCCTTTCAATACAATTATACTAGGATTGCTGATTCTGTCCTTTTAGCTGTAATTGACTTGTAATAGTCTATATAACTCTATTACTAGATAAGTTTACTTATTTTATTAAGAAAAAAAAAAAAACCATCTATTTTACCTTCTCTGCATAATATTCACAAAAAAAAAAAAAAAACTGGAATATAATTTTATAAAATAACCAACAAAACAATGTGTTTTTTTTTTTATATTCCGTTTATCTCAACAATAACTTGGTTGTTATTTCTTTATTTATTTGATTATTCTGTATGACACTCTATGATAGACACATATATGACATAAGGTTGTTGAGGTTACCTCCTCTACTGGTAAGAGTTCCAATTGGCTAGCAAGTCAATGATTGGGCGTGTCATGTTTAAGTGGATTGCTTTGGTCACATATATACTTGTTAATGTATAACAGCTGAATAAAAATTGAGCTAAATACTATTTGTTTATTTATTTTCTTTTTAGCGAAGCATAAATTGATAATAATAAGTTAGTCGAAAGTTGAAATTTAAATGTCAATTGATTTCATTATTTTTCAATTATTTGACAACAATAAGTTGTAATAATTAGGTGGAGATGTTGAAAGAGCTTTTCTCGTCGGTGATACACTAAATTTCTTATCTATTATCTGTTTTTATTTGTTATTCATGTATTCGCAACATTCCAAAGCATGCATGAAGCAGGATAATGCATTTTTGGATATGCCATTCTGTTGAATTTTAATACTTTCATTTTCAAAACTATGACCTTAATTTTATAGTCATAATAATTTCACTTTTCATACTCAACATTGATCACACACACACAAAAAAAAAAAAAAAAAGAAAGAGATAAATTTACTGTTTAACATAATTTTTCAGAATATTAATTTTGAAGCATTTTTGGATACAATGATCGATTGATTAATTATGGATTAGTTATTTTTGTTTGTTTCTTTACAAGTAAGATAAATGTTTGTTGAAATTGAAGCAGAGTGTTGGGCATGCTGTATCTCGATCTCCAACCTAATTAATAACCCTGGAGAATCAAAATGAAATTCTTTATTATTATTATTCAATTTGACATTTCATAATTTTTTTCATTTAAATTAACAATTTTAAAATTTTAATGACAATTAATTAAAAATAATTAATAAAGTCAAAATATATAATTATAAATAATTGATAAATAAATATTTTAATAAATGAAATTGATGTTAATTAATAAGTTTTTAAAACTGTATAAAAAAAAGTCATTGCACAGAAAAGGAGGAATAATAGTATTATTTTGAGTGAATTATTATTAATAAAAATTATTAAACTACGTTGTCATTTCAAAGCATTAAAAGACTTGTCTAAAAAAAATTTTTATTGGAAAAAAATGGACAGTGGACGGTAGGAATTCCATGGATTAACAGAAAAATAAATTCCAGTATAAAAATGTTTTTTCATAATTATAATTAAAAAAATTTATATGAAGTGGAGATCTGGGGCATGTTCTGCCATAAATGTCAGTAATTCGATATTAGAGTTTACACCAATCTGTGTGTAGGGATCGCCAATAGATTGAGCTTGAAAGCTAAATTATACCTTACCTCAATATAATTGAAGTAATGGTAATTGCTGAATAGTCAATTCTTGGTGTTGTTAATATCGGAAGGAAGAAGAAGAAGCTGAAACAAACGGCCATGTCTAATCCCTTAACCATTCTGTTCCTCTCCGTTTTAGTCGTATGTTCATTAGCGCGTGTCAGATCGGACGCCTCCAATCACCGCTACAAGGAAGGCGACTCTGTTCCTCTCTATGCTAATAAGGTCGGCCCTTTTCACAACCCCAGGTAATTCTATCTTATTAGTTTTCTAGATCTGGCTTTTCATGTCTGTCTGAATTGGAATTGGGTGGAAAAGAATATAAAAGAAATCATATTTCCTCAATTTGTCTTGTTTCGTTACAAATTGGGGAAGGAAAATCAATAAAGAAGAAATTTATTTGTAGAATTATGAAGATAGATCGGGTCAACATTGTCTGCTTTCACTTGAACCTGCTTACTCTGCAAAACCGTAAATTGGAGTGAAATTCAATTTAAGATTTGGGTTTTAAGTTTTGGAGAGAATGGTGGTGATGAGTTTAATTTAATTGTATGTTTTGCTTGATTCGACAATCATTTTGTGTCGCTGTTGATATATATATATTTTTAATATTTCCAGTGAAACGTATCGCTATTTCGATTTGCCGTTTTGCGTTCCAGGTTCTTATTTCTATTCCCTACCTGTTTATGGATTAGTTTTTTGTTGAATTGATTTGCTGCTCCCGGTGGCTAAAATGCATATTTAAAATTTGCTACACTTCACACATGAATAAAAACTGTGGTAGACGCTTCAGGATGGAATTTCATCAGGGCAGCAAAAAGTTGTCATTTTTTTCCCCTTTTAATGATTGAATCAATTTCACTGGCAGACCATCTAAAAGAAAAAAAAGAAGCTCTTGGTGAAGTGTTGAATGGAGACCGTCTTGTTAGTGCTCCATACCAACTCAACTTCAGAGAAGAGAAAAGCTCTGCAGTTGTTTGCCAGAAGAAGCTTTCGAAGGAGGATGTTGCTAAGTTTAGATCTGCTATTGACAAAGACTATTACTTCCAAATGTACTATGATGATCTGCCCATTGGGGCTTCATTGGAAAGGTTGACAAGGAAGGCAAGACTGATCCTAGTGAATACAAATACTTCCTCTACAAGCATATCCAATTTGACATTCTTTATAATAAGGACCGTGTGATTGAAGTGAGTGTCCGGATGGATCCTCATTTTCTGTTGGATGTAACAGAGGACAAAGAAGTTGATGCAGAATTCCTTTACACTGTCAAGTGGAAGGAAACAGATACTACCTATGAGAAGAGAATGGATAAGTACTCCCTATCTTCTTCGCTGCCACATCACTTGGAAATCCATTGGTTCTCCATTATAAACTCATGTGTGACAGTTCTCCTTTTGACTGGTTTTCTTGCTACAATTCTCATGCGGGTCTTGAAGAACGATTTTGTGAAGTAAGATTATTTGCAAACTGTGGCAATAATTAATTTGTAGTTTTGTGGATCTGATCTACTCATATTCCTCTGTGTTACTTCAAGGTATGCACAAGATGATGAAGCAGCAGAGGATCAGGAAGAGACCGGATGGAAGTACATTCATGGTGATGTGTTTAGATTCCCGAAGCACAAATCTTTGTTTGCTGCAGCTCTTGGTTCTGGCTCCCAGCTGTTCACTCTGTAAGCAACTCAGTTACCACAAATATTCTGAAACATGGTGCACACTTTCTTATGTTGCTTTTTTTTTGCTATTAAGATTATTGTTAGTTGTGTAATTCATTTTATGTGCTTACGACCAATTCATTTTATGTGCTTTCAGCACTGTATTTATTTTCATTCTGGCACTGGTTGGCGTATTTTATCCATACAATCGAGGTGCTTTATTTACTGCACTAGTCGTCATATATGCCCTTACATCTGGAATTGCTGGGTATATAGCAACCTCCTTCTATTGTCAACTAGAAGGAAAGAACTGGGTATGTTTGTGCAAATTTTGTTTGCAACAAGTTTCTTTTTGATAGCAGTATTTTTAATGTGAGACTTTTCAAAGCCAACTAAGCTCTCCATTTTCTGTGTTGATAGGTGAGAAATCTTTTGCTGACTGGATGCCTTTTCTGTGGGCCTCTATTCCTCACATTCTGCTTTCTTAACACTGTAGCCATTGCTTACAATGCAACTGCAGCATTGCCTTTTGGCACTATTGTGGTGATAGTCCTTATATGGACATTAGTAACATCACCATTGCTTGTGTTGGGTGGTATTGCCGGAAAAAATAGCAAGGCTGAGTTCCAAGCCCCTTGCCGAACCACAAAATATCCTCGTGAGATTCCGCAATTGCCCTGGTACAGGAGTGCTCTTCCTCAGATGGCAATGGCTGGTTTTCTGCCTTTCAGTGCTATCTACATTGAACTGTATTACATTTTTGCGAGCGTTTGGGGTCACAGGATTTACACCATTTATAGTATCCTGTTTATCGTCTTCATTATTCTTCTGATTGTCACAGCTTTTATAACTGTGGCATTGACATACTTCCAACTTGCTGCTGAAGATCATGAA
Source organism: Excoecaria agallocha (assembly GCA_037975025.1). NCBI lineage: Eukaryota > Viridiplantae > Streptophyta > Magnoliopsida > Malpighiales > Euphorbiaceae > Excoecaria > Excoecaria agallocha. Next base: position 48,474,924 of record CM075808.1, on the reverse strand, counting down.
TGGTGGTGGAGGTACATAAAAAGTTTCTATTTTTTTTTCTTTTGTTGGCTTTTTGCATCACAATTAATATGTTCAGCATTTGATCAGTGATATGTTTTTGTTTTTCCTGGTGCTAGTATGGCTGACTTACTGCTATGTGTTGAAGAAAATGCTGTTTTTCTTGCATTTGATACTTATTGTGGTTCAATTCTGAAATATTAACTTACGTTATTGGTTTTGTCGGTTAATAAGTTTTTGAGTATAAAAGGATCTTTTATTATTTTGGAAATATGCTGATCATAAAGATTCATGTCAACAAATATGATAAAATATAAATAAAGAAAAAACCAGGCTGGTTGTCATGCTCAATTTTTAATGATAGAACTTGAGATTGTATCTGCACGAGCAAAGTTGGAAATTTAAGTTTTAGTTCAGATTATATCAGTAAATATGTGATGAGAAAGAAATGTTTGAACCCATTTTCAGGCTCGTTAGAGACTACATCTATGGAGTAGCCCTCACGTTGATCTAAAAATAACTTTTTATCCTTTTTCTTTTGTCTGTTCTCCAAGTGTGAACATTTCCAACACAATACAAGTTTTATTAAAAAGAATTTATGCAGTATCGACAGAATTGGTCTGGTTGTCAAGTGTTGTATTAAAGAAATGAAGTTGAGATAAGGTGAGAGAGGTATGAAACAAGAGGGAATTCCTTGTGGAGCATTAGCATTGTGGCAAATGAAGTGTGAGGGGAATGCAGAATTATTTTTTGCTGGGGCATATTCTACATGGTTGTCAAGTAAGTGGTGTTGTCTGGGGCATTTTCGAAATCTCAAGGATTCTTCTTCAGTAGAAGATTGGAAGGAGAGATTCATGGGCAAATGTTATCAGTTCCAACATGAATCCAAATTTCCCTAAAATAACATAGAACAAGTCGGAAACTAGAGTGAACTAGGGCGCTATAGAATGCTTTAGGAAAAACAAGGGAAGTTATGAGAATAGAGTTCAATAGTCTGCTTGAATGGCTTATTGGAATAAAAGCTTTCAGTGTCAGACAATCATGTCTGCACTGCAAATAGTTTATTTAATGAACGATGAGCTTTTTGGTTTCTTCACTTCTCTTTAATTAAATAGTTGGCTCACTATGCGTGCTGTGTTTTGGTCCCTGGGGTGCTTATGCCTCTTTCATACCTGTTGGATAAATATTATTACCATCACCTACAAAAGAAAGTTCAATAGATGGATGTCGTGTTTGATTATTACTTAAAATTTAGAATATCATCCATCTCTTTTTTTTTCTCTGTATAATGTTAGTTAATAGGTTCTTTTTTTTTTGGCTCCAATTATTATTAATATATATGCGCTGAAATATTCTGTGCACCACTTACCTTTTTTGGACTGAATTTAGTTTTGATTATGGCAGGTCTTTTCTCTGTGGTGGATCAACTGGATTATTTATATATGCTTACTGCTTGTATTACTATTATGCACGTTCCGACATGTCTGGCTTCATGCAAACCTCCTTCTTCTTTGGGTATATGGCTTGCATATGCTATGGATTCTTTCTGATGCTTGGGGCTGTAGGTTTTCGAGCTTCTCTGTTCTTTGTTCGTCACATATACAGGTCAATTAAGTGTGAGTAGAGGGTCTTCTCTCCTCTTTGATTCCAAGGACTATCAAAGTGACATCTATGATTTTGTACGGAGTTAGGTTCGAGACTGTATCAATTATCAAAATTGAAAGTAGGCTATTTGCCATGGCATGCCTTCCTTGGAGAGGTCTTCTGATTTCTGTCATCCATTGGCTTAATTTTAGGAACCTTGACCTTTTGGGTATATGTATTTATGAGACACGAACTAGAGTGGAAATCTTGTCCTTTTAACCGTATTTCATTCTGTAGAAGCCAATTCATATTTGTGCTTTGTGAATGATATCTTAAAGTAACATCTTAATGTTGAACACATCTCATTGACCTTGTTCAATCTCCAGCAAAAACTACAATGTCTCTCCCCTTCCACGTGTAAAGGTGCATATAATCTTCTTTTTGGCTTTTTGATGCACTTGATGTTTGCCATGCGAAATGTAAGGGTGTATTTGGTAATATTTTTTATTTTTTAAAATTTACATACTATTTTTAATTTTTATTATTTATTTTTTAAAAATTATTTATTTATTTTTTAAAAAATATTTTAATATCTATTAATACATATTATACATATATAATCTAATTATTAATATTAAATAATAAATATTTAATAAAATTTAAAATTTATTATATTAAAAAAATCATCATATAGTGGTAGTGATAGTAGCAGCGGTAGAGACAGTGATGACAACGGCAGAAGCAGTATGGTGGTGGCAGCGACGATTGTAACAGTAACGATAGTCTAGTGATAGTGATGGTAACAATAGTGGAGATGGACAATGCGGTGGCGGTGATAGCAATGATGGCGATAACGGTAGCAGTGGTGGTGGCGGCGACGGTGTGGTAGTGGTGCTAGTAGCAGTGTGGTGGTGGCAAAGATGGTAGCGGCAGTGGTGGTGATGACAGTGACGGTGTGGTGGCGATGGTGGCAGTGGTGATAGCAAATATGGCAACGGCAGCAGTGGCGGTGGCAGTGGTGATATGGTGGTGGCGCCAGTAGTGATGGTGGTAATGTGGTGATAGCGGTGGTGATAATGAGAATAAAGTAATTAAATTATCGATAAGATAAAAATAAAACTATAAAAATCACATTTAAAAGATTTTTAATTTTTATTTTTATTGTCAAAATCACTTCTTAAATTTTTGCAGAAATAAAAATGAAAATAAATTTATCGAATATATTTTTATTTTATTTTTTTAAAAAAAATAAAAAATAAAAAATAAAATCATTTTCGAACACATTCTAAGTTTTTTGATTCTCTGTTTATTTTGAGTCAGCCAAGTAAGTTAATGACCCAAAAAAAGAAAAGAAATAAGCAAATGAATGACCCAAAAAAGAAAAGAAAAAAAACCTTCATGCATATGATTAGTATAGTTTTATAAATTTGTGTCTTGAAAAGTTTGTATCAATTGTACTATCTCACCTTAAAACAATATTGTCGTTGCTTGGTTGAAGTGATTTAATATTTATTTTCTTTAATTTGATGCTTGCCGGTGAGTAATTTTTAAGTGATCGAATAATTGCATAGGTATCCTTTAATTAACATGTTGAATTTGATTTTTGCTCCTTGGAATTCGCAAGGTTTAAGTGATTTAATAATTATGTATTTTAAATACTATTTTGAATTTGAGTCTTCCAAATAAATAAATAAAATAAATATTGGAAAATATTCTTTTTAAAACACATTTAGTTCAGTTCGCTGTATTCTATTAGTTTGTATAGCGTTAACTTGTATAATATTAATTTGTATAATATTAATATGTATAGTATTTAGTATATTATGATGCACTATATTATTTTTTAAAAAATGAAAAATATATAAAAGTAAATTTTTAATGTTACTAATTTATACAAAAAAAATTAATTATAAAATACAATTTTTCATACATCAATTTGATTTTTTTTTAAAGTGCACAAAAATTTCTTAAAACATGAATATATTTTAGTAGATAAATTAACAATTAAACAAATAATTTAAAGTGTGCTCAGTAAAATTGTGTATTTTTAGTTTTTTATTTTTAAAATTTAAAAATTAGATTCAGTTTTTATTTTCTATTTTTTAAAAAATTATTTTAAATATTAAAAATTATAACATAGTTTTTTTAGTTATATATATATATATATATATTTAAAAATTATATCATATTTTTTGAATTATATATATTATATCAATTACTTGATAAGGGTCTCACATCATTAGATGAAGATGGCAGTGGTGGCAGCGATAATAATGGTGGTGGCTATAACAAAGGTGGAGAAGCAATGAAAATTTAAAATAAGATAAATTAAAATAAAAAAGTGATATTTTAAAGTGGAATATAGGGAGTACTTTTTATTTCTTTTAATAGGTCTATATAATTTAAACTGTTTTTAAGGATGACTTGTAGAGTTTCATATATGGATAGATAGTTTTAACTTTTTTTGATAGCGTTTATTAAGCTTGAAAAGATTGAGATGGAAAGAAAATAAAATTATTTTAATTTTTTTTTGATTTTTTCAAACGTTTGTTAAAAAAATAGATCCCACAAAAAAATTTAACTATCTATATAAAAAATAACTAAAAAAATATGTTTTTAATATGCATTTTTATACTTTATTAGATAAAAAATAACTAAAAAATATATTTTTAATAATTTTCAAAAATATTAACAAATAATTAAAAAATTTTTTAAAATACTTTTCAATATTATCTTAACTATTTTATATTTTAATTCATAAAATATTTTAATTTTATTTTAAAATTTTTTATTTGAATCGATTTAACAAATATTATCTTAAAAATATATTCTATTATTAGTAGGAGCTTATGGATATTTGGATAAGCATGGTTTCTTGCAGTTAGAAAGTGGTCGAAAACATTAAGATATTACCTTTTCAATTGTAGCCAATTTTGATATTTTTTAATTTTTTATATTTTGATAATTTTTTTATTATTTTCAATTAATTTTGTAAGATATTATTAAAAATATAATTTAATTTTATAAATTTTATTTAAATTAAATATAAATATAAATAATTTTGTTAAATTGAATATAATATGAGAAATAAAAAAATTAAGAGATCCACGTAAAATCTAATGCAAAAGAAATCCTCGAAGATTGTTTTTTTTAATTTATGTTGCATACCCAAAAACTCTGCTCCATTTGTGTGCTTCTCTTTCCTTTTGCACTGTGCTTTTTTTTTTTTAAGACGTAATATGTAATTTTGTTTCTAAAATTTTTTAAAAATAATAATATTATTCTTAAAATTTACATGAATGCAATATTTTTTAGGATATTTCAAAAAACGTATAATGTAACCTATATCCTAATATTTTCATCAGTTTAATCGAAAATCATCTATATAGATATGTCATTTGATGTTCACGTGTCATTTTACGTAAACGATTAACTGATAATTTTCGATTAAATTGATAAAAATATTAAAACATAAATTATATTGTGTATTTTTTAAAATATCATATTGCATGCAAGTAAATTTTAAAAATAATATTACTTTTTTTGTAAAATTTTGGGAGCAAAATTGCACCTTAAGCCTTTTTCTGAATTATGTTATATAATGGTTAATTTTTAGTTATACTCCTCCGATACCAATATTTTAAAGAAATATTCTAATTATTCTTTTTGTTTTAATCAACTGGCCTATTTATCCTTCGTCATCCTTTTGATTGAAGCAAGGAGCAACCGGGGTGACTGGTACAATTATACAAAGAAGAATGAAGAAGAATCAGATTTTGATTTTCGTTGTGACGGTTATAATCTGCTGTTATGTGCCTAAAGTGAGTTCGGACGCCTCCGATCACCGCTACAAGGATGGCGAGTCTGTTCCTCTATACGCCAATAAGGTCGGCCCCTTTCACAACCCCAGGTAATCTTTTCTCATTTCATAGATCTCCCTGTTTTCTTTCGCTTTTTCATAATTTTTTGGCCAATTCTTAATTTGAATTACTCAATTTTGTAAACAATTTTTGTTTTAAATATTTGAAATTCAAATGAAGAAATGATATCTTGCGTGCCCTTGTGAACACAGTTTCTTTTCTTTTTTGATAGAATGTGAACCCATTTTGTAGAGGTTGATGCAGAGAATTTCGTTTTGTTTTTGAGCTATATTTAATTGTTCCATTGCTTGTTATGGCTGCTGATATTGTTGATTTTCTGTATTTCCAGTGAAACGTATCGCTATTTCGATCTGCCATTCTGTGTTCCAGGTTATTACCTCTGCTTGTGCTTGACCTTTCCATAATGCGCTTATATACTTTATTGTATGTTTATTTTTTGCATTTTTTCTTGATCAAAAGGAAAAAATCATTTACTTTTGTAACTACTTAGACTTGTTGAATAAAGACTTCTTGCAGCAATTAAAGGACCTTATTACAATTTCTTTTAGCAAAGATAGGAAGTGGATTAGAAAGTTCTACTTTTCAAATTCAAGTTGTTAGACTCCATTTTGATGAATGCATATTCGTTGACATATTCTGTAATGGATATCGAAGCTGAAAATGAGGGACTAGCATGACTGATGAATTTTTTTTTTTTATTTTAAATGTTATTTAGATGTGAGAGAATTGAATCATTTTCTCATTCTGATGTTGGAGTGAATTTTAATGGCAGATGACCTGAAAGAGAAAACAGAAGCTCTTGGTGAGGTGTTGAATGGAGATCGTCTAGTTAGTGCTCCCTACAAACTGAACTTTCGAGAAGAGAAAGACACTGCAATTGTTTGTCACAAGAAGCTTACCAAGGAAGACATTGCTAGGTTTCGTTCCGCAGTTGACAAAGATTATTACTTTCAAATGTACTATGATGATTTGCCTATATGGGGATTCATAGGAAAAGTTGACAGGGAAGGGAAAAGTGACAGTAGTGAATACAAATACTTCCTTTACAGGCATATCCAATTTGATGTCCTTTACAATAAGGACCGTGTAATTGAAGTGAATGCTCGGATGGATCCTCATACACTGTTGGATCTGACTGAGGACAAGGAAGCTGATGCTGAGTTTCTTTATACTGTGAAATGGAAGGAAACAGATACTCCCTTTGAGAAGAGAATGGAGAAGTACTCACTTTCTTCTTCCCTACCTCATCACTTGGAAATTCATTGGTTCTCAATTATAAACTCATGTGTGACAGTTCTTCTTTTGACTGGTTTTCTTGCCACAATTCTCATGCGTGTCTTAAAGAATGACTTCATGAGGTAACATTTATTTGTATTGCGTAATGCTTCATTTCTCTATTTCTGAATATGGTATTCAAAATTTGTATTTGTTCAAGGTATGCCCAAGATGAGGAAGCATCAGATGACCAGGAAGAGACTGGATGGAAGTACATTCACGGTGATGTATTTAGGTACCCAAAGTACAAATCTTTGTTTGCTGCTGCCCTTGGTTCTGGTACCCAGTTGTTCACTCTGTAAGGAACCTTTTCATGAATTTTCTTTTTCTAGTGCACGATGCTCTCCTCTCTGTATTATGTTTCTGCTTTTCCTTGTTGTCATTTCACCTTTTGTGGGCTTCCAGTACTGTCTTTATTTTTATGCTTGCCTTGGTTGGCGTTTTCTATCCATACAATCGAGGAGCTCTGTTTACTGCACTAGTGGTCATATATGCTCTTACCTCTGGGATTGCGGGATATGTTTCAACCTCTTTTTATTGTCAACTTGAAGGAAAGAACTGGGTATGCTTCTGTAATGGCTTTTGTTTGCAACAGAACTAGCTTTTAAGAGCTACCTTTTGAAGTGATTATTTTAGGAGGGAATATTCATCATGTAGTTTTTTTTTTTTGGCTTGGCAGGTGAGGAATCTTTTGCTGACTGGATGCCTTTTCTGTGGTCCATTGTTCCTCACATTCTGTTTCCTCAACACTGTTGCAATTGCTTATAGTGCAACTGCTGCTTTGCCTTTTGGTACTATTGTGGTAATAGTTCTTATATGGACATTAGTAACATCACCATTGCTTGTGCTGGGTGGTATTGCTGGAAAAAATAGCAAGGCTGAGTTCCAAGCCCCTTGCCGAACAACAAAATATCCTCGTGAGATCCCACAGTTGCCCTGGTACAGGAGTGCTCTTCCTCAGATGGCAATGGCTGGTTTTCTGCCTTTCAGTGCAATCTACATCGAGCTGTACTACATTTTTGCGAGTGTTTGGGGTCACAGGATTTACACCATTTATAGTATCTTGTTTATCGTCTTCATTATTCTTCTGATTGTCACAGCTTTTATAACTGTAGCATTGACATACTTCCAACTTGCCGCTGAAGATCATGAATGGTGGTGGAGGTACATGAGTTTTCCCATTCTTTTTTGTCCATTTTGTTGTTTATTTCTTCACTACTAAGCATGTCCAAAGATTTGGTACTTTGATGATTTTTCTCCGGTTGTTCTTTGATAACCTTACCTTACACTTTATGAAGAAGGTTCTGCTTCTTATGCATTGGTTCTTGTTATGATTCAAATTTCATTAGTATTAAAGATAATATTTGTGCATTAAATATAGCTTCGTCAAGTTTTCAGTCAATCACAGCCGTGTTTGTTGTGGATAATTTTGTATCCCAAAAATTTTGTTGTAAATCAAGATTCATGTAAACAACTGGAAGAAATGAATAGGGTAGTATGGATTTTATTTGATTGTTGAATTCTGTTGACTAAATATTTTGGAACATAAAGCACTTCTAGGTTGTGCATAGAAGGGAAATTTTTATCGAGGATCGAGTTTTTACTTCAAGTCAGTATTAGTAAAGATTTGAATTGAGAAAGAAGCTATCATTTGACCCTCTGAACTATTGAAACCTCTTGTACTTAACATGTTCGTGTCATCTACTGTAGAATTCAGTTCAATATTTTGACATTGATGCCTCTGTTTTTAATTTATACTTGCCTTGATGTCAATATTATACGCATGTTTTTTATTTGTTCTCATGTATTGTCTTATATATGCCTCTTTTCTCTAAACAAGGGTTTGATTCTCACAGGTCTTTTCTCTGTGGTGGATCAACTGGAATGTTTATCTATGCTTACTGCTTGTATTACTACTATGCCCGGTCGGATATGTCTGGCTTCATGCAAACCTCTTTCTTCTTTGGGTACATGGCTTGCATATGTTATGGCTTCTTCCTCATGCTTGGTACAGTAGGTTTCCGTGCTTCTCTGCTCTTCATCAGGCACATATACAGGTCAATTAAATGCGAGTAATTAGCTTAGGTGACATTCTCTGTCCGCTAATTCTATCAGAGAAAAATCTAGAATAATCTACAAGTTTTGTTAGAAAATAGGATAGAATACGTTGGCTGCCAGAAGGGAAAGAAGGGGGTCTTTGTTGATCTCCTTGAGTTCTGGCCTAGGTTTCCGGGACATTCTGTGAATCATGTGTTTTATGTTCCATGTAAAAATTTGATTAGAGCCCGAGTTGTTGCAAATTGCAGGGCATATTCTCTCACTTCAAGATCTTTGATAGTGAATTTTTTTTGCAGATTACTTTTTGATGTGAAACTCAAATTTATTTAGTTATAGTTGTTATTGAATTTTATTTGAAGAAATGGAAAGAACAGCATATCTTCCGGTGAGGGCATATATACACCTAAACTGCAAAGCTGCCTTGAAAACCTTTCTTGGCCATTCTGGCTGACTAAAACATTAGTAAAGTTTTAGTCTTTTATCAGAATTTGAATATTTTTAGTTATTTTCTCCCTCTGATGGAAAAGCATTTTATAGTTTAATAAACCACCCTAATTTTTTTTAATCTCTTTTGCTTTTTCAGTTAGTTTCCCTTGTCAATTTTCATCACTATTTTAAATATGGTAAGAATTGGTCAGTACAGCCTAACTAATCCTCCTGCGTTCTTACGTTTATGATCATAACAACGCCATCAAGATTAGGCCTTGTTTGGATAGTTGTTCCCTATTGTTTTGGGTTGTTTAGAGGTAAAGCCAAAATTGAGCCAGTTGCTCAACAAACTATATCGTTTTGGGCGGGTGGTTGTTTCATTTTTCATTTTACTAATGTGCCCCCTTATATTTCCTTTACTTACCAAACTGCCATTGGTACAAATATTTCTTAATCTAACACATTTTTTTTAAAAGTTATTGCTATTTTTCTGTTTGTTTATTGACAATATATATTTAAGGATGGGGAGAGGGGGGATTCAAACCTTAATTAATTGTGAAGGTAGTTTGGTGATTCCTTATTGTTGATTTTTCTTAATGTTATAACTATTATTTTTTAGATGAATTTATTTATATTTTATTTATAGTAGTTGACATTAATTTCTAGATAAATTTATTTATTTGTTTTATTTGTGTGTAAAATATTAAATTTCAATAATTTTAATGCCGTTTACTTGTTTGATTTTTGTTATTTTATTATATATCTGTAATGTTTTATCGTTTAATTAACTACTTATTTGAAGGCATACACTAGATTATTTAATTTAACTTTGTTTGGATATAACTAAATCATGAATTAAATTAATTTTAACTTTGTTTGAAACTAAATTATATGTATGCCATTAACAATATTTGAATATCATTATGCATGTTACATTAATCAGTCAATGGATTAATTAATAAGTATGTTTTTTGGGGAAAAATAGTTAGTATCTCAGGCTAGATATTTGACGATATTTAATTACTCTTTATTTATTTAATATGCACAGTGCGATACAATCCATTATGAAAATTTGACAAACATTCAAGCAAACAAGATTTAAGCCTTCAAAAGTGAAAGTATTTATAATATTGCAAATCAAATTCTATGCATATTTATTTATTTATTTTTTTACAAAAGTAAAGAAAAACACAAACAGTGATACGTAATAATAAGAAATGGGAACTATGGCACATAGCATAAGATCCTTTTCTTTATTTAATAGTTTTATTTTTTGATCATCAAATTAAATAATATTATAAATTAATCTGACGATCAAAAAGTGAAAATAACCCTATACCGAAGATCAGGACCTTTGGCTGAACACATTCATGAATCACATTTCTGCATCAAGCTCTAGAGTAAAATCATTTTGACCGAAAATGTTGGCAAATAGAACTCCTTTTCTTTGAGAAAGTTGACTAATTTTGTCTGACTCCTCCTTGGTCAACTGTTCCCAGTCAAAGATCCGAAGGTTCTCCTTCATCCTCTCCTTGTTGTAACTTTTTGCGACCAAACTCACCCCTTGCTCATACACCCATCTCAATGAAACCTTCATATTATAATCACCACTCCATCAACATACATGCATGTATTTTTTATTTTTAATTTGATATGTAGGAGAACGGGTCAAACTTTTCTTCATTTTCATATTTAATTACAAGTAAGAGTTAATCCATTATAAAATTGCACCAAAAATTATGTGATTAAAGTGGCCAGATTGGGACCAATTAGAGAAAATTGTAAGAAAAAGGGGATACCTGAGCAGCGGTTTTTCCTCTTGTCATTGCAATTTGTTCGAGCACATCACAGTTAATAATTCTGTTATCACCCCATTTAGTTCCATTTGCGCCCAAAGGTGAATATGCGGTGATATGAATGCCCTTTTCCTTGCAGAACTCTCTCAGTTTTTTCTGCTGCCAAAGTGGGTTCATCTCCACCTGCATGTAGAAGACAATAAAATAAAAAAAATATATAATTCCCATGCTTTATGAGGAAGATATTCCCTTAGTCAATTACGTGCAAAAAAGTCAAAGCCTTGCTACCCAAGAAAGTGTTGTAATATTAATTTAAAATTAGGGGTAGTTTTAGTTCTCAATTATTAATAAAATTAGTGAATGATTTCAAAGGAACTGACTTGATTGATTGCAGGAGGAATTTTAGCAGTAGAGAGGAGTTGATGGAGTTTATTGCATGAGAAATTGCTGACACCAATGGCCTTAGTGAGACCAAGATTTACACATTCTTCCATCCCTTCCCACACAGACTTTATATCTAGGGGAAATATATTTTCTTTTGTCGTTGGAAGTGAACGAACTTCTTTGCTCAACTTCAATGGCCAATGTATTAAGTACATATCCACGTACTCCACTTGAAGATTCCTACGTACAACGATATCCAAACCATTTCCAAAACATAATCAAACGACTAACAAATGCTGTATAAGATCAAGGTCAGCAATTCTAAGTTTAAACATACAAACCAAAAGCTTTTTATGACTACTCCACATAAAATTGGCTATTTGATATATCCGTAATTATTTCATATCTAAAACAAATACTAAAACAAGTACTATGATTTTTCAAATTTCAATCATCTTATATATACTTAATTTTAAGTTATTTTTATTTTTATTTTTTTTTGCAACGGAGTTGTATTCTAGATATTAAATTATGATTTTTCATCGTAGGATTATAAAGGTAAAAGTTTAATAACTTCATGTGCAATTAACCCGGTTTTTCTTAGGTTTTATATCGTTACCTTAGGCTCATCTTGAGGGCCGGTACTACCGTATCCTTCTCAGCAAAGCTACTCCATATTTTGGAAGTAATGAAGAGTTCATGTCTTGATTTGATCAGACCTAAACGCAATGCTTCGGCTATTGCTTCCCCTAATGGCTGCTCTGATCCGTAGGCAAAGGCAGTGTCGAAATGGCGGTATCCAGCTTTTATTGCTTCGATAAGGGCTGCTATTGTGGTTTCTGAGTCGGCTGGGGGATAGGGCGATGTCCCCATGCCGATAACTGGCATGGTTTTAGTGCATGAATTTAGGGTTACTTGAGGTATCGCTGCCATTATCTTTCCTATACTTTTCCTCTTAATTTCTCAATTCTATTGTTGGATTGCTTGTAAAATTTATAAGCATCAATTTTGCTCACTTCACGTTGGCCATAGCAGTTGGAGTTTGAAGTTGTCAAATACATATAAGTAAGCATTTAAGATTAAATATTTCACAACTGTTAATTTAAACAATTAAATGTTAGAGTGTATGTGTTGATTATTTCTTTCATAATAATATATTGATAATGCTTGTTACAATACCATATAATTACAGGTCTGGATGTTACGGCTAATTAATTAAAATAAAATGGTCCACAATGTTTGAATAGGATGATAAACAACATAATGAAATAATGTGTGTTTGAATTAATTAACTAATGAGACTTACAAAGGATCATTTGAATTGAATCAAAAGAAAGGTTCAGAGGTAGCTTCCAAGCATATGTATTGAAGTGGCCGACGAAAGCTAAAGTTATATGTTTATGAAATGAGGAAAGTAAGAGTGAGGATTGATCGTGATATTAATATATGAAAAATAACAGGATGTATTTACTAGTGAAAGGAGAAAACTTTCATTTCATTTATTAAAGTTTGTGGGCACGCAAATGCAATTTGAAAGGTTCCATGGTTTAATCACGTGCCACGTTGCATGATTGCTTAAATATATATTGTGCCTGAGCTGGGCTTCGGCTTGCTGTCAAATTAGAGCAATCTGATCAGACGTATCCCTCATCATTCCAGAGCCTATCAACAAGAAAACTGTCCCTCCCAAACTTGGTTGGAATAAAATTTCTGATGACTAAGTGAGTATTAGAGGAAAATGAAAGGAAGAGAGAAGTGGAGTTAATAATCATCTTATTAAAAATATGAGATTACTCTATAAATATGTAGAAATCTAAAAAATTTAATCTAATTTATGATGGACAAATTATAAAATAAATCACCTTATAAATAGGTTACCGTCCTTCTTATACAGAAATAACTCTTAACTCTAATACGTTATTTTCTCCAAAGTATTCAGTACTTTAAAAAAATTCAGATCTTCGTATCAATTAGAAACCATAAAATCTCCATATTTTTTTATAGCTATGGATTCAAGTATGTTTATGTATCTATTTTATTTTTGATAATTTGACATGATCGATTTATATATTATTATATATTTAGAATTTATTTTATCAATTAGTATTATATTCAATTTCATATTGAATCGTTAAGAATATATATATATATATATATATATATATATATATATATATATATATATATATATATATATATATATATATATATATATATATATATATATATATATATATATACGCATGCGTGGATATTAGCGTAGCTTTCATTCGACGTAATTTTTTATTTTGCTGCTTTGATTAATTCTCTTCGGCATGATTCACTTTTATAGTTGGATAGTTTACTTGCAATTCTTTATGGAATATGTGGAATGATTTTATGGGTTTGGCCATTTTGGTATTTCGTCTATGATTTTGTCTTTTTGTGTGATCAATATTACTTGACCAAAACTTATCTTCTGAAACAATTTATTATTGTTTGTCTATCACAATATATTAAAATATAATGTGGTTTTATGGTTTTGGTACATTTGAGCAATATCTTGGCAGCTCTTTACAATGGACATAATGTGTATATGGGTATAAGTTAATTTTGATTGAAGTACAACAACTTTGGACTTTTTATTTATTTATTTATTTTTTGGATTTTCTTTATGGCTTTGGTTTGTTTTGTTGCTGTGCTAAGAATGAAAGCAAAATATTTATTGTTTTCGGTTGCTTTTGGCTTTGTTTTTTGTGTAATCAATTTTGTTTAGTCTTATTTTGATCACAATCTGCTACTTTCGGTTGCTTGCTGCAACAATTTTTTTTTTAATTTTTGTCTTTTATAGTTTTAATGTAGAATATTAATTAATTTGAATTATGATTAGTGTTTTACATTTATTTGTACAATTGAAATTTAGATTCAAAATTGGCCTTAGAGTTTATTACTGAAATTTTAATTTAGATAATTCAAACAATACGTTGCCACCGTTAGCCTCTATTGTATTGCATAGGTTAATTAAATCAATATATATATATATATATATATATATATATATATATATATATATTCAAAATTCTATGTGGATAATAGCTGGCCCAAATGAAGGTTATTATTGTATTCCCGAAATTAGAACATATTTGTGGTAATAAATATGTGATAATTGTTTGTTTTTTCATGTGAATGATAAGTCGGTCCAAATAAAGGCTTAATATTTGACAGGAGTTTATTATCAATATTTGATTACCGCACCAAGATTATCATTTGCAAGTTGATTTTTCTATCCAAAGACTACATTTCATTGTTGTGCTAGGTATCTTGAAATGGGATTTGCCATTATTTTTGAATCGATTATTTTGTAAGATTTAAAGTATTGATTGTGAGCTTGATATATATTGTGTTATTATTTGAATTTAGAAAATACTTCTACTAGTTCAATATTTGCAACTATTAACTCACTTCCTATGCTAAATGGTACAAATTTTAGGAAATGAAAGAAGAACATTACTATCGTTTTAGACTGTATAGATCTAGACTATGCATTTCGGGTTGAGCCTCCTGCTCCTCTTACAGTTAAAAGTTCCTCAGAATAAAATAGGAACTTTGAGAAGTGGGAGCACTCAAATCGCTTAAGTCTAATGATCATGAGATGGGCTATTCCAAACACATTTAGGGATACTGCATTCAAAAATTAAAAATGCCAATTACTCCTTGAAGCCCTTGAAAGTTGCTTCACTAAAAGCGAAAAAGCAGAAGTAAGTAGTTTGATAAAAAAACTTGTTTCCATGAGGTACTAGGGTAATGGGAGTGTAAGGAAATACATTTTGGCAATGGAGCAAATTGCATCCATGCTAAAAGTACTAAAATTAGAAATTTCTGAGGATGTACTAGTGCATTTGGTTTTATCTCTCGTCCTTTAAAATTCAATCAAGTTCAGGTGAGTTATAATCCTTAAAGGGAGAAATGGACTCTTAATGAGCTAATTTCTCATATGGCGAATGAGAAAGACAGGATAAAGCTTAGAAAAGCATAAAGTGCTTATTTGGCATTATCTTCCAAGGGTTACAAGAAGAAAAGGAAGAAGGATAAAGAAGCTGCATATTAAAAGAAGCGACATAAGGAAAATAAAGATAAAATTCAACAATATGGTTGGTTCTTTTGTAAAGGAACTTTTCATAAGAAGAAAGATTATACCACATATCATGGCGGCGTGCAAAGAAAAGTACATTTTATGTTTTTGTTTTTTCTGAGGTAAATTCAATCTTAGTACCTAGATACACTTAGTGGATAGATTCGGTGCCAGTACTCATCTAAGTGTATCCATGCAGGGTTTCCTGAGCTGCTGGAAGCAGAATGATGGTGAAAGATATATCTATGCAAGATTGGGCAAGCAAATTAAAGTTGAGGCAATAGGCTTTTTCAAGTTAATATTAAAGATTGGAATTTGTTTAGATTTGAAAGAGATTTTTATTGTACCTTTATTTAGATGGAATTAAATTTTAATTTGTTTCTGTATTGGGCAAATCATGATATTTTTGTTCTTTGAGAAATAGTTAGTTTAGTCTTTTACAAAGTTTGAAACTCATTGGTTCTGGTTCTTTATTTGGTAATGATAAACTATACTTGCTTGATACAATTGCTTTGTATAATGAAACCATGTATGTGAGTACTAAAAAAAATTAACTAGTGAGAATTCTATTTCACTTTGGCATAAGAGATTAGGCAAAAATCCTAAATAAAGAATTGAAAAGCTTGTGTCAAATGGAATTCTTGATTCACTTGATTTTTTAGATTCCGAAATCTGTATTAAGTGTATTAAAGAAAAACAAACAAACAAAAGGAGATTAGGTGCCAACAGATTTACAGATGTTTTAGAACTAATACATACATACATTTATGGACCATTCCCTATGGCTTTTTGGAATGGTCAATGATAATTTATTATGTTCATAAATGATTATTCACATTATGGTTACCTTTATCTCAATCATGAGAAATCTTAATCCTTGGATGTGTTCAAATCCTTTAAAGCTGAAGTTAAAAATCAACTAAATAAAAGAACTAAAACTATAATATTTGATCATGGTGGTGAATATTATGGTAGATATGATGGATTGGTGAACAATGTCGAGGGTCATTTTACAATCCTATAGGAATGTGGAATCGTCCCACAATACACCATGCCGGGAAGTCCCAATATGAATGGTGTAGCTGAAAGATGAAAAAGGACATTGAAAGACATGGCAAGGAGTATGATCAACCATATTACTATGTTAGATTCACTCTGGGGAGACGCATTAAAGACTGTGGCTTACATTCTCAATAGAGTTCCAATTAAAGCAATGACCAAAATCCCGTATGAACTATAGACAAGTAGGAAACCTAGATTAAAATATTTACACATTTGGAGTTGTCTAGCTGAGGCAAGGTCTTATAGGTTAAATGAAACAAAATTAGATTTAAGAATGGTTAGTAGCTATTTTGTTGGATACTCTGAACAATTTTTGGGGTATAAATTTTATGATCCCACAAAAAGATCATTTTTTGAGATGAGAACGCCAAGTTCTTTAAGGATGTTGAATTTGGAGGGAAAGATAAGGTTAGAGACTTTATCTTTGAAGAGAAATTTATTTCTCTTTCCATGGTTGTAATTGGCCATGATTAGGATAAATATTTTCTCCTTGATACAATTTAAAAAGCAACATTAGAACCACAAGATAATGTTGAAAATCTCTCGAATCCTATTCAACAGATTATTCCTGAAGAACAAACTCAACAACATTAAGAACAAATGCCATGTTAGTGTAAGCCCTAGCCCCAATACATTGTAACGAAACACTTGAAATTAATAAAATGAGGCATTTGTTTTATCCTTTGTATTCCTGTGCATATCAATTGATAAAACTATCCAAGAGTGTTGTTTCGGTTTAAGTTATCATGTGTGAGGCACATGGATTGTAAGACCTTGAAACAAATGAGACATCATTCTAAATATCCCTAGTCAGTCATTGTTATGGGAATAACAAATGAATTAAGACTAGTATGCTCTCTCTGATCTTATGAGTTCTGTCTTACAGATCATTAGGACAAGAGTGTCAATCAGAGATCATAGATACATGTTAAAGAACATGGTATCTGGATTCGATCCGCTCATGAGAACACTACATGGTACAAGTCATAAGTGTTTCTCATATGCAAGTTTTGTATCGGAGTTCTTAGACCTGAAATCTCTATGAAACTCTTTATGAATTACTGTGTACTTTGACATACACCTAACGTGCTCGTAACAGAGTGACAAGTACGGGTATGATTGGGTATGCACTGATTCATGTTAGAGAGCATGAGAGAAGTGAAGGGATTACCCCTCTCGATAAGAGAGAAAAATATCACCGGCCACTTGATCAGTGAACTGAGAAGTGTATGGCCATATCGAGATGAAATAATGAGTAATCATTATTTATCTGAGAGTTCAGTGTCACTGGAATATCAAGAAATGAATTAATGTATATAAGGATGACTAGTTCCATGCCTTATATTAATTCTGATATTTATGGGTAAGGGACTATGCGAAATTGCATTAGGTCACCAAATGCCATATGCATTTTCATTTAATTTGGAATGCTATAATATCTTGCTAGAGAATATATATAGCCTTTGAATTAATTTATTAATTCATTGCCAACATTAAATGGACCTATAGGATCGCACACAAAGCATTGGGCTTAAAATATTTAAATTAAGTATTGGACATTAATTTGGGCTTTTAATTAAGTCAAATTAATGTATGTAATGGGTTATAATATTGCTATTGGGCTTTGGTCCATGAGAGAGAGAAATTCAGCCCATAAGGTTTAATTTCAATTAATTAATTATCTTGTGTTAATTAAGTTAATTGAATATTAAAGCCTAAAGGAATTTAAATTAAATTAAATCACTTATATATTTAATTAAGTGATTTCATTTATTTAAATGTCTTATGTTTTATTTCAAATTTGAATTTAAATTCAAAGGAGTTTAATTCAAAATATATTACTTATCTTTAGGAAGTGATAGAGTTTGAATTAATTATCTTAGGATAGTTGAATTCAGATTAATGACTTGCCAAAGGATAAACATATATATTAAAAGAAATAAAACCCTAAACCTAATTTTTTTGTGGCATGAATAGTAACTTGTGAATAGTAACTCGTGAATAGTGACTCTCTCTCTTAATTCTTTTGTTCAATTTTTCACAAGGAGAAAGGATTGTTCCTCATTCTCTTGTGTTATTGAGCAGTAATAGCAATCTAAAGAAGTACAAAATCAAGTTTTGTAGCTTCAAACTATAACCCTTACACAATACCGAAAAAGAGATCTAGTAATCTCGTTTTTAAGCCGACGGTGTAATTGTGTGTGTGAGAATAGAGGGAGTGGCGCAAAAGGCTATTCCTTGGCATTGGTGATCGAGATCTAAGGTGGATAAAGGCATCTTGGTTGCTGGACATCACAAAATCAAAGAATAAAAGGCATCATCTATTGTAAGTTTCAAAACCCTAAAATTGCATGTTTTCGTTCCTATCTTTGGATATGTATGGTATGTATGATAAAATTTTTATTTTTTCGCTGTGCTATCATGATTATCATACCATGTCATATTCCATCAGTGGTATCAGAGCCTAGACATGCTTATTTTAGTGCTTTAGATGCATGAAAAAATTAATTAAAAATCGTTATTTTGAAAACATGCAAATCTGAAATTTTCTGTTTTGAGTTTTTTGCATTGTTTTGGTGTAAAAACGATTTTAATTGATTAGATAATATTATAATTAATATGACATGTTAATATACTGTCCTAAGATGTTATTAGGGCTGGTAATGGTCGGATTTAATTATTTATACCTGATGGTACATGTTAATTTTGAAACTAGGTGCTAGTTGGCATGTAAATTGCTAGTTTAATAACTAGTTTTCAAAATTATATGTAAAAACGTTTTTGGCATGTTTGTAAGTGATATTTAAAGATTAATTATCAGGTCTGGACATTTTTTAAATTTGGTTTTATTTCTGGTCCATGATAATTTAATTGATTAATTTTAAAATCACTTAAAACAATGACTAGTTTGTGTTTGTTACATGTTTAATCAACATTGTTTGCTTTGTTTTGATTAAAATGGTAAAAACACATTTAGATTAAAATGGTACAAAATATTAAATCAATATTTATGGACTTATTTAGATTATTAAATGACTCATAAAATTGATTTAAATGTTTGTGCATTTCATGGCATTACATAAGCATTAAACAACTAGTTTTGTTGTTTGTTTATTTTTGCATGAATGCCGTGTTCTATTATATGTGTTCTTCATGATTTTATTTTTAATTCATGTTAGCACATATTATATGTATTTTTAATGTTTATGGGCTGTATGACATAAAATTAAAAATGGCAAAATTGAAAATTATACTAGAGTTGATTTATGGCACAAATCTAACTAGTTTGTGTTTTGGGCTTTTAAGAGAACTTATTCAATAAGAGGATTTAGTCCATTGGGCTTCGGCCCAGGCCCATCACGGGGTCTTCTCTTAAAGGTTCAAGTACACAATTTCCATTAATGGGCTTGGCTAAATTGATTAAAATTGGACTTTGTCTGATCCATGAATGCTATGTATATTTATTTGCTTGTTTGGTGTGATGAATGGATATGCATGGTGCATTCATGGGCCCTGGGTTTTTGCAATTAAATATGGCCTGCGTGCCATTATATTTTATTGTAAAAGTTTCATTTATTTCTTAGAATAGAATTTATTTGAAGACTTTGTAAATCAAGACGAAGCCCACTGGAGTGGAGAAGCCCAACTCGAAGATTCTTATGTAATAGTATAGAATCTTAGTTGTAAGTTTTTGGGCCCATGTTTGTCACGCTTTACTTTATGCAATTATATATATATGCATGCTATGTATGGATGACAAAGCGTATGCCATATAAGCCGTAATAAAATGAATCCCTAAAAATAGTAAGTCACAAAGTTGCCTTCCTAATTCGAAACATGTCAAGGCATCGATCATCGGTCACGTAGACTAGGAGTCCTAGATGCGCCCGATTATCTTTGTGAGGCATGGGTTGTGAATGTAGGTTGGACTTATCATGGAAAGGGATGCCCGGACCTAGGCAACTAATAAATGGGTTGTGCTATAACATCTTAAGATGTTAGCCCATTTGATCCAAGAGTCATGTACGAGACATGATTGGAGTTTTCCTACCTAAGTAACTTAACTTGTTAGGTGTACAAGCTCAGCTTGACTAATAAGTTATTGTGAAAAGTGGATCTTGGCCCACATTAAATCACTAACGCGAATTATTTAAAGGGATATTAATTCGGTTTGTGGGATCATAAATAAGACCTCATTTAATCTTGCTAAATTTTATTGTAGATTGAAAATGGCATCTTCAAATAACAATTTCTCATTGCGACCGGTCCTTGAAAAGGACAAATTAAATGGCACCAATTTCATAGACTGGTCTCGAAACTTAAGAATAGTTCTTAAGCAAGAGAAAAAGTCGTATGTTTTGGATGCACCCTTGCCTGAAGAACCAGGAAGGAACGCCTCTGCGGTTCAAAAGGAAACTTTTGAGACCAAGAAGAGCGACTCCAACGATGTGACCTGTCTGATGCTGGCCACTATGGTGCCTGAATTGCAAAAGTAATTTATGGACCAAGAGGCTTATGCGATCATGGTGCACCTCAAGGAGATGTTCCAAGAGCAAGCTCGTCACGAGAGGTTCGTGACAACAAAGGCATTAATTTCTTACAAGATGGCTGAGGGTACACCTGTTAGTACCCATGTACTCAAGATGAAAGTGTATCTTGATACTCTTGAGAAGCTTGAGGTACTAGTGCCAAAGGAATTGGCCACTGACTCGATCTTAGGATCATTGCCTGCTGCTTATAATCCATTTGTGATAAATTATAACATGCATGCAATGAACAAGTCAGTCACTGAGCTTCATGGGATGCTTAAGAATGCTGAAGAAAACATTCGAAAGACCAATCCCGTTCTAATGGTTCAAAAGGGAATTAAGAAGGGACCCGCTAAGGGAAAGGGAAAGGGAAAGGCAAAACCCAAGTCAAGTGGGAGTGCACCTCAGGCCCAATCCAAGCCCAAGGCGCCAAAACTCAAAGAGAGTGAGAGCATTTGCTTCCATTGCAACAAGATAGGGCATTGGAGGAAGAATTGCGCTCTCTTCAAGGAAGAACAAAAGAAGAATGGAGCCAAGGCATCCGGTTCTGGTATTTTTGTTGTTGAAATTAACCTTTCTATTTCTACCACTTGGGTATTGGATACCGGTTGTGGTTCTCACATTTGTTCAAATGTGCAGGGGCTAAGAAATAGGCGGTTACTTGGGAAGAATGAAGTGGACCTCCGTGTAGGGAATGGAGCACGAGTTGCTGCCATGGAGATAGGCGACTATCACCTCACTTTACCTTCCGGACTTTGTATTGTTTTGAATAATTGTTATTATGTGCCTGCTATGAGCAGAAACATTATTTCAGTTTCATGTTTGGATAATGATGAATTTGATTTTGTTATTAAAAATGGCAATGCTCATATTCGTCGCCAAGGCATTTCTTATGGCAATGCCATGTTGCAAAATGGCCTTTATATCCTTGATTTACAAAACAAAGAGTCGATATACAACATTAATACAAAGAGGGTTAAATCAAACGAATTGAACCCTACTTACTTTTGGCATTGTCGTTTAGGACATGCAAACGAAAAATGCATTTCAAGACTCCACAAAACTGGAGTGCTTGGGTCATTTGACTTAGAGTCTTATGACACATGCGAGCCATGTTTGCATGGAAAAATGACAAAGAGTCCTTTTAACAAGAAAGGTGAAAGGACTAATGGCTTATTGGAACTAATACATACCGATGTATGTGGACCATTAAGTACACAAGCTAGAAGTGGTTTTAGCTACTTCGTGACTTTCACAGATGACTTCAGTAGATATGGCTATGTCTATCTAATGAAGTACAAGTCTGAAACTTTTGAGAAATTCAAGGAGTTTAAGAACGAAGTAGAAAACCAACTTGGCAAAAGTATAAAAGCCCTTCGATCAGATCGAGGTGGCGAATACTTAAGCCAAGAGTTTGATGATCATCTAAAAGAGTGTGGTATTATTTCACAGCTCACTCCTCCTGGAACACCGCAATGGAATGGTGTGTTCGAAAGGAGAAATCGAACTCTATTGGACATGGTTCGATCTATGATGAGTCAAGCTAATCTTCCTATCTCTTTTTGGGATTATGCATTAGAAACTGCTGCGTTTCTATTGAACCGTACTCCAACTAAAGCAGTTGAGAAGACACCATACGAGGTATGGACTGGGAAAGAACCTAATATGTCTTTCTCAAGATTTGGGGCTGTGAAGCACATGTTAAGAAATTAACATCTGACAAACTAGAGTCCAAATCGACTATCTGCTTGTTTGTGGGCTATCCCAAAGAAACAAAGGGATACTACTTTTACTCACAAGCCGAGAACAAAGTATTTGTTGCTCGCAAGGCTGTTTTCTTGGAAAAGGAGTTCCTTCTCAAGAAAGACAGTGGGAGTAAAGTAGAACTTGGAGAAATTCAAGTGCCACAAGCTTCTATAGAGGATGGTTTGGAAATGGAATCAAGTTCACAACCAGTTGTGGAACAAGAACCCATTACACAAGTACCTAGAAGGTCTGGTAGGGTACGTCAGGAGATTGAGAGATATGGATTTCTAATCACTGACAATGACACTATTGAGTTAGTAGATCGTGAGGATCCTACTACCTACCGAGAAGCTATTGAAAGCCCAGACTCGGATAATTGGCTTGAAGCCATGAAATCCAAGATGCAATCAATGTACGATAACCAGGTTTGGACCTTGGTTGATCCACCAGAAGGTGCTAAGGTAATTGAATGCAAGTGGTTATTCAAACTAAAAGCTGATAAGACCTACAAAGGTAGACTAGTAGCAAAAGGTTTTCGACAAACTCATGGTATAGACTATGACGAGACCTTTTCGCCTGTAGTCATGCTCAAGTCCATTAGGATCTTGCTTGCCATAGCTGCATATCATGATTATGAGATATGGCACAAATGGATGTCAAAACTGCTTTCCTCAACGGAAATTTACTTGAGGATGTGTATATGACACAGCCTGAAGGTTTTGTCAATCCCAAGCATCCTAAGAAGGTATGCAAGCTTCAAAAATCCATTTATGGATTAAAGCAAGCATCCCGAAGTTGGAATCTTCGCTTTGATGAGGCAGTCAAAGAATTTGACTTCATCAAGAACGAAGATGAGCCTTGTGTGTACAAGAAGGTTAGTGGGAGCATAGTAGTATTTCTGGTCCTATATGTGGACGACATCCTTCTCATTGGGAATGATATTCCAACATTACAAAAGGTTAAGCAATGGTTGGAAAAATGTTTCTCAATGAAAGACTTAGGTGAAGCCGAGACAATACTTGGTATTCGAATCTATAGAGATAGATCGAATCGGCTTTTGGGACTAAGTCAAGAAAAGTACATAGACAAAGTACTAAAGCATTTTAGTATGGGAGACTCAAAGAAAGGGTACATACCTTTGGCTTTGGGAGTTCCTTTGACTAAAGAACAGTGCCCTAAAACCAAAGAGGAAAGGGATAACATGAGTAGAATCCCATATGCATCTGCTATTGGATCTATCATGTACGCTATGTTATGTACTAGATTGGATGTTGCTCATGCACTGAGTATAACCAGTAGGTTTCAGCAAGACCCTGGTGAGAAGCACTGGTCTGCTGTAAAAGGGATCCTTAAGTACCTGCGAAGGACTAAGGATCACTTCTTGGTGTATGGTGGTCAAGAAGAGCTCGTCATACAAGGTTATGCCGATGCTGCTTTTCAGACCAGCACTCAGGATTCTAGATCGCAATCTGGGTTTGGTTTTTGTTTTAAACGGTGGTACTGTCAGCTGGAGAAGCTCAAAGCAAGAGACCGTTGCCGACTCAACTACAGAATCTGAGTATATTGCAGCAAGTGAGGTTGCAAAAGAGGCTGTTTGGATTAAAAATTTCATTAATGGATTAGGAGTGGTCCCAAGCATCCTAGATCCATTAGAAATTTTCTGTGACAATAACGGGGCCATCGCACAGGCTAAGGAGCCCCGGTCACACCAGAAATCCAAACACATACTCAGAAGGTACCACCTGATCAGAGAAATCATTGATCGTGGGGACGTCAAGGTTAGCAAGATATCAAGTGAAGACAATGTAGCAGATCCTTTGACGAAACAGTTACGTCTAAATCTGCACGAAGCTCATTTGAGAGCGTTCGGTCTTAGGGCTATGCCCAATTGGGACTAGTGCTAGTGGGAGATTGTTAGTGTAAGCCCTAGCCCCAATACATTGTAACGAAACACTTGAAATTAATAAAATGAGGCATTTGTTTTATCCTTTGTATTCCTGTGCATATCAATTGATAAAACTATCCAAGAGTGTTGTTTTGGTTTAAGTTATCATGTGTGAGGCACATGGATTGTAAGACCTTGAAACAAATGAGACATCATTCTAAATATCCCTAGTCAGTCATTGTTATGGGAATAACAAATGAATTAAGACTAGTATGCTCTCTCTGATCTTATGAGTTCTGTCTTACGGATCATTAGGACAAGAGTGTCAATCAGAGATCATAGATACATGTTAAAGAACATGGTATCTGGATTCGATCCGCTCATGAGAACACTACATGGTACAAGTCATAAGTGTTTCTCATATGCAAGTTTTGTATCGGAGTTCTTAGACCTAAAATCTCTATGAAACTCTTTATGAATTACTGTGTACTTTGACATACACCTAACGTGCTCGTAACAGAGTGACAAGTACGGGTATGATTGGGTATGCACTGATTCATGTTAGAGAGCATGAGAGAAGTGAAGGGATTACCCCTCTCGATAAGAGAGAAAAATATCACCGGCCACTTGATCAGTGAACTGAGAAGTGTATGGCCATACCGAGATGAAATAATGAGTAATCATTATTTATCTGAGAGTTCAGTGTCACTGGAATATCAAGAAATGAATTAATGTATATAAGGATGACTAGTTTCCATGCCTTATATTAATTCTGATATTTATGGGTAAGGGACTATGCGAAATTGCATTAGGTCACCAAATGCCATATGCATTTTCATTTAATTTGGAATGCTATAATATCTTGCTAGAGAATATATATAGCCTTTGAATTAATTTATTAATTCATTGCCAACATTAAATGGACCTATAGGATCGCACACAAAGCATTGGGCTTAAAATATTTAAATTAAGTATTGGACATTAATTTGGGCTTTTAATTAAAGTCAAATTAATGTATGTAATGGGTTATAATATTGCTATTGGGCTTTGGTCCATGAGAGAGAGAAATTCAGCCCATAAGGTTTAATTTCAATTAATTAATTATCTTGTGTTAATTAAGTTAATTGAATATTAAAGCCTAAAGGAATTTAAATTAAATTAAATCACTTATATATTTAATTAAGTGATTTCATTTATTTAAATGTCTTATGTTTTATTTCAAATTTGAATTTAAATTCAAAGGAGTTTAATTCAAAATATATTACTTATCTTTAGGAAGTGATAGAGTTTGAATTAATTATCTTAGGATAGTTGAATTCAGATTAATGACTTGCCAAAGGATAAGCATATATATTAAAAGAAATAAAACCCTAAACCTAATTTTTTTGTGGCATGAATAGTAACTCGTGAATAGTGACTCTTTCTCTTAATTCTTTTGTTCAATTTTTCACAAGGAGAAAGGATTGTTCCTCATTCTCTTGTGTTATTGAGCAGTAATAGCAATCTAAAGAAGTACAAAATTAATTTTTGTAGCTTCAAACTATAACCCTTACACAATACCGAAAAAGAGATCTAGCAATCTCGTTTTTAAGCCGACGGTGTAATTGTGTGTGTGAGAATAGAGGGAGTGGCGCAAAAGGCTATTCCTTGGCATTGGTGATCGAGATCTAAGGTGGATAAAGGCATCTTGGTTGCTGGACATCACAAAATCAAAGAATAAAAGGCATCATCTATTGTAAGTTTCAAAACCCTAAAATTGCATGTTTTCGTTCCTATCTTTGGATATGTATGGTATGTATGATAAAATTTTTATTTTTTCGCTGTGCTATCATGATTATCATACCATGTCATATTCCATCATGCCACTTAGAAGATCCACTAGAGAAAGAAGAAGTACAATTTCAGATGATTACATTTTATTTCTCCAAGAGCATGAGGTTGACAATGAAATGATGGAAGATGATCTAATCAACTTTCATCAGGCCATTGAATGCTCAAAATCTCAAGAGTAGATCGATGTTATGAATGAAAAAATAAACTCCATGAATGACAATAAGGTTTGGGATATTATCTCATTGCCTGAAGTTATGAAACCTATGGATATTTAAAATCAAAAGAGATTAAAAAGGCAATGTGGAGATATATAAGGCTTGCCTTGTTCCTAAGGGCTTTACTTAAAAGAAAAGCATTGATTATAAATAGACTTTCTTTCCAATTTCATGGAAAGATTCTTTTATAATAATAATGGTACTTGTAGCACATTTTGACATTGAGTTACATCGGATGGATGTGGGTAGCATTTCTTAATGAAAATATTGATGAAATAATTTATATGGAGCAACTAGAAAACTTTGTTTCAAAAGATTCAAAGAAAATGGTTTGCAAATTAAAGAAATCTATCTATGGACTTAAACAAACTTCTCGTCAATGGTATCACAAATTTCATCAAATTGTCATTCCTTTTTGTTTGTAGATAAATGTAGTTGATGAATGTATATATCACAAGTTCAATGGAAGTAAGTACATTTTCCTATTATTATATGTCGATGACCTATTAGTTGCTAGCCATGATATAGGTATATTGCATGAAACTAAGAGATTTATATAAAAAAAATTTGAGATGAAAGATATTGGTGATGCCTCTTTTGTATTAGGAATCAAGATATATCGGAATCACTCTCGGAGCATCCTCAGATTATCACAAAAGAGCTATATTGAAAAGATTTTCAAAATATTTGGCATGCAAATTGTAAATCAGGAGATACCCCAATAGCTAAGGAAGACAAGTTTAGTCTCAATTAGTGACTAAAAAATGAACTCGAATCAAAGAAAATACAAAACATTCCTTATACTTCAACTATAAGAAGTCTAATGTATGCTCAAGTTTGCACAAGTCGGGATATAACATACATTGTTAGAATGTTAGGCAAATATTTAAGTGAACCAGGCATGGATCATTAGAAAGCAACCAAAAAGGCTATGCGGTATCTATAGAGAACAAAAGATTATATGCTTACATATAAGAGATCAGATTAGTTAGAGATCATTAGGTATTTCGATTTTGATTTTGATGGATGATAGGATAGTCCACTTCGGGCTACATTTACTTGCTAGTTGGAGGAGTTATTTCATGAAAAAGTGTGAAACAATCACTCACGACTTCTTCCACTATGGAAGCTAAATTTGTAGTGTGTCATGAGGTATCAAATTAAGGAATATGATGAAGAATTTTATCGCAGGGCTGCAAATTGTGGATAGTATTGAAAGACCATTAAAGTTATTTTGTGACAATAAATCAATAATATTGTATTCCAACAACAATCGGAGCTCTTCAAAGTCTAAACATATAGACATTAAGTTTCTAATTGTTAAAAAAAAGTTCAGAGTGGTCAAATATCTATAAAACATATTGGTACAAACTTCATGATTACGGATCCACTTACTAAGGGATTAATACCCAGGGCCTTTCATGAGCACACTACTCACATGGGTGTTACACTACTAGATGATGTATCAGTTTAGTGGGAGTTTGTACGTATAGATATTTAAATTTATTTATTTTTTGGTTGACATGTCATATGGATAGTTTTTGGATACATAAAGTTTATCATTTAGCTAAAGATTTCATACAGTTACCTAAGGATGATCATGGAGCGAGGAATCCCCGATTTCGAAGTGGATCTGGCCCAAAAGGGGCAGGGAATCCCCTAATTTTTCCCTCGCAAGGATGGGGATAAAAAAAGTCCCCGACTTTAATTTTGGGGTGGGGGCGGGGAATGGGGTATCTGCCTTGCGAGGATCCCCGCCCCGGTATATATATATATGCCTTGATTTTTTTATTATTTACACTTATGTCATTTGTATAAATATACCTTGATTTTTTGGTAATGAAAATCAATTCCATGTGTCCATATATTTTGTATTTATTAAATATTATATTTTAATTATAACTAATGGTGAAATATTGTATTTTAAAATTAAAAAAAATTATTTTTCATGGGGGATAGGGATCCTTGCGGGGGGTGGGGATCCCTGCGGGGTGGGATGGGGAAAATTTTTTCCTCGTTATTCAATTTGGGATGGGGATTCCTTGCCCCTGGCAGGGTAGTGGGTGGGGATACATTCCCCACCTTTACCCCGTGATCAACCCTACAATTATCGCTCTCTACTTTGTTTGATCTCATTAAGGCATAAGGTTAGAGCAGTTTGAAATAGGCATGTTAAACATCACATTGCATGACATTTCCATGATACACATCCATATTATTGATTATATTGATATATGTGACCATTGTTGGATCCAGTTACGATAAATGTAACAACAATCTCTTTAATCCTGTATTGATATAACTTATTGATAGGGTTGTTAGAGATGATTTCAGTTATGATATCATTTTTGAGCTCATAAAGTATTATAGTGATATACAATTGCTAAGGTTATCACATACTTATATGTATAAGGTCTAAGTCGGAGATTGTTGAAATTTATGAACCTATACAAACTAAATATGTAAATATTGTATATTATATGCTATCACAGTTTTAATTCAAATAAAGGTGACCTGGTCAATTTAAAGTCAAATTGAACTTAATAATCATTTAATTAAAAAAATTGGGTTACTTTATAAATGTGTAGAAATCTAAAGAATTTAATTTAATTTATGATGGACAAATTAGAAAATAAGTCACCTTATAAATAGATTATGGTCTTGGTTGCACAGAGATAATCCTAACTCTAATATGTTATTTTCTCTTGGATATCCCATTACCTTAGAAAAAATCTAAATCTTTGTGTCAATTAGAAACCATAAAATATTTGCATTCTTGATATATAGTTATGCATTTAGGTATATTTTCGCATCTATTTTATTCTTAATGATTTGACATGATCCATTTATGAGCTATTATGTATTTAGGGTTTATTCTATCAATCACTATTTTTTATTTATAAAATAAGTAACTCAAATATAGTTCTATAACAATAAAATCATAAACGCTGAAAAAATATCATTCTGGTCACCGAAAGCGTGCGTTAATGGTGCAAAATTTTCATTTGCAATTTTTATTTTTACTTGAACTTTGTCTCTTGCACTTCAAATGCATAATTCTATTTTTCTCCACAGATTTGAAATTGGTTGAATTCTATTTTTTCACCAGACAGGTGATCGAAATTATATTTTTCGTCATTATTTGATTTTATTATTACAAAATTATACTTGAGTTACTTTATTATTACGAATAAAAAAATAATGACTTTAATTTTATTTGAATGAAAAATTAGTGACCACAAGTGAGTTATCTTAATGTTTGGAGAGAGTGAACCTTCATCTCAGATGTGAAGAAAAATATCAATGTAGTTCGGAGGATGTTTTGAAATTTGTGGTTGGTCTGCCATTCGAATTATCCGAGTTGATTTTGGCTAAGTGGCTGGTTCGGAAATCATAGGTCAAACATCATCTTGATCGAGAGATCATTCCAAAAAATTGGGATTATTAATTAAGATCTGTGAAACCAATTAGACCCCAAAGGTATATATTGCAACTAAAACCTCTACTTTCAAATATATATATAGATAAAGTTGTCAACAGAATTTCATGATTTACAATACTTTTTCATTTTTCTTATTATTTTTACCATACAGAGGATTTACTAGAAGTACTGTCACTACAAGAAAATACTTAATTAGCAATGAAAATTTTTGATTTTCTGTTACTAATCAAAATTAACAACGGAAAGACTCGTTGCAGATTTTGCCATTGCTAATTTCAGTAACGATAATAATTTCCGTTGCTAATTTCACCTGCCAATAAAAAAACATTCACGACGGTCCATCCGTCGCTAAAACTTATTACAGATTTTTATTATTAAGTACTCCAAACCTCATAATCATTCTTCCTAACCTGCATTTTACATTCAACACTAATTACTCTAAACCTTGTAATCTATAATACAAAAAATTGCAGGAAAAAAGAAAACAATTGCTACATATCATTATTAAAAATTAATGGTGGCTAAATTGCTACATATCATTATTAAAAATTAATGGTGGCTAAATTGCTACATATCATTATTAATTTAATTTTTTTAATCTATTATTCAAATATAGTGTCAAGTTAAAAGAATACAAATAACCATTGAGCAAAAAGATATATGTGTCATTTCTATTGTACAAAAGACATCATATCCTTTCCTTTGAGTTCTGAATTAACATTGAATCAAAGCAAACAAGACAACAGTATTCTTTTTTTTTTTTTTTTTGAGATACAACTTGATCTTGACCAAAATATTGATTTGGACAAACAAGTGCTCCTGAAGCGTAATTCCTGAAATTTGCGCTCCTACTACAGCCACGTACACACAAAATATATAAAGAAATTCAGAATCTACTGATACAAGACACAAATTAAAAAAATAAGTATCTGCGATTTGGAAAATTAAAAAATTAAATAGGGATTCCACAAGCAATGTCCGTATAGCACTCTTACCAATTCATTTTATTAAAAGCCAACGGGCTAAGTCAATCACCATTCAATGAAAAACCCTAGTCTATCAAAAATAACATCAGATTTCAATGTAGCAGAACTTCTAAATGGAAAAAACTACAGCTAATAGGAAGTCTACTGCAGGATTTCTAATGCATTCTAGCAAATATTATCGCCAAACTTACAAATTACACAAGGACTACATAAAAATAATTAAGCCTATTCGTAAAAAAGTTAAAGAGTAATTGCACAGAATTGATTACCTGGACACAGACGAAACCACATAGAGCAAAAGTGCTGAATCGGCCGGTGTAATGCCATTGGCATCCAAATGCCCGATATTGACCTGGACAAAAAATTAAACAGGAAAAACAGAAAGAGATGGCTAAACTTTCAGGGAACTCCACATCAACTTGGTGATTTACATAGTTACACAACCTTTTAAATTGTAGGCACAACAGACTGGTACTCCCAAACCCACCCCAAACTTCCTCTTATAGATACTATACACTTTCAAATTCTGCAAAAAATTGTAGGAAGCTTCATTAATTACACAAATTAGGGTCTAACCTGACAGAAAAAAACAATTTGCAGGTAGACCATCCGCCTTTAAAAAGAGGTCCGCTCCATCCCTTTTTTACTAGATGTTTTACATGTTGACCCTTCACAGGTCACATAGATTCTCTTGCTAAAGCAAGTTTCCAAATTCCGAGTTCAAGCAAGTCCTTAGGAGAGTAGTCAACTGCAGAATCACCTGAAAGGAACATTATTATAATTTAGCCATCAATGAAGTATTGTGATAGTAGATAACCAGAACCACATAATACTGCTGGATCCATTACTGTTAAATGAATCGGTTGATGACCGTGATGCGCCCTTAAAATCTGCATAAATCAAGAAAATTCTGAGTTTTCCATCACATGCATGACAAATGATTACCATCAAGACTGGATACAAAAATAATTAGAGGTTGCAATAATCTCTCTGCTATTTTGCATAAGATAGCCAAAACATTCAAGGAACCCAAAAATTATAAAGGTCTCCCTGTTAGCTGAAGACAACACATGTTCTGTTAATCTGATTGAATTGTTAAAGCACTTCACTTTGGATCTGACCATTACCTCAAATTTCTTCATCCTTGTACTTTTATTAATCCCAAGCTTCAATTAATTTACTGTCACTCAACAACAATCTCACAACACATAACAAAACCATCTTGTAAAAGGAACCATTTGTGACAAAGGAAGAGTTTTGATGCATTTAACTTGTGATTGAGAGAGCTACAACATCGTGGGTGGTGCCACAATAAAATTTAAACCATATAAAGTACATCACATAATTTGAGGCCAAAGAATTTTTGCTGCAAGTGTCCTACTAGATAAACATAACTGTAGACCAAAATCATTTAAGATGAAAATTTAATTTATTTAGCACTGTATTGAGGTTATTTTAACTTAAATTTGCATTGTAATTGTTATTGCTATTATTTAAGACAAATATATATATATATATATATTTTTTTTATATGCAGGAGCAAAATGAATAAATCAAAGGCTATTAATTTAATTTTTACTGATATTAAATGAACATGTTTCTAATATTGCTAAGAAACCCAACGCCCTACACATTACAATTCCTTTGGCAGGCACTCAAATCATAGTTTGTTCTTATCTCGTTGTGCTTGGTTCTGCTTTTCCCTGGTTTTTCCATTTCTCAAGTACATAATCAAATAAAAGCTTTCGCAATTTAAACAATGTATCATCAGCAAGAGCATCAATATCAATCTCAATTTTATCTTCACCAGTTTGGTCAACACTGTGACTATGCTCTTTTAAGAACTCAATAATGCTTTCGGGCAATTCAGCCAGCAAAGCTTCTAATTCCATGCTCAAATTATGTTTCTCATAATTTGATATTCTAAGAACATTACTCATTTTTAAACCATATCACGATAACTAGGCAACAACAGATTTTCAAGCTGAACAAAAGGCTTACCTTCTTTGCAACAGTTTTACCGTCTGTCTTTCCCTTGAAAAGAATATCCATCAATTTGTGTAGGAAGTGCCCAAAAGGTCCTCCATATGCAAACCCATAAAGCTGCAAGAAAATGCTTTTTATTTACACAAGCACAAAATATATTCCACATAAACTGGAAACTACTATAATTTCAATGGAAAATTTGTCCAAAAAATTAATTCTTGATTCCAAGACTCTACTGGCCCAAAACAGAATCCTTTAAGAAAAAAAGATAATATCATTTCACTGAATTTTTTTTTAGAAAAAAAATAGCACTAGTATGCGTTGAAAATGAAGCCAATCTCTTTTCTTCTCATCTCACAATATGTAAATGAAAGCACAAAAGGAGAAGTCAACAAACCGTGATGAGAAGAAATCTTCTCAGCTGAAGCCTTTTGATCCCAGCAATCTTTTGAGCAAATGATATCACTGCGTCCAGCTAAAACCCCAGAAGTAATTGCCTGAGACACCCACCCAAAGTATATCAATCAATTAAAAAGCAAAGAACACATTTGATATAAAACAGTGCTTGGAAAACAAATAAGACAAAAACTTGAAACATGGGTTGATCAAGGATAAAAAAAAAAAAGTCCTTGGTTTGAAGTGGGTGGGCTTGAATCTCCCACTCCCCTGTGTGCTGGGAGATCCAATTTGACTTTGAATGAATATATAGCGAAGGACAGAGAAGAGAAAAGGAAAGGGATGAATGGTCTCAGTAGAAGCCATTGCATCAGAAAGCGTAAATAATGACGAGCTGTGATTAGGTATTTCTAGGAGTATATACAAATTATATTGGTATTTCTACACCTGACTTCAGGGTTGATGCAGATGTTGCGGACCAGTTGAAACCCAACGGCGGCGATGGAAACTCCACAGATCTATCCATGTAAAGAGTACAAAAAAACAAAAAAAGAGAGAGAGAACAATAAGGTAAGAAAATGAAGCAATCTAAGCTAATAAAAGAATCTAAACTAACCTCAGGCCTGATCCAACGACCCTTTTGACATTGAAACTCTAAGTTAACTCTTTGTTTGAATCGAGGGAAGAGAATGGGGGAAGAGGGAGTAATGGGACAGAAAGTAGATTAAAATTATCTTATTTTTTTATTTAAATTTTAAAATCATAAAATTAAAAATAAAATACAGTGAAAATCAGATTTTTTTTTTTGTTGACTCTCTGCTAAGTATTTTATTTTTCTCCAATTTAAAGAGAAAACGGGATAAATGGATGAATGCTGAAAATACTTTGCTGAAATTACCAAATTATCCTGTCACCTCTCACTCGGTGGAGTGGATTTCCATTCTACCAAGTGTCTAATAGACACTCACTTGATGGAGTGAAAATCCACTTTACCGAGTCCTTTAGTAGACACTCATTTGGTGGAGTGAAAATTCACTATACCGGATCACCATACGAGCATAACTGTCAAATATATCTGTGAAAATCTAATTTATTATGTGCAGCAGTTAAGTTATTCAAATAATATAATAAAAATAACAAAAAATACAAATTTCATTACTTTCATTTTCACTCATTAAAGCAAATTCAATTTACTTCCATCCAAACAAAGCATAAAAAAATGAGATCTGAGCGAGGAGAGCAAGAAAAGAAGAAACTGAGATTATATGCAATGTTTTGAAACTCGGCTTAGAAATCGACTCGGCCTGTCAACTGAATAATAGATTAATTGATTTGATCGGATCGACTCTTAATTTTTATTATTTTTTAAATATAATTATTTACAAAAAAAATTAAACATATAGTATGTAAAAATATATTTAAAAATTTTTTAATTACCAAATATCAATATAAAAAATTAATTTTAAATCCAATAAA
Organism: Excoecaria agallocha; assembly: GCA_037975025.1. Lineage (NCBI taxonomy): Eukaryota > Viridiplantae > Streptophyta > Magnoliopsida > Malpighiales > Euphorbiaceae > Excoecaria > Excoecaria agallocha. The sequence continues at coordinate 48,439,853 of CM075808.1, read as the reverse complement.
TTTTGTAAAAAATTAAACTTTTATTATTTTTATAAAAACTAAAAAATATTATTTAAACTTAAATTTAATATTAAATTATCTGATTTTGATTAAATTATTAAATTTAATTCTTTATGAATAAATTAATTTTTATTGAAAAAATTAAATTAAAAAATAAAATAAATTAAAAATTTTAAAATGATAAATAAATATAATTGCTTTATATATGCAAGCTCTACATATACACCCAAATCACAAGTCCTCGCGTTTCATTCTTTCTCTGCCATGGCTTCCTTTAGCTGCTTAGCCATAGACTTAGCTCCGCTCCTCTCAACCACCGCAACAGCCACTTATCTCTGCTCTCAATTCACCACCATAGCCAATCAAGTCTCTCTCTAGTCTCCATTGACAGTGATTTTAATTTCTTCACCATCAATATTTCTCTTCAATTCTCTCTGCCCTTAGCCGCTATGCATCAGCAAAGCAGAAAGAAGCTGATTGACTCGGTCCAACCCGAATTCCGATCCAATCCAAATTTTTTCATTTTTGGAGTTTTATTTTGGATTAATCGAATTTTTTTATCCAGTCGCGGTCCAACCGGTTTGATCATCCGGATCAAATCAAGCTTCAAAATATTGATTATATGCAACAAAGATAGCGAGAGAAATAGAAAAAAAATAATTTATACATGAGGGAACATTGAAAATACTTAAATGCCCCTAATTTACCAACGGAGTTTGATTTTCATTGGAGATTTAGCAACGGAAACAATATTCCGTTGCTAAATTAGCAACATAAATAGAATTCTGCTGCTAAAATTCGTCGTAAAATTTTGAAGCTAATAGTTTCTTTCATTTTTAACAACGAAAACAACGATTTTCCATTTCCTTCATTAAAGATGAAAATTTCCAATGATTTTAGTAATAAAAATCAAATTCCATTGCTAATTAAATTTTGTTGCTAATTAGCAACGGAATTTTCCGTTCTTATAGTGTTATAGTGTGTGTACTTTATCTATTCACGTAATTACTTTATACTGCAATAAAAAACTCTACTTTCAAATATATAAAGTTAGTTTAGAAGTATATTGCATTAGAAAAATCTAGCTCATCTCAGGATACATATGGAGAATTTAAAACTTTTTAACTATATGTAAAATTCAGCAATAATTTATATAAAATATTCATATATTTTTTTATGAATTTTGTTCTTGCTAAATATAGGGTTCTAACTCCGCCCACAGAAATTTGAGAACATCACATGAAAGGCATTGAACCGAAAAAAATATCTATGCATAGATTAAAAAATTGGATTCAAAAATAGAATTAAATTGAAATCTTAATTTGGTACATACGCTGTTACATTATAGTACGCACAATTCAATTTCTATCATAGATAATTTCAGCCATTTAATAATTAATTTGAATCTAAAATTAAATAACTTAAATCATATTTAATGAAAATCTAATGGTACATACATTAAAACTTAGAGTTTAGCAATGTAACGAATATCAACTATTGCCATGCATATAAACTCAATTAATGTGCATTTTAATAAACATTGTATTTAGGGATGATTATGTGGCGGGGAATCCCAGTCCCCGATGAGGAGCCATCCCGAATAGAGCGGAAAATTCCCGAAAATTTTTTTTGTTGGGGTGAGGACGGAAAAAAATATTCCTCGACTTAAAATTTGGGACAAGGACAGGGATTGTGGTCCCTGTCCCGAAATTTCGTTGCCTCCAAAATTTAGTAATTAAATTTATATAATTTAATTTTAAATTATATTTAATTTTAATTTTATTAATTGTTCAAATTTATATTAATTTGATTTATAATTGAATTTATATTTTTTTAATTATTAAATTTCATATTTGAACTATAATTAATTGCTAAATATTATATTTTAATTATAATTATATTTTTTTAAAATATTTTTTACACAGGGACATGGATCCCCGTGGAGATGAGGACGGGGCAAATTTTTCCCTTGAAAATACTTTCGGAAATGGCTCCATCCCTGTGTGGGACAGTAGGTGGGAAGCCATTCCCTGCCCCCGTCCCGTCCTGTGATAATCTCTAATTGTATTAAGAAAAATGCTACCGATTATTGAGTTTAAAAATTTTAGAATATTAAAGAAACATTACATTTCCCCATCCCATAGATCCATCAAGGATTTGTAGGGACCTTCATTTGTGACATACGATTCACATTTACTGCTTCTTTCTTGTGGAATTTGATCTATCTTTTGCAAATCTTCCTCACTTAGCTTCCAATCAAATACCTCCAAATTCTCTATCATCCTTTCTCTTTTAGAGCTTTTTACAACTATGCTCACATCTTGCTCGTAAACCCATCTCAAGCATACCTTCATTATAATAAATAACCAAAGATTGAAGGTTAGGTACATCACTGTTATTTAAAAAAAAATTAAGGTAGACCATTGCAATAAATTTACGAAATCTGAATAAAATAGTGAATATTGAATGCATGACATAGCAAACATACAACAAAATTATGATTTTTTTTTTGCTTAAATATTCGGTGTCAATCAAGGCATATTGTAATAGATGGACTTACAAAAAGTGATTTATTACAAGAGCTTAACTCCAAAATCTTTAATCCGTGCCAATTACCTGAGCCATCGTCTTTCCTCTGGCGGTGGCAATCTCTTTTAACACCTCAGATTCCATGACTTTATTACTCCCCCATGGAGTTCCTTTTCCTCCCATTGCAGAGTATGCTGTTACATGAATTCCCTTTTCCTCACATAATTTCTTCAGCTTCTTCTGATGCCAACATGGGTTCATCTCCATCTACCCCAAGACCAAAAAAAAAAAATGATGAGAAATTTATTAACATTCAAATAATAATAAAGATTACGTTAATTTTATCATAGCCATATTATATATATAATTAATTTAATTTGTACCTGATGGACAGCAGGAGGGATAGTAGCAACGGCAAGCAAATTCTGAATCTTCTTGCAAGTAAAATTGCTAACTCCAATTGATTTAGTGAGTCCGAGAATTTGACACTCCTCCATGGCTTTCCAAACAGACTCAATATCAAATTCAAGAATTTCCTCAGCTTTAAATGGCAATCCGGATCCTGGCTTCAATCTCGCCGGAAAGTGAATCAGATACAAATCAAGATATTTCAATCCAAGATTCCTGCATCAATAAATTTCAAAATTAACAAAAACCACAAAACGATTATGAAGTTTTTCTTTTAATATGAGAACCTTACTCGAGAGAGCGTTGAAGAGCAGGGAGAACAAGATCAGAGTGAGCGTCGGCGGGGAAGAGCTTAGAGGTGATGAAGAGTTCATGGCGTGATTTAACAAGACCGAGCTTTAAAGCTTCAGTTATAGCATCGCCAAGAGGCTTCTCTGATTGGTAAATAGCTGCTGTGTCGAAGTGTCTGTAACCAATTTCGATTGCTTGCAGAACTGATCGTCTCACTATATCTTGGCTTTTATCAAATGGAAATTCAGCTGTGCCAAACCCTATTTTTGGGATTTTCTGGCCATTCTTGCCAATGCTTATCTCTGGAATTCTCACCATTCTGATATATCTTTCCACTTGTTTTTCTTTCTCAAGGGAGAGCCTATTGACATGGATAAAGGTGCAGATAGGATTTGGCCCTTATTTTAGTTTTAATATTTAAAATTACATATTAAATTTATCATTTAAAATATATTAAATTTAAAATATACGGCAAAAATGACGATATAATATACTGTTGAGTATATGGTATTAATATACTAAAACAGCTTGCTGTTTTAGTGTATGTTGCAGCTTACTTTTAATACACTAAAACTGTTTTAGTTTATTACGGGGCTTACTGGTTTTTACACTAAAACAACTATTTTAGTATAATACAACTTGCTGTTTCTAGTGTTTTAGTTTTGGTTTTTGTTAGTAGTTTAGTTAACTAGTTTGTAGAGTTAGATATCAGTTATTTTTAAGTTAATTAACTCTAGTTAGTTTTCATGTTTATATAAGTCTTGGTTTCGTGTGCATGAAGTAATATACGAAGTTAAGAGGTTTTCCTCTGTTTTCTCTCAAGCTTAATAAGAGCTTGTTTACTTACTTTGATTTTGTACATGGTATTAGAGCCTTCGATCAAGAAGAAAGTAGAGAGATTTGTTCTTGATTCTGTTTATCAATCATGAATGGTGGTGATAATGCTAATCAGACTCAAGAAACTGGTAATGAAGGTGTTCAAAAACAACGTCAAGAGGTTGTCGATGTGGATCCTCTATTGCTTCAAAGCTCAGATCATCCAGGAATGGCTTTATTTACTTCGCCATCGACAGGTAACAACTATCTTACTTGGAGCATTGCTGTGAGGACGTCTTTAGAAGAAAAAGACAAAATGTGCTTCATCGATGGATCTTACTCTATTCCTGAAGATCTAACTGTGTACAAGAAGTGGAAGAAAGTTGATTCTATGATTAAGTCTTGGTTGTTGAATTCAATGACCAAAGTGTTCGATAATTTCATTTACTGCTCTAGCTCAAAGATATTGTGGGATATGATTGAGAAGAGACTTGGAGAAAGCAATGGTCCTGCTAGGTATCAGGTGCAACGAGAGGTGTCTTCTTTAGAACAAGGAAATGATTCTGTTACTGCTTATTATAGCAAGATAAATGGGTGCTGGGAGGAGCTGAACAGAGTTATGCCTTTACCGGTGTGTAGTTGTAATGGCTGTAGGTGTAAATTGAACTCAAAGCTAATTGAGAGATAAGAGTCAGGGAGGCTTTTACAATTTTTGATGGGATTAAATCAGGTGTTTGATAATGTGAGGGGACAGATCTTGAATCTTGAACCCTTATCGAACGTTGATAAAGCATACTCTATGGTGTTGAGAGCAGAAAAACAGAAACAAGTCAATATGGTTTATGGAGGTGAAGTTACAGAGGGAAGTGGTTTTCTGGCAAAGCATTTTAATTCTAAAGGAAGTTTTGAGAACAAAGGCAGTTACAAGAAAAAGGATGCAAATAAGAAAGATAGATTCTATGAACATTGTCATGCTAATGGACATACCAAGGATTCTTCCTTCAAAATCCATGGTTGTCCCGACTAGTTTAAAGAATTAAAGGATAAAAAAGAAGGAGAAAAGAAAGGAGCATTAAATATGGTGCAATCATCTGAATTACAGTTTACACCTGTGGATTGTTTTACCAATAAAGAGGTTCAGCAGAAGAATGATCTTGCAAGCATGGTTAATTCTCTAATCAAGCAAGAGATGGCTAAAATTTTTAAAGGCAAGCAACCTGCTGAGCAGTATGTGAATATGGTGATAGATCTTACACATTTTGCAGGTAAACTTTCCAAAACACATCATGTTTTTAATACACATTGCTTAAAACCTGATGCTGTTTGGATAGTTGATACCTGTGCCTCTAATCATATGTGTTTTGATAAGGAATCTATGTTGTCTAAGGAATCTATGTTGTCTATTGCACAACTTCATTGTCCTATACCAATTCATCTTCCTGATGCTTCTATTAAAAATGTGACACAGTATGGTCAAGTTTCTTTGCATCCTAATTTTCATTTGAAAGATGTTTTATTCATTCCATCTTTTAAGTTCAATTTATCGTCTGTCAATAAACTTACCAAAGATTCTAATGTGTTTGTTTCTTGTTATCCTACACATTGTTACATACAGGACCAGCAGACTAATGACATTCTGGCTACTGGTCAAGTCATAGGATCACTCTACATTCCAAATTCCAAGTCTCTTCCTCCGTTCTCAAGAAATAAGCATAGTCCTGGATCAATTTCACTGGATGTTTCTTATTTTCGTTGTAATGATTCTGTTTCTTTCAATGTAGCTAATAAAGTGTCTCGTAATGTACTTTGGCATCAAAGATTAGGTCATGCTTCTTTTCCTGTTATACAACACATACAATGTATCAACTCTACTTCTACTCAAAATAAAACTTGTGATGTTTGTCATTTTTCTAAACAGTCTAGAATTCCTTTTCCTTCCGCTTCTATTCAAACTCGTGGTATATTGGAGTTATTGCATATAGATTTATGGGGTTCTTACAAACAAACCAGCATTAGCCATGCACATTATATGCTGACAGTGGTGGATGATTATAGTAGAGCTACTTGGACTTTTTTACTGCAATACAAACAGCAGGTTCCTCAAACGCTTCAACACTTCCTAAGTATACCGACTACTCAGTTTGATTACAAGGTTAAGTGCATTCGAACTGATAATGGCACAGAGTTTGTCAATGAGCATTGTAGAAACATGATGGAAAGGTTGGGTATAATACATCAACGAACTTGTGTTTATACTCCGCAGCAAAATAGAGTGGTGGAAAGGAAGCACCGACTTTTAGCTCAAATAGCAAGAGCATTGTTGTTTCAAGCAGGACTTCCTAAGATTTTTTGGGGTGAAGCAATGTTGACTGCAACTCACATAATTAATGTCTTGCCTACTGCATTGTTAAAGTGGAAGTGTCCTTTTGAGATATTGTTTCAGAAGCAACCGAATTATGAGAGATTAAAAACGTTTGGGTGCTTGTGTTATGTGACTAATATTAGTCCTCAAAAGGATAAATTTTCCCCCAGGTCTTATAAGTGCATTTTTCTGGGCTATGTTCCAGGGCAGAAGGCGTACAAAGCATATGATCTTCAAAGTCACAAAGTGTTAATTTCTAGAGATATTGATTTTTGTGAAACTCATTTTCCTTATAAAAATGTTGTGACACCTGACTCTGAGACATGTTTACCTGTCCCATATATGCCCATTAACTATGACATGCAGGAGGTTGATGTTTCTGTTGATGGTTTTCAGCAAGAGACTCATAATGAAACTGGTTTTCATCCTTTTGTTGAACCTATTTTTGATGTCCAGCTTCCTCCGGATCCTCATGATGACTCTATAGTGGATGATCAGCTTCTTACTCTAGTGATTAGATCCAGTTCTCGCCCACAACGAGCACCAGCCTGGTTGCAGGATTATGTTTGCAACAACGTTGTTTCTTTTGATCCACTGCAATCCCTTACGGATGTGCATTTTTCATCCACTTATGCAGCTTTTATGGCAAATGTTGTCAAAGTAATTGAGCCTACTTGTTACAAACAGGCTATTCAACATCCTGGTTGGGTAGAGGCTATGCATAATGAGATCAAAGCTCTTGAAGACAATGACACATGGGAGATTACTTCACTGCCAGAAGGGAAGAAACCTATTGGAGCTAAGTGGGTGTATAAAGTCAAGTTTCATGCTGATGGTTCCGTAGAGAGACTAAAGGCTAGGCTAGTGGCAAAAGGATATAATCAACAAGCTGGGTAGACTATTTTGATAGCTTCTCACCAGTTGCAAAGCTAGCTACTGTGAGAGTGTTTTTGGCTCTTGCCACTGTGAACAGTTGGTTTATTCATTAACTTGATATCAATAATGCGTTTCTTCATGGTTATTTACAGGAAGAGGTGTACATGTCTCCACCTGAAGGTTACACAAAAGCTGGTCCCAATGAAGTTTGCAAACTTAAAAGATCTTTGTATGGTCTGAAGCAAGCGTCTAGAGAGTGGAATACAGAGTTTACGACTCAGTTGGTACAGTATGGTTTTGTACAGTCTCAAATTGATTATTGTCTGTTTACCAAGTCATCGCAAAGCTCTTTTCTGGCATTGATTGTTTATGTGGATGATGTATTGATAGCTGGTGACAATGAAGCAGATATTCTTGATGTGAAAGCATTTCTCGATTCCAAATTCACCATTAAAGATTTGGGATATGCAAAGTATTTTCTTGGTATTAAAATTGCTAGATCTGACATGGGGACTTTTATTTCACAATGCAAATATTTGTCTGATATATTACAAGATGTGGGGCTTACTGGTTGCAGATCTTCTTGTACTCCTTTGCCACACAATCATAAATTTAGTGAAGATTTCATTCCACTTAAAGAGCCTAATGTATATCAATGCCTGGTTGGTAGACTTTTATACTTAAATATGACTAGACCTGATATTTCCTATAGTGTTCAGCAGCTTAGTCAATTTGTTTCTAATCCTTGTGAAACACATTAGTCTGCTGCTTTACATGTTCTCAAATACTTGCAAGGGACTGCTTCTCATGGTCTTTTCTATAGGTCGGTTTCTTCTACTGAAATGGTGGGTTATTGTGACAGTGATTGGGCAACCTGTCCTCTTACTCAGAAATCCATTACTGGTTTCTGTGTTTTTCTAGGGACCTCTTTGGTCTCTTGGAAGACTAAGAAACAGAATACAGTGTCACGAAATTCTTGTGAAGCTAAATATCAGAGCATGGGTTCCACTGTGTGTGAATTGCAGTGGTTGAGTTATCTGTTTCATGATTTCAAGATTCTAGTTCGTACTCCCATTCCCTTATGGTGTGACAACCAGTCCGCCATCCATATAGCTGAGAATCCTGTTTTTCATGAACGAACAAAACACATAGAGATTGACTGTCACATTGTGCGCAATAAGTTTAAAGAAGGGTTCATCGCTCCTCACTATCTTTCCACTCATCTTTAATTGGCAGATGTTTTAACAAAGTCTCTTGGTTATCCTCAGTTTCATGCCAGCCTTGTCAAGTTTGGAATGGTTTCTCAGCCATTTCCAACTTGAGGAGGGGATGTTGAGTATATGGTATTAATACACTAAAATAGCTTGCTGTTTTAGTGTATGTTACAGCTTACTCGTAATATACTAAAATAGGCAGCTTACTTTTAATACACTAAAACAGCTTGCTGTTTTAATGGACTTACTAGTTTTTACACTAAAACAGCTTGCTGTTTTAGTATAATACAACTTGCTATTTCTAGTGTTTTAGTTTTGGTTTTTGTTAGTAGTTTAGTTAACTAGTTCGTAGAGTTAGATAGCAGTTATTCTTAAGTTAATTAACTCTAGTTAGTTTTCATGTATATATAAGTCTTGGTTTCGTGTGCATGAAGTAATATGAAGTTAAGAGGTTTTCCTCTGTTTTCTCTCAAGCTTAATAAGAGCTTGTTTACTTACTTTGATTTTGTACATATACGTTCGATTAAAATTGAGTGTATTTAAACATTGTCATTTTTGACATTTATTTTTGATTTAATATATTATATTTGATAAATTTAATGATGTGATATATAATTTTAAACGTTTAAAAATTTAATAAATAAAAATACTAATGTTCAGACGTATATAATTTTAAAAGTTTAAAAGCCTATCATGTGAAAAAGGTTAAAATTCAGGAATTAAAGTATTTATTTTTCCTTAGGATATTCCCAATAGTTAAATTGCAACTGCATCATGTTCAGAATACTAAGTCGATACCTTAATATTCACCTGGACTAACAAGGAGTGGTTGATTATTAATAATGTTTGATCTCAATATTTTATGGACAATGATTTGTGTAAAAAAATAGTAAATTTTTACAAATGTCCACGACAAAAAAAAATATGATGAGTATGTATTTTAAAATAATTTATTGTTTGTTATATATTTATTATTTATTTAGACATAATTAACTATTATGTAAATTTTACAAAAACATCAAAGACTTTATGGGTAAGATATTTAATTCGATATATATATATATATATATATATATATATATATATATATATATATATATATATATATATATATATATATATATATATATATATATATATATATATATAGTATGTTTCTAATATGATAGAAGTCTACAAATAAATTTATCAAAATTATTTTAGAATTGTGAAATTTTGAGTTTAAAACTCAATTTATCGATCGGATCAAAACTCAATCTAATAAATCTAAAATAAGATATAAGATTCATCATATAAAATCTAGCTAGTTCTTACACTAATCTAGGTTTTCTTATATTCATTTTCATGTACAAATATTAGCTTTTGACGTCAATATCTACAGGTGTTCAAATTTGGTGTAACCCATTTAATCTATATAATCCAACTCATTTAATTTATTTTTTTTTTTACAATTATAGTGGGTTATTATAACCCATACAATCCATTTTAACATTTAAAAATATACATGTGGGTTATGGATTATTATATAAGCCAACCAATTAACCCACATTATACTTTTCTTTAAATATCTCTTACTCACACTTTTTTCTTTTACTCTAATATGGAATTTTAATGATAAATCAGTTTGATATTGTAACTTATTTCGCACATAATATGAACTGTTGTAACTTATTTCGCACTGTTTGACTGCAAAGAAACGTTGATGTTTGACTAATGCAGGTAAAATATGTATTATAGTTTCTAGTAAAAAATATATATTATTTTTTGATAGCATCCAATATTAAAAAATGCATGAGATAATAACTTGATATAAAAAAATTGTAGAGTTTATGAATTTAATCGAAAATGAAATTTACTAACATGACGCACTATTAACTGTAATTAATATATATATAATACAAAGAAAATATTATTAAATAGAAATTATATTATAAGTGAGTTTTTTAATAAGAAAATTATCTAAATTGTAGATATTAGAAATATCAATCGATTTTAGATAATTACTAAAATTTATGGGCTTTTTTTGTGTGTTAAACACAGCTAACGAAATGTTAAATTTGCAGTACCGTGTGAAATTGATTATTCGATTTTGTACATTGAAGATCTAATTAAAATTTAAATAATAAATTAAGAAATATTTTTAATTATGCCTATGCTTAATTGGAGGAGAAAAGTTGATAAGATACTATCCACTCAACTTAAAGTTCTGTTAGTTATAGATAAAATGATTAATACAGAATTCAAATTGAAAATGTCATTAAAAATTGAGAGTCGATTTATTTGATTAGAGGCCTAATTGAAATTTAAATAACAAGTTGGAAGATAGATATATATATATATATATATATATAAACGAAATGATGAAGAGAGTATATGAAAGGATAATCCAACTGAGGTGTAAAGAGAGTATGCTATTATTTCGTCTTATATAGAATGGTCCACAAGTCACAACATCCTTTGCCATGTATTATTGGTACAGAGACAAAGTTGCAACATCATTATGAATCAATTTCATTTGCCGTCCTTTCATGGTTTGATTGAATGACGGCCCCTTCCATCTAACTGATAATTAGATAGACCACTCTTTTTTCTCCGAAATTAACATGATATTATTAACATCAATCTAAATGAGCCAAAAGTGCAAATTTACTTTTAATGTTTGTTAAAATTGATAAATTTGTCTTTAATATTTCAACTAGTGCAACTAAAGCACTAATTAAAATATAGGAGATCCCTTTTTTTAAATATTAGTGGTTTAATTGCACTATTTGAAATATTAAGGACAAATTTATTTGTTAGGGCAAATATTAAGAGTAAATTTTACAGAAATTGTCTTCAAATGATGATTTTTACGATTTTCTTTACGGATAGAGCTAGAAATTGGTAACATTGCAAAATAATTTGACTAGATATAATGTCATTTGTTTATTTATTTTATTTTCATCACCTGCAATGCAAAATACACTGTTGGATTTTTAGCCATTAGATCGTTTTATGTAATGCCAGTGGCACTAAATCATATGCCACGTATCCAATTGATGAATAATTTCAAATTTTAGAACACTATTAATTTTTTTATAAAATTTATATATAATTTTAAATTTTATGGTACTATGAATTTATATGCTTGCTGTATTTAAAAAATTAATTTTAATATTTATAAAAATAAAATTAATTTTTTATATTTAAAAATATATAAATATAAATAATTTATAATTTATATATTTATAATATAATATAAAAAATTAACATAACCCATATAATCTACATAAACCAATCAATCCAATATAAAAAAAAATTAGTCATAACCCACCTGATTTGGTTTGGTTTCAATCCATTTAATAATTTTGATGATTTGAAGGAAAAATTAATTGTAACCCACCCAACCTGCATTTGAACATCCCTATCAATACCAACTAACTTCATTAATCAAATTTCATTGGTGAAGTTGGCCCTTGATTTGATTATTATGCTTATCTTTTTTTCTTTGTGGTCCCTGTAATAAAAATGAGGTATTGAATAATTAACAAAAGGAGACAAACCTAATTTGCATTAATCACTTTAAATATCTTACCCATCAAGTCCTCACTGGATATAAAAATATTAATTATTTAACTAATGTTAATAGTGCAATTCAATTTAGAAATACATTCAAACTGATAATGATCAGTTGTTAATTTATCATAAATTTACGAAATTAGTCAAATTAATTAAATCATTTTGTTAGTTCAATATCAATAAGTTTGACATTAATTATTATTACTCCATCTGTTTTATTTTATATATCATTTTTGAGTAAAATTTAAATTTCATTTATCAATCATTTATATACTTTCAATATAATTTAGTTTTTTTTAATTTAATTTTTTTTCAATAAAATTAAAATTAATTAAATTTATAATTTAATTTTAATCACGTAATTTAATACTAAATTTAAATCTAATTATCATTTCTTAATTCTAGTGAAGATAGCAAAAGTGACATAATAAAATGGAGGGGGAGTATTTGATTATAAATTCATCAAATTATTGAGATGGTTGAATCTAATAAGAGTGAAAATTCCAAAATCCCCATAATTGTTATTGTAAAATAAGGAGAATAGAGAGAGAAGGCTGTAATTCACACATATATTGAAGTAAACGGCAGAGCCTTAAATAAGTATAAGAGTAGTTGTAATGTACAAGGATACTACTCCTTAGTTGATATACATAAGAGTTGGAGACTCCTTATATGATATATACAAGAGCTAGAGACTTTCAAGATAAACTCAGTTGGTAACTACATGATAAAAAGGAAAATATTAAATAAAAATATTTATACATTAACACCCCCCTAGCTCAAGCTGAGCCGACGGAGTGCAAAGTCGAAGCTTGTTATAGTGGGTCTGGAAGGGAACATGACCCAAAGCCTTGGTCATAATATCAGCAATTTGATCAGAACTTTGAGGAACCGAATGTGAACTAGACCAAGTTTGAGTTGATCTCGAATGAAATGATAATCAATCTTAACATGCTTGGTGCGAGCATGAAAGACCAGATTAGAACATAAATAAATTTCACTGATATTATCGCACCATAAGGTAGCAGGTTGAGATGAATGACAACTAAGTTTTCGAAAGAGGGTGCTCAACCACATGATCTCAGCAGTAGTATTGGCAAAGGCTTTATATTCACTTTCTGTGGAGGATCTAGCAATCGTAGGTTGCTTTTTGGAAGACCAAGATATCAAATTTTTTCGCAAATAAATAAGATAGCCACTAGTGGAGCATCAGTCATCTGAACACCCTACCCAATCACTATCAGAGTAACAGTGGAGAGAAAAATCAGAAACTGTGGAGATATGGAGACCAAGAGTGCGTGTGGCCTTTAAGTAGTGAAGAAATGTCTTGCAAGCTTGCCAGTGCACATCAGTTGAGCAGTGCATGAACTAAGCCAATTTATTAACACTGAAGGAGATGTCATGCAGAGTAAGAGTGATGTATTGGAGGGCATCAATAACTTGTCTATATTCCTCAGTTGAAGGGAGAGGCGTGCCTATTAGTTTGCTGAGAGTAGGTGTAATGACTGTACTAGATAATCCTGATTACTGTTACTAATTACATTCATTAATCCCATTCATGCTATGACTTATATGTTAATGATGTATATATGAGCATACATACATTCACATTGTTATATGTTAATGATCATTCTTTACATAACTTTATAATTACATGCCTTTACATACAAATACATTGGATGTAACCAAAAGAGATACAAAAGTTATTTCATACATCAAATGCTACTTCTAATATGATGTCGGCTTGGGAAAATTGTTGGCTTTGTCCCTGAACAAAGTTTCTACCATGCGAACCTACACAGATAAACACCCGTGCTAAGCTAAAAAGCTTAGTGGGGAATAACTAACAACATACTGATAATTACTTGTAGTAGTTATCAACAAGTATACAACAACAATAATATACAATGTATTATCCGGATTAATAAAGATATAACTGTATCCTTTAATCAGAATAGTAACATATTTCATACTGTATATGCATATCATTATTTACATAAATGGCCTGTATACAATCCCGTGGGTGTGGATAATGGGTGCAATGGATACCCGAAGGTATCAAATCAGAAGGATACCCGAAGGTATTAAAACAGAAGTCTCATGTAGAGACAAACAGAAGACTCATAAGAGTCAAACAGAAGCAGTTGCGACAGGAACCCTATAGGCATGCCTATCTATCCACAACCAAGTGCAGGCACAAGTCAATCATCTTTCATATCCTATGAAATTGTTTTAACATATTCCATTATAGCATTAATAAATGCAAAGCACTGTAATATCATGCATTGTTATCTCATAGTAGAAATAACCATATATTGTAGTAATTCATGCTTGTTCCATTTTAAGGTAATAGGACTTACCTTTCAATTATTAGACAATTCGTGCAATTATGTCTACTTGCAATTTAGAAGATACATGTACTATCTGACTGTAATCTAGGATGATTTATAAGCTTAGGAAGGGCTTAGATAAGTCTGTACCTCAAAAGAAATCAAAGAAAATACAGTTTTCAAAATATAGGGGAGGGTCACGGTTACTAACAATTCCTGGTAACCGTGAGCCAGGACTAGTAACATGGGTCATTGTTACTAACAATTTCTTAGTAACCGTGAGCTATGATGCTCTTTAGTTTTGGATTGAAAACGAACTACCTCACGGTTATCAACATTAGAGTAGTAACCGTGAAGATGGCATAGGTTTTGCTTCTGGACCAAGAGTTCACTACCTCACGGTTACTAAGCTTAGGGTAGTAACCGTGAAGTAGTGCTACGAGACTGGATCATGGTTACTATGAAACTTTAGTAACCGTGATCCAAGACATACTTTTGGTCCGAACTGAGGATTTAGGCACCTCATGGTTACTAGAAGATTCATGGTAACCGTGAGACCTAAACCGCCTTGAGACCAATTCCCAGTCTCAACTTCTATACCATTTTTAACCTATAAAACGAAAATTTCAGCCAAAATAGCCTCAACAAAGTTGTAGACCTAAGTTTCTAGTTTCTAAAACATCAAAAATCATTTCAATAGGACTTATAAAACTCCAGTTATTCAAGAAAAACCACAGATTGCTCACAAAAACGAAATAATAGTCACAAGCATATTTCAATACCGATTTTCACTATCAAGCAGTGAGAATCAGATTTCGGTCTCTTCTAACAAAATCAAGGCATGCAAGTCTAGTTTTTATATCAACTGAAATTTCATCATTTGAACAACTATAACTCAAGATATGAGCAAAAGTGTACAGACTGGTCAATTGATCTTTAAAACAATTTTTATGTTTTTCATCAAAACTTGTATCTTTTCAACTCTAAACCCTTCTCAGCTTGAAATCATCCATAGAACACATGAGAGAGGCATTCAAGATCTCTCTCATGACAAGTCAATATATATATATTCACATACAAAATCCTAGTTCCCATACCTTGTTTAAACTCCACCTTTCTCTTCAACCTTGGAGAGTTTCCTTTCCTTTTTTCTTGCTGGATTCACCTTCTATAAACATAAAACACTTCTATGAAAACCAGCAAGTAAACCCATGAATCATACACATAAATGAATAATAAGGTTGTCTTACCACTAACCCAAGCAAAACTTTCTCTTCTTTTTGTCAAAAACCCAAAGATTCTAGAGAGAGAATTTAAGAGAGAGAGTTTAGGGTTTTGGGAGAGAGAGAGAGGTTGAAGATGAAGATTGAGGGCCATGAGTTAGCCGGCCATCCCTATCTTAAATATCCTATTCTCTTTTGTTTTCAATTGGTCCAAATGTCATGTAATTGGAGTTCTTGCTATGTGGTCCTTCAACTTTCCTTTATTTCAAAATCTACCCTAAAACTTACCCTTTAGTTTTTCAATTAGGTCCTTTAACATGCATTTACTCTTAATTAAACATGAATACTCATAATTAATTAGTGCTAATTCTACTAGGGTATACTGAGAGACATTACAATAGGAGAGACAAAAATAGGTGTAGAGTAACCTTTAGAATCACTTATGAAGGTGGCGTGAAGCACATCATCAATGTACTTAGTTTGAGATAAAAGAAGACCATTAGTTACCTTGGAGATCTCAATACCAATGAAGAAACTAACGTCTCCGAGATCCCGAACAAGAAAGACCTTCGAATATGAGTCATAAATCAGGATAACACTTCGGAGCTGAAACAAGTAACAAGAATGTCATCCATATAAATTAAAACAAAGAGTTTATGAGTACTTCGATGAAGAACAAACAAAGAATGGTCAACTTGTGAAGCCTAAAAATCAAGACTAAGTAAAAATGTAGACAACCATTGAAACCATGCCCAAGGAGCCTGTTTAAAACCATATAAAGAACACCAAAGCTTACAAACATGATTTAGATGAGAGGAATTAATAAAGCCAACCGATTGTTCCATGTACAAATCAGTATCCAGAAATCCATGCAAAAATGCATTAGAAATATCCAACTGATGAGTAAACCAATTATTGATAGTAACAAAAGATAAAATAGTACAGACAGTGATAAATTTAACTACCGAAGAGAATGTTTCCAAATAGTCAATACCAGATTGTTGAGTATACCCTTTAGCTACCAAACGAGCTTTATATCACTCAATGGACCCATTCGATTTTTGCTTGATTCGAAATATCCACTTATTACCAATAACATTAATATTGGGGAGCCTAGGAATCAAAGTCCAAGTCTGATTGTACAATAATGCATCAATCTCATTCTGTATAGCAACTCTCTATTGTGGGCATTTATTGGATTGAGCAAAGGTTTTGGGCTCTTTGGGTAAACTGAAAGTGACAGCATGAGTTTGATAACGGTGAATGGTGGAGGGGCGAAGATGCATGAGATGAGGGCAAGTTGGAGAGGTGGCCGGCAAGGAAGGGTACTTAGTGAGGTCAATGAAAAACTGAAGGCTAGGGGAGGAGAGAGAGCTGGAAGGTGATACTGATTGGGAAAAGGAGGAGGGGGGATTCGTGGAAGGCAAAGATATGGTGGGAGCAGGGGATAAAGACATAGGCTAAGAAGTGTTTGGCGAGGAAGAATTATGTGAGAGAGGTAACGAAAGAGAAGAGGAAGTATCATAATTACCTGAAGATGTAGGTGTTAGTGTAAGCCCTAGCCCCAATACATTGTAACGAAACACTTGAAATTAATAAAATGAGGCATTTGTTTTATCCTTTGTATTCCTGTGCATATCAATTGATAAAACTATCCAAGAGTGTTGTTTCGGTTTAAGTTATCATGTGTGAGGCACATGGATTGTAAGACCTTGAAACAAATGAGACATCATTCTAAATATCCCTAGTCAGTCATTGTTATGGGAATAACAAATGAATTAAGACTAGTATGCTCTCTCTGATCTTATGAGTTCTGTCTTACGGATCATTAGGACAAGAGTGTCAATCAGAGATCATAGATACATGTTAAAGAACATGGTATCTGAATTCGATCCGCTCATCAGAACACTACATGGTACAAGTTATAAGTGTTTCTCATATGCAAGTTTTGTATCGGAGTTCTTAGACCTAAAATCTCTATGAAACTCTTTATGAATTACTGTGTACTTTGACATACACCTAACGTGCTCGTAACAGAGTGACAAGTACGGGTATGATTGGGTATGCACTGATTCATGTTAGAGAGCATGAGAGAAGTGAAGGGATTACCCCTCTCGATAAGAGAGAAAAATATCACCGGCCACTTGATCAGTGAACTGAGAAGTGTATGGCCATACCGAGATGAAATAATGAGTAATCATTATTTATCTGAGAGTTCAGTGTCACTGGAATATCAAGAAATGAATTAATGTATATAAGGATGACTAGTTCCATGCCTTATATTAATTCTGATATTTATGGGTAAGGGACTATACGAAATTGCATTAGGTCACCAAATGCCATATGCATTTTCATTTAATTTGGAATGCTATAATATCTTGCTAGAGAATATATATAGCCTTTGAATTAATTTATTAATTCATTGCCAACATTAAATGGACCTATAGGATCGCACACAAAGCATTGGGCTTAAAATATTTAAATTAAGTATTGGACATTAATTTGGGCTTTTAATTAAAGTCAAATTAATGTATGTAATGGGTTATAATATTGCTATTGGGCCTTGGTCCATGAGAGAGAGAAATTCAGCCCACAAGGTTTAATTTCAATTAATTAATTATGTTACATTAATTAAGTTAATTGAGTATTAAAGCCTAAAGGAATTTAAATTAAATTAAATCACTTATATATTTAATCAAGTGGCCGAAATTCCAAGAGGGAAATCAAGGAATTTCGGCACATGCTATTTATTTAAATTAAGTGATTTCATTTATTTAAATGTCTTATGTTTTATTTCAAATTTGAATTTAAATTCAAAGGAGTTTAATTCAAAATATATTACTTATCTTTAGGAAGTGATAGAGTTTGAATTAATTATCTTAGGATAGTTGAATTCAGATTAATGACTTGCCAAAGGATAAGCATATATATTAAAAGAAATAAAACCCTAAACCTAATTTTTTTGTGGCATGAATAGTAACTCGTAAATAGTGACTCTCTATCTCTTAATTCTTTTGTTTAATTTTTCACAAGGAGAAAGGATTGTTCCTCATTCTCTTGTGTTATTGAGCAGTAATAGCAATCTAAAGAAGTACAAAATCAAGTTTTTGTAGCTTCAAATTATAACCCTTACACAATACCGAAAAAGAGATCTAGCAATCTCGTTTTTAAGCCGACGGTGTAATTGTGTGTGTGAGAATAGAGGGAGTGGCGCAAAAGGCTATTCCTTGGCATTGGTGATCGAGATCTAAGGCAGACAAAGCCATCTTTGTTGCTGGTCATCATCGGAATAAAAGCTTTAAAAGGCATCAAAAGTTGTAAGTTCGATAACCCTAAAATTGCATGTTTCGATTCTATCTTTGGATATGTATGGTATGTATGATAAAATTTTTTTTTTCCGTTGTGCTATCATGATTATCATACCATGTCATATTCCATCAGTGGCATCAGAGACTAGACATGCTTATTTTAGTGCTTTAGATGCTTGAAAGAATTAATTAAAAATCGTTATTTTGAAAACATGCAAATCTGAAATTTTCTGTTTTGAATTTTTTGCATTGTTTTGGTGTAAAAACGATTTTAATTGATTAGATAGGTATTATAATTAATATGACATGTTAATATACTGTCCTAAGATGTTATTAGGGCTGGTAATGATCGGATTTAATTATTTATACCTGATGGTACATGTTAATTTTGAAACTAGGTGCTAGTTGGCATGTAAATTGCTAGTTTAACAACTAGTTTTCAAAATTATATGTAAAAACGTTTTTGGCATGTTTGTAAGTGATATTTAAAGATTAATTATCAGGTTTGGACATTTTTTAAATTTGGTTTTATTTCTGGTCCATGATAATTTAATTGATTAATTTTAAAATCACTTAAAACAATGACTAGTTTGTGTTTGTTACATGTTTAATCAACATTGTTTGCTTTGTTTTGATTAAAATGGTAAAAACACATTTAGATTAAAATGGTACAGAATATTAAATTAATATTTATGGACTTATTTAGATTATTAAATGACTCATAAAATTGATTTAAATGTTTGTGCATTTCATGGCATTACATAAGCATTAAACAACTAGTTTTGTTGTTTGTTTGTTTTTGCATGAATGCCGTGTTCTATTATATGTGTTCTTCATGATTTTATTTTTAATTCATGTTAGCACATATTATATGTATTTTTAATGTTTATGGGCTGTATGACATAAAATTAAAAATGGCAAAATTGGAAATTATACTAGAGTTGATTTATGGCACAAATCTAACTAGTTTGTGTTTTGGGCTTTTAAGAGAACTTATTCAATAAGAGGATTTAGTCCATTGGGCTTCGGCCCAGGCCCATCACGGGATCTTCTCTTAAAGGTTCAAGTACACAATTTTCATTAATGGGCTTGGCTAAATTGATTAAAATTGGACTTTGTCTGATCCATGAATGCTATGTATATTTATTTGCTTGTTTGGTGTGATGAATGGATATGCATGGTGCATTCATGGGCCCTGGGTTTTTGGAATTAAATATGGCCTGCGTGCCATTATATTTTATTGTAAAAGTTTCATTTATTTCTTAGAATAGAATTTATTTGAAGACTTTGTAAATCAAGACGAAGCCCACCGGAGTGGAGAAGCCCAACTCGAAGATTCTTATGTAATAGTATAGAATCTTAGTTGTAAGTTTTTGGGCCCATGTTTGTCACGCTTTACATTATGCAATTATATATATATGCATGCTATGTATGGATGACAAAGCGTATGCCATGTAAGCCGTAATAAAATGAATCCCTAAAAATAGTAAGTCACAAAGTTGCCTTCCTAATTCGAAACATGTCAAGGCATCGATCATCGGTCACGTAGACTAGGAGTCCTAGATGCGCCCGATTATCTTTGTGAGGCATGGGTTGTGAATGTAGGTTGGACTTATAATGGAAAGGGATGCCCGGACCTAGGCAACTAATAAATGTGTTGTGCTATAACATCTTAAGATGTTAGCCCATTTGATCCAAGAGTCATGTACGAGACATGATTGGAGTTTTCCTACCTAAGTAACTTAACTTGTTAGGTGTACAAGCTCAGCTTGACTAATAAGTTGTTGTGAAAAGTGGATCTTGGCCCACATTAAATCACTAACGCGAATTATTTAAAGGGATATTAATTCGGTTTGTGGGATCATAAATAAGACCTCATTTAATCTTGCTAAATTTTATTGTAGATTGAAAATGGCATCTTCAAACAACAATTTCTCATTGCGATCGGTCCTTGAAAAGGACAAATTAAATGGCACCAATTTCATAGACTGGTCTCGAAACTTAAGAATAGTTCTTAAGCAAGAGAAAAAGTCGTATGTTTTGGATGCACCTTTGCCTGAAGAACCAGGAAGGAACGCCTCTGCGATTCAAAAGGAAACTTTTGAGACCAAGAAGAGCGACTCCAACGATGTGACCTGTCTGATGCTGGCCACTATGGTGCCTGAATTGCATAAGCAATTTATGGATCAAGAGGCTTATGCGATCATGGTGCACCTCAAGGAGATGTTCCAAGAGCAAGCTCGTCACGAGAGGTTCGTGACAACAAAGGCATTAATTTCTTGCAAGATGGCTGAGGGTACACCTGTTAGTACCCATGTACTCAAGATGAAAGGGTATCTTGATACTCTTGAGAAGCTTGAGGTACTAGTGCCAAAGGAATTGGCCACTGACTTGATCTTAGGATCGTTGCCTGCTGCTTATGATCCATTTGTGATGAATTATAACATGCATGCAATGAACAAGTCAGTCACTGAGCTTCATAGGATGCTTAAGAATGCTGAAGAAAACATTCGAAAGACCAATCCCGTTCTAATGGTTCAAAAGGGAATTAAGAAGGGACCCGCTAAGGGAAAGGGAAAGGGAAAGGCAAAACCCAAGTCAAGTGGGAGTGCACCTCAGGCCCAATCCAAGCCCAAGGCGCCAAAACTCAAAGAGAGTGAGAGCATTTGCTTCCATTGCAACAAGATAGGGCATTGGAGGAAGAATTGCGCTCTCTTCAAGGAAGAACAAAAGAAGAATGGAGCCAAGGCGTCCAGTTCTGGTATTTTGTTGTTGAAATTAACCTTTCTATTTCTACCACTTGGGTATTGGATACCGATTGTGGTTCTCACATTTGTTCAAATGTGCAGGGGCTAAGAAATAGGCGGTTACTTGGGAAGAATGAAGTGGACCTCCGTGTGGGGAATGGAGCACGAGTTGCTGCCATGGAGATAGGCGACTATCACCTCACTTTACCTTCCGGACTTTGTATTGTTTTGAATAATTGTTATTATGTGCCTGCTATGAGCAGAAACATTATTTCAGTTTCATGTTTGGATAATGATGAATTTGATTTTGTTATTAAAAATGGCAATGCTCATATTCGTCGCCAAGGCATTTCTTATGGCAATGCCATGTTGCAAAATGGCCTTTATATCCTTGATTTACAAAACAAAGAGTCGATATACAACATTAATACAAAGAGGGTTAAATCAAACGAATTGAACCCTACTTACTTTTGGCATTGTCGTTTAGGACATGCAAACGAAAAACGCATTTCAAGACTCCACAAAACTGGAGTGCTTGGGTCATTTGACTTAGAGTCTTATGACACATGCGAGCCATGTTTGCATGGAAAAATGACAAGGAGTCCTTTTAACAAGAAAGGTGAAAGGACTAATGGCTTATTGGAACAAATACATACCGATGTATGTGGACCATTAAGTACACAAGCTAGAAGTGGTTTTAGCTACTTCGTGACTTTCACAGATGACTTCAGTAGATATGGCTATGTCTATCTAATGAAGTACAAGTCTGAAACTTTTGAGAAATTCAAGGAGTTTAAGAACGAAGTAGAAAACCAACTTGGCAAAAGTATAAAAGCCATTCGATCAGATCGAGGTGGCGAATACGTAAGCCTAGAGTTTGATGATCATCTAAAAGAGTGTGGTATTATTTCACAGCTCACTCCTCCTGGAACACCGCAATGGAATGGTGTGTCCGAAAGGAGAAATCGAACTCTGTTGGACATGGTTCGATCTATGATGAGTCAAGCTAATCTTCCTATCTCTTTTTGGGGTTATGCATTAGAAACTGCTGCGTTTCTATTGAACCGTACTCCAACTAAAGCAGTTGAGAAGACACCATACGAGGTATGGACTGGGAAAGAACCTAATATGTCTTTTCTCAAGATTTGGGGCTGTGAAGCACATGTTAAGAAATTAACATCTGACAAACTAGAGTCCAAATCGACTGTCTGCTTGTTTGTGGGCTATCCCAAAGAAACAAAGGGATACTACTTTTACTCACAAGCCGAGAACAAAGTATTTGTTGCTCGCAAGGCTGTTTTCTTGGAAAAGGAGTTCCTTCTCAAGAAAGACAGTGGGAGTAAAGTAGAACTTGGAGAAATTCAAGTGCCACAAGCTCCTATAGAGGATGGTTTGGAAATGGGATCAAGTTCACAACCAGTTGTGGAACAAGAACCCATTACACAAGTACCTAGAAGGTCTGGTAGGGTACGTCAGGAGATTGAGAGATATGGATTTCTAATCACTGACAGTGACACTATTGAGTTAGTAGATCGTGAGGATCCTACTACCTATCGAGAAGCTATTGAAAGCCCAGACTCGGATAATTGGCTTGAAGCCATGAAATTCGAGATGCAATCAATGTACGATAACCAGGTTTGGACTTTGGTTGATCCACCAGAAGGTGCTAAGGTAATTGAATGCAAGTGGTTATTCAAACTAAAAGCTGATGAGACCTACAAAGGTAGACTAGTAGCAAAAGGTTTTCGACAAACTCATGGTATAGACTATGACGAGACCTTTTCGCCTGTAGTCATGCTCAAGTCCATTAGGATCTTGCTTGCCATAGCTGCATATCATGATTATGAGATATGGCAAATGGATGTCAAAACTGCTTTCCTTAACGAAAATTTACTTGAGGATGTGTATATGACACAGCCTGAAGGTTTTGTCAATCCCAAGCATCCTAAGAAGGTATGCAAGCTTCAAAAATCCATTTATGGATTAAAGCAAGCATCTCGAAGTTGGAATCTTTGCTTTGATGAGGCAGTCAAAGAATTTGACTTCATCAAGAACGAAGATGAGCCTTGTGTGTACAAGAAGGTTAGTGGGAGCATAGTAGTGTTTCTGGTCCTATATGTGGACGACATCCTTCTCATTGGGAATGACATTACAACATTACAAAAGGTTAAGCAATGGTTGGGAAAATGTTTCTCAATGAAAGACTTAGGTGAAGCCGAGACAATACTTGGTATTCGAATCTATAGAGATAGATCGAATCGGCTTTTAGGACTAAGTCAAGAAAAGTACATAGACAAAGTACTAAAGCATTTTAGTATGGGAGACTCAAAGAAAGGGTACATACCTTTGGCTTTGGGAGTTCCTTTGACTAAAGAACAGTGCCCTAAAACCAAAGAGGAAAGGGACAACATGAGTAGAATCCCATATGCATCTGCTATTGGATCTATCATGTACGCTATGTTATGTACTAGATTGGATGTTGCTCATGCACTGAGTATAACCAGTAGGTTTCAGCAAGACCCTGGTGAGAAGCACTGGTCTGCTGTAAAAGGGATCCTTAAGTACCTGCGAAGGACTAAGGATCACTTCTTGGTGTATGGTGGTCAAGAAGAGCTCGTCATACAAGGTTATGCCGATACTGCTTTTCAGACCAGCACTCAGGATTCTAGATCGCAATTTGGATTTGTTTTTGTTTTGAACGGTGGTGCTGTCAGCTGGAGAAGCTCAAAGCAAGAAACCGTTGCCGACTCAACTACAGAATCTGAGTATATTGCAGCAAGTGAGGCTGTAAAAGAGGCTGTTTGGATTAAAAATTTCATTAATGGATTAGGAGTGGTCCCAACATCCTAGATCCATTAGAAATTTTCTGTGACAATAACGGGGCCATCGCACAGGCTAAGGAGCCCCGGTCACACCAGAAATCCAAACACATACTCAGAAGGTACCACCTGATCAGAGAAATCATTGATCGTGGGGACGTCAAGGTTAGCAAGATATCAAGTGAAGACAATATAGCAGATCCTTTGACGAAACAGTTACGTCCAAATCTGTACGAAGCTCATTTGAGAGCGTTCGGTCTTAGGGCTATGCCCAATTGGGACTAGTGCTAGTGGGAGATTGTTAGTGTAAGCCCTACCCCAATACATTGTAACGAAACACTTGAAATTAATAAAATGAGGCATTTGTTTTATCCTTTGTATTCCTGTGCATATCAATTGATAAAACTATCCAAGAGTGTTGTTTCGGTTTAAGTTATCATGTGTGAGGCACATGGATTGTAAGACCTTGAAACAAATGAGACATCATTCTAAATATCCCTAGTCAGTCATTGTTATGGGAATAACAAATGAATTAAGACTAGTATGCTCTCTCTGATCTTATGAGTTCTGTCTTACGGATCATTAGGACAAGAGTGTCAATCAGAGATCATAGATACATGTTAAAGAACATGGTATCTGGATTCGATCCGCTCATGAGAACACTATATGGTACAAGTCATAAGTGTTTCTCATATGCAAGTTTTGTATCGGAGTTCTTAGACCTGAAATCTCTATGAAACTCTTTATGAATTACTGTGTACTTTGACATACACCTAACGTGCTCGTAACAGAGTGACAAGTACGGGTATGATTGGGTATGCACTGATTCATGTTAGAGAGCATGAGAGAAGTGAAGGGATTACCCCTCTCGATAAGAGAGAAAAATATCACCGGCCACTTGATCAGTGAACTGAGAAGTGTATGGCCATACCGAGATGAAATAATGAGTAATCATTATTTATCTGAGAGTTCAGTGTCACTGGAATATCAAGAAATGAATTAATGTATATAAGGATGACTAGTTCCATGCCTTATATTAATTCTGATATTTATGGGTAAGGGACTATACGAAATTGCATTAGGTCACCAAATGCCATATGCATTTTCATTTAATTTGGAATGCTATAATATCTTGCTAGAGAATATATATAGCCTTTGAATTAATTTATTAATTCATTGCCAACATTAAATGGACCTATAGGATCGCACACAAAGCATTGGGCTTAAAATATTTAAATTAAGTATTGGACATTAATTTGGGCTTTTAATTAAAGTCAAATTAATGTATGTAATGGGTTATAATATTGCTATTGGGCCTTGGTCCATGAGAGAGAGAAATTCAGCCCACAAGGTTTAATTTCAATTAATTAATTATGTTACATTAATTAAGTTAATTGAGTATTAAAGCCTAAAGGAATTTAAATTAAATTAAATCACTTATATATTTAATCAAGTGGCCGAAATTCCAAGAGGGAAATCAAGGAATTTCGGCACATGCTATTTATTTAAATTAAGTGATTTCATTTATTTAAATGTCTTATGTTTTATTTCAAATTTGAATTTAAATTCAAAGGAGTTTAATTCAAAATATATTACTTATCTTTAGGAAGTGATAGAGTTTGAATTAATTATCTTAGGATAGTTGAATTCAGATTAATGACTTGCCAAAGGATAAGCATATATATTAAAAGAAATAAAACCCTAAACCTAATTTTTTTGTGGCATGAATAGTAACTCGTGAATAGTGACTCTCTATCTCTTAATTCTTTTGTTCAATTTTTCACAAGGAGAAAGGATTGTTCCTCATTCTCTTGTGTTATTGAGCAGTAATAGCAATCTAAAGAAGTAAAAAATCAAGTTTTTGTAGCTTCAAACTATAACCCTTACACAATACCGAAAAAGAGATCTAGCAATCTCGTTTTTAAGCCGACGGTGTAATTGTGTGTGTGAGAATAGAGGGAGTGGCGCAAAAGGCTATTCCTTGGCATTGGTGATCGAGATCTAAGGCGGACAAAGCCATCTTTGTTGCTGGTCATCATCGGAATAAAAGTTTTAAAAGGCATCAAAAGTTGTAAGTTCGATAACCCTAAAATTGCATGTTTCGATTCTATCTTTGGATATATATGGTATGTATGATAAAATTTTTGTTTTTCCGCTGTGCTATCATGATTATCATACCATGTCATATTCCATCAGTAGGATGATCCAAGTGAGGGGAATCTATCTAGTTAACATGCAACCATAGAGGGTGAAGTACTATCGGTGCTGATGAAGGAGCAAATGTTAGGAGAGGAAAAATTTTGGAGTGAAATTTGACATGCTTGGCCAAGTAAACGCGGCCACTAAGAGGATCTAAATACCTATACACAATATGTAAATGACTCTGACCAAGGTAAATACATTAAGAAAACCTAAAGGAGAATTTATGTTTATTGTAGGGATGCAATAAAGGAAACATTGCACATCCAAAGGGCTAAAAGGCCAAGTAATTTGGATATTTGGAAAATAGTTTTTAAAAAGGAGATTTCTGGTGAAGAACATCGGAAGGTAAAACTTTTATCAACATAACACTCTGTTCAAGTGCATAATTCTAGTATTTAAGAGGGAGGTTGGCATGAGCAAGTAAGGTAAAGGCAGTGTCAACAAGATTGAGGATTTTACGTTTTACTGTGCCATTTTGCTCATGCGTATAAGGGCATGCAATAGAATGGTGAATACCAATTTGTTTGAAATAAGAGTGGAGATTTTGGTATTCATCACCCCAATCGGAGTGTAAGGCACAAATCTTGGCATGAAACTGACGATCAATGAGTTTTTCAAATATTAAAAATGTAGAGAAAACGTCACTTTTATTTTTTAAGAAATAGATCCAAGTAAATCGGGTAAAATCATCAACGAAAATAACAAAATATTTATGACCCAAACTAGAAATAATAGGAGTAGGGCCCCAAATATCAGAAAATATAATATCAAAGGGACTAGACCTAGTGTGTTCTTTTGA
Source organism: Excoecaria agallocha (assembly GCA_037975025.1). Classification (NCBI taxonomy): domain Eukaryota; kingdom Viridiplantae; phylum Streptophyta; class Magnoliopsida; order Malpighiales; family Euphorbiaceae; genus Excoecaria; species Excoecaria agallocha. The sequence goes on along the minus strand of CM075808.1, from coordinate 48,412,371 downwards.
GGCCAAAGGCACACGAGTCAACTTGCCTAATTGACACTAGAACAAGGATGAAGACTAGAATCCAAAATAGAAATGTGACCACTTCTAACAAGAGAATTTATTTTGAACTGATTTGGATGACTAAGCCGCTGATAACATTCATCAACATTAGGGGCGACAGTAGCTTTGGAAGCACTGGGTGGGGCTGCATGTAAGGTGTAAACACCATCCTCACTGGGACCTTGCATCAATATTTTCCTGGTTTGCTGGTCCTTTATTAAGAAATATTTGGACCAAAATTCAAAGAAACAAGAATTTTCAGAAGTAAATTTTTGACTAGATAACAGATTTTTGGTGATATGGAGAACACTTAAGATATTTTGCAAAAAATAATTACCATCAGAATGAGGAAGAATGTTGTTACCAGTATGAGAGATGTAGAGTCCTTGACCATTACCAACAAACAATTGCTCAGGGTCAGTGTACTCATTAGCAGTAGTTAAGGCTTGAGTATGAGGTGTAATGTGATAATTAGCTGTAGTATCAGGAAACCAGGTGATAGAGGTGAAAGAAGTAGAGGAATTTGCAATGGCATAGGTGGGAAACTGACCAGGAACATGAGAGAAATTAGCAAATGTTTAGTGTGGTTTGGAATTAGGGGAAGGTTGATCTCGGTATCGTTTGTGACAGGTAAGGGCTATGTGATTTTTATACCCATAGAATTGGCAAGGATTGGAGCACCCTCGAGGTTTGGAGTTTTGGCTAGGATAACGATTTTGGGAATGGAAATTAGAAGGTCTGGGACGCAATTGGGTGAAGGCAGGAGTTGGTAGAAGAGGAGATGAAGGTTTAATGGTTAAATTGGCCATTGGTTCATGAGAGCCTTTAAGAAGAATTTAATGGGCAAGGAAATAACCATGTAGTTCATAGAAACTAACTGGTTCAAGATGAAGGTTAAGAGCTGTGATAATAGAATGAAATTCATACCCGATATTTTGATAAATTATAGCATTAAATTCTACAGTGGTGATAGGACGACTAGCTGCACTAAGTTCATCACATAGAGACTTGGCTTTGTGAAGGAATTAAGAGATGAAGAGATCATTCTTTTTGAGGTCCTGCAGTTCAATATGAAGCTGTAGTTGTCTATTTTGAGAAGTGGAATCAAAGGCATTGGCTAAGGCAGTCCACACGGCATATGAAGAATCAAGACAAATGATAAGGGAAAACACTTCTTCAGAAAGAGAAGATAGGATCCATGAAAGGAGCATTTGATCTTTTTCAAACCAAGCTTCAAACTCCAAATTTGTGATAGAAGTGGTGGGTTCAGCAATGGAAAAACTGGTTTTTAAGGGAGGAGAAGAAGTGCCATCAATAAACCCATGGAGATTTTAGTAGTTGACAAGAGGAGTAAATTGTGTTTTCCAAGAGAGGTAATTTTTGGAGGTTAATTTAATGGAGAAAGAGTGAGTGGAAGTAACAGCAGATGTGGCAAAAAAAGAAGAAAAATAAGGGATGAAGACCATGATTAATTTGCTGAATTAAAGATGGGCTCTGATACTATGTAAAATAAGGAGAATAGAGAGAGAGGGCTGTAATTCACACATGTATTAAAGTAAACGGTAGAACCTTAAATAAGTACAAGAGGAGTAGTTGTAATGTACAAGGATATTACTCCTTAGTTGATATACACAAGAGTTGGAGACTCCTTATCGAATATATACAAAAGTTAGAGACTTTAAAGATAAACTCAATTGGTAACTATATGATAAAAAGGAAAATATTAAATAAAAATATTTATACATTAACAATTATATCAAATTTTGAAAAGATATCCACAGCTAGAAGGTGTATAGGCAATAGACATGAATATATTTTTTTTATTCATTAGTTATAAGTGATGTTTAGGTTGATTAATCAAGTGGAATGTTATTTTTTTTATTTTTGAGAAATTATAGTGTTTTGGCTTTTTATTCTTTAGTTATAAATTTCATTGATAATGATTTATCATAATAAATTGAATAAATAAATAAATAAACAAATAAATAATATATAATTGTGCACTTTTGTCAATATCAATTATAAACGCTTGTCTAAAGTTATGAATTCATCAATATACTTTTCTGCTTTCCATCAAATTGTCACTTTTTTAAACAAAATTTTATTTTAGTAAATTATCACTTTTATAAATTTAAGATAATATTTAATGCATATTTTTCACTTTTATGCTGTTACATGAATTCCCTTTTCCTCACATAATTTCTTCAGCTTCTTCTGATGCCAATATGGGTTCATCTCAATCTATTCCAAGACCAATAAATAAATTTATTAACGTTAACTAATTCTTAGCCATAATATATATAGTTGATAACGGGATTCAACTATTAGTTCAGTTTACAGGCCTCAAGTAGCTTAAAATCTCATCGAGTTCAAATTATCCCACATCGACTAATGGTTCAAGCCAATCGAATTAAGAAGTTCACCCATAGCCCAACCAAAAATTGAAGGCACAACCGCCACGATTGGGGAAGCAATTACCCTTCCTCCACGTCTTCCCCTAATAACCAGCGAAGTGGAAATAGTGGCAAAAAAATGGAACTTCCTCCTACTAGCTCCTGGAAGAACATCGACCATGCCTATAAAAGAGGAAAAAGAGGTATGAAAGGGGATTTTTTTTCAATCTGAATCACAGAATAAAGATACTCTGATCACTGAAATTATAACTTGACTGTTAGAGACTCTGTCATCGAAAATCCACTGATCCTTTATCTTCTATTTAATGATTATCTTCTGAAGTGATACATTCGTTTAAACCTTCTGAAGTGGTACATTCGTTAATGTGACGATGTCTAAGGATAAAAAAGATAGAGGCTATAAAACAGTGAAGGAAGCAGTTAACACAACGTCTAATAATGGAGTGAAACGTAGATTTGTGATACATATAAAAGAGGAGTATATGAGGAAATTGTTAGGATTACATTTGAGAAGAAAAATGTGGTGTTTGTAGGAGATAGAATTGGTAAATCTGTCATTACAGGGTGTTTGAGAATGAGTAAGCTAAAATCGGGAGAGACTAAGAGGAAGAAGAAGAAGTGATTTTTTTTACCTCTCCACATGTGCAATGACATGTTGATACATTGATATGTGGTAAAATTTGACACATCACATATTGACTACAGAACTTTGATCAAATTTAACAAGGGTGGACGACAGGGGTAAATTTCCCATATTTTCATTACATGAGGGGTAAGATTGCACTTTTAACCAAACATGAGGGGTAAAAATACACCTCTAATCTTTTTTTACCTATCACGTACAAATCACATGCATCCACGTGTGCGATGATGTATCCAATGACACGTAGCACAAATTTACACGTTAGCCATTGATTAACTAAACTTCGATTAACTTTAACGGGATTGGATGGTAAAGGTAATTTTCTTCCATTTTCATTACATGAGGGGTGCAAATCTTTCAACCAAAATTATATTATCTCCCATCCACCAAAATATCAATTTTTAGACCCAAAAAAAATTATTCCAACAAATTGGTAAATCGAAAATAATATTCAATTCACACTTTTCAATTTTGTGCTCATGTAATGCCAAGAAAATATCTAATAGTTTAATTAATATTTATTTTTAACACATTTTATTATGGTAGCCTAAATTAAAAGTGGCTCAATATAATTTTTTTATAAGAATTAATAAAATTTATGAATATTAGTAATTTGTGTAATAAGCAATCATTTAGTGGAATGGAAAGAATAACATGCTTTAATTGCTTTTCTTTTTAATTTCGGATTAGTAATTAAATCTAATAAAACAAAATAAGAAAAAGATGAGTTTATAGTGTCAAAAAAAATTCGGGACTTTGGAAACAAATTAGGATTATGGTGCTACAGTAAAAAGAATTTCAATTTTTGGTGTGTCATAAAACGGTAAAAATGTTGTTGTTTTTTGTCATAGTGGGATCCATGCCACTTTTTTCAGATTTTTATCAGAAAACGATATTGTTGCTTGCCATTTTCTCTGATCTAATATGGCACCATATTGTAAAAAAATTTCAGAATGCGTGAGTGAACCTTTGTCTAAGTGAAAACGATAGGTAAGGTTGACGTTTTCCTTTTTTTAATATAAATAGTGCAGGTGCATGTGATTTACTGTGCGCTGCAACAATTATGGATGATATGGACTGATTTACCGATCCATTAACAAATTTATTAGTCAGTTTTTTAATTTCGATTAATCGCTATATTGATTTTAATTTTTAACCAATTTTTTTTGGATCGATTTATTGGCTAACTACTAAAAAATTTTAACATATAAATTTAATAAATTATACATTTTGTAATATTATTTTTAATAATTAAAAATGCTTTAGAAATAAAAAAATACAAATTAAATATAATATCCATTAAAAAATAAAAATAAAAATAAAATTTTCATAATGAATTATAAAAATTAAATATATTTAATATAAAACTAATAGCAAGTTGTCGGAAAACAGCTCGAAGATGGCCGGACTCTCGCCAACTACAACACCCAGAAGGAGTCGACTCTCCACTTGGTGCTGCGGCTAAGAGGTGGAGCCAAGAAGAGAAAGAAGAAGACCTACACCAAGCCTAACAAGATCAAGCACAAAAAGTAGAAGTTCAAGCTCGCTATTTTAATTTTACAAAGTTGACGACAGCGACTAAGAAGATCAAGAAGAAGAAAAAGAAGGTCAAGAAGAAGACCTACACAAAGCCTAAGAAGATCAAGAAGAAGATGAAGAAGGTCAAGAAGAAGACCTACACAAAACCTAAGAAGATCCGAGCCCATATTGAGTTTAAAGCAATAGCTTGACTTGTAATTATGGGCCTAATGTATTTAATGAACATCAGTAATTCCCTTGCACTATGTTTGTCCAAAACCTTTTTATTTTCAATATATGTTTAGGAACATTCAAAATTTGGTTGGATTTTGAATATAAAATAAATATCATACAATTATTTATTAGAAGAAATATATAATAATTGTAAATGTTATCAAAAGGAATTAAAACATCCCAACGGTAGGTATTATATACTGGGAGGCCTTGAATTCTTCTCTTCCCCTATATAAAAAAAATCATATACATCCCCAATTGGATTGGATGTCATAGTTATTCAATTTATGAATAAAATCATAAAGCGATTCTAAGCAAAGAAAATAGATTAACAACCGACAATGGGCTATTACCCAAAATAATTGGTAAACTAGCTAAGTAAGGGTCCACTAGGCTTACCTAATAATTTTCATTTCCTTTTTATCTATATTTGGGATTAACAAGTTTTGAAAGATCTGGGCCTATAATGATCTATATCCGATTGAACTGAATCGAACCAACAAAAATTAATTCGATTTATTTGGTTTTGATTTTAAATACTTCGATTTTTGGTTTAATCCAAAATTGAACTAAATTGACCGTTTGCACACCCCTAGCTACCATTGCTGCCACCACTACTAGCATTGCCACTTCCATCATTACTATTGTTGCCACCATCACCACACCGCTGCTACTACCGCTGCCGTCATCACCCCTACCCGTACTGCCACTACCACCACCACCACCATCGCCACACCACTGAAATCATTATCATAATATGCATGAATAATTAAAAAAGTATGATACAATTTTTAAATATATAATTTTTTTTCAAAAAATAGATAATAAAAACTAAAAAATAGTTTTTAAATTTTAAAAAATAAAAAATCTTCCATTTTACCGAATACACCCTATCTTCACTTAGACCGGAGCTCACTCATGTATTTCGAAATTTTTTCACAAAACGGTACCGTATTGGATTACAGAAAACAACAAGCAACAATGCCGTTTTTTGACACATTAAAAATCTTTTTTTTTTTACTTTAGCACCACAGTCTCAATTTGTTTCAAGTTGACCTCAATTTGTTTCAAATTTGACCTCGATTCAATTTATGAATAAAATCATAAAATGATTCTAAGCAAAGAGAATAGATTAACAACAGACAATGGGCTATTACCCAAAAAAAAATTGGAAAACTAGCTAAGCAAGGGCGCACTAGGCTTACCTAAGAATTTTCATTTCTTTTTATCCATATTTGGGATTAACAAATTTTGAAAGATCTGAGCCTATATTGATCTATAACCGATTGAACTGAATCGAATCAACTGAAATTAATTCGATCTATTCGATTTTGGCTTTAAATACTTCGATTTTTGGTTCAGTCCAAAATTAAACTGAACTGATCATTTACACACTCCTAGCTACCATCACTGCCACCACTACCAGTGCCGCCACTTTTATCACCACTGCCATCGCCACCACCACCACACCGTCGCTACTGCCACTACCGTCATCACCTCTACCCGCACTGCCGCCACCGTCATCACCACCACACTGCCACCATCACTGCCGCCACACCACAAAAATCATTATCATAATATATATAAATAATTAAAAAAGGTGATACAACTTTTAAATATATAATTTTTTTTAAAATAAACAATAAAAACTATAAAATAATTTTTTAATTTTAAAAAATAAAAAATTTACAATTTTACCGAATATACCATGTCTTCACTTAGACCGACGCTCATTCATGCATTAGCAAGCAACAATGCTATTTTCTAACACATTAAAAATCTTTTTTTTTTTTTTTTTTTACTTTAGCACTACAGTCTCAATTTGTTTCGAAGTTCACCTCGATTCTCAACTTATGGTAATATTACTTATAATTTTTTTTTTCTGAATGTCTTAAAGTTTTGTAATTGTTATTTATCATAGCTAATGCTTATCTAGGTGGGGTGTTTTTTTTTTTTTTTTCGCACACAAGAAATCAAGTGAAATCGCAAGACATGGACCTGGTGAAGCCTCAAGAGCTGGACCTGCTTCAAGATGGTTAAGGCCCAAGAGGTAGATTTGTTGAGGAATTTCAAGCTTGGTGAAGCCTTAAGAGCTAGAACTACTGAGGAATCTGTACCTGAGAGCTTTGGAGAGCATAATAAGCATGAGATAAGTGCTGGAAACTTTGTTAACTTGCAAGATTTGTTCTCTTTCTTTAGAGAAAATGCTGCGCAAGAAAATATATTATGCTCAAGATGATACAGATGGGATTAACGTTGGGTATGCACTATGCAGTATATATTATGCAAAATGCGGGTAGAGTGGTAAACTCACGAAACCATTCACATAATTCCCAAGTGGAGCCGCATGGCGAAGTTGGCGGTGGCAATAAAAAAAAAAAGAAAAAAGAAACAATTGTTTAATGCTATTTTGTAAATCATATATATCAAACAAAAGCTTAACCATCCTAAGAAGTTCTAACAAATATAGCACATTCAAACAAAATATAAATTCATAATTATATTACTATGGATTGAATGTTTCAAACGCAAAACACAAAGAGATGTATAATTTTTTCTCCATTTGTCATTTAAAGTTAGTTTTTTTATTCCACATGTGCTGCCGCATTTTAATGTTTTTTATTCGTTGCAATAATAGGTCTATTCTATTTTAAATTTATTTTGGAGATTAAATTTTAATATTTATAACCTCTTTCAATATTTCATGGCTATAATATCCTGAAAAATTCTCTAATATTATTAAGAAGGATTCAATAATCAGTGCACTTTTTAAAGCTTTTTTATCTTTCAAAATGAGAAAATTAAAGAGTCTCCACCTAACTAATTTTTTGATTCAAATATGATACTTAAAATTTCTTAAGACATATTAGCACTTTTTTTCCGTCGATATTTAAACCAATGTTATTAAAACCGGATCGGATAACGAACCGAAGAGCTTAAGGGTTCTTGGTTCGACCGATTCTTTGGGGTTCAACCGGGTTTTTTTTCATTTTTTAAAAAATATATTATTTTTTAAGTTTTATATAAATATAATGAAAATATCACTATATAAAAAAATTAAAAATAGTTTAGAAAAATATATTTATCATCAAACATTAACAATAGGACTATATTTTCAAGTCATTCAACATTTATAATAAAAATTTAAGATAAATATAGTAAAAAATGTAAATTTTTAAAGAAATTCTTCAAATATAAATTATAAAATTTTATTTTATTTATAAAAAATTCATTAAATTGTTTGAATTTTAATTATTTTGTATTTATAATTTTATTTTATTTTTTTCCAGAAAAAATAATATTGTATAAATATTTTGGACAAAAAGTTGGTTTTTCTAAAATCAAGCCGGTTTTATCATTTAACCCGGTTTTATCCCGGTTCAACCGGTTTTTTGGAGGTTTGAAACAGTATTTTCGGTTTTTATCCAATCCGGTTTTGATCCATTGAACCAACCAGATCAGCCAATGGTTCGCAGTTAAACCGGTTCGACCTCCCGGTCCGGTTTTAATAACCATGATTTAAACTGCATCATCATTAGAGTTGGATAAAAAAATTGAAAAACCGTTAAATTAATTTTAAAAAATTGAGTTGAAATCGACTTTGATAGTTAATCAGTCCAATTGAAAGTGGACATGAATATGAACTTTAATTTCTAAATTATGATTAATGAACTTGAATTTGAATCTAAATGCCCGATTAACCGGTTTGTTAAAAGTTAACTGATTTATATGTAATTTTATACATATATATTGACATAAGAATAATTTTTACATATATTCATATTCTGCCCTAATATTATAAAGTAGATGACTGATAAATTAATATTTTTATAATTTTATTTTAGTGTATTGTTATCAAATTTGATTACTTATATTAATTTCGTACTTAAAATTTTTAAGAATTTATATTTTAATTTGATAAATAAATTGGAGTTTTTTATATGAAATTTATTAATCAATAATTAATAGTTAATCGATCATATTTAATGGTTAATCGGTTATCATTTAAGTGGTTGTTAATGGACTGAACTTCAACTTCAATTTTAAAAAATCAACTTTTATGAACTGAATTTAAAAAATAATTATAAACTGATTAATTAATTTATACACACCCTTAATGATGATATAAATATCTTAGGCCTAACTATTATCTAATATGGACAATTAGTGAATATTAAATGTATTGACAAAGGAGTGGTTGGGTATTCGCTGTAAGTACAATAATTTAGGATATTGTATTAAAACTAAACAATATGATTTTTTTTTTCTCTATCTAAAATTAGAGCAACACACTAGGGCCGGTGTCATATGGAGCCACGTGAAACACTAGACAAAAGTAAGAATCAAAATTTTAATTTTTAAGGGAAGAAAATTTATTATTGTTCCCACTAAATAATCATTTCCTACACAATTATTAACTATATTAAATTAATTATTAATTTTACTAATTTTATAAAGAAAATTTATATTAATGAGAAATCCAAGTTAGGAAGATAAATAACTAATCAAGAGGGAGTCAATTTAGGACTAAGCAGAAACTCAATTCAAGTTCTAATGGTTGAAGGGATAGAATTGAGGTAAGTAACTTGAATTTATTATCTTCTCCAATTCTTCTAAGCCCAAATGATGAAAGATCGAGTTAATTAGTAAGGGAAGGTGAAATTCATGCTTGGACATGAGTTGTGTTGGGTTAAAGGAGGGATTAATGCAGACACTATATATATATATATATATATATATATATATATATATACATGTAATATGATGATATGGTGCTTAAGTTTTTGATTCAAATATGATACTTAAAATTTCTTAAGACATATTAGCACGTTTTTTCCTTCGATATTTAAACTGCATCATCATTAGAGTTGGATAAAAAAATCGAAAAACCGTTAAATTAATTTTAAAAAATTTATTTGAAATCGACTTTGATAGTTAATCAGTCCAATTGAAAGTGGACATGAATATGAACTTTAATTTCTAAAATTATGATTAATGAACATGAATTTGAATCTAAATGCCCAATTAACCGGTTCGTTAAAAGTTAACCGATTTATATGTAATTTTATACATATATATTGACATAAGAATAATTTTTACATATATTCATATTCTGCCCTAATATTATAAAGTAGATGACTGATAAATTAATATTTTTATAATTTTATTTTAGTGTATTGTTATTAAATTTGATTACTTATATTAATTTCATACTTAAAATTTTTAAGAATTTATATTTTAATTTGATAAATAAATTGGAGTTTTTTATATGAAATTTATTAATCAATAATTAATAGTTAATAGATCATATTTAATGGTTAATCGGTTATCATTTAAGTGGTTGTTAATGGACAGAACTTCAACTTCAATTTTAAAAAATCAACTTTTATGAATTGAATTTAAAAAATAAATTATAAACTGATTAATTAATTTATACACACCCTTAATGATGATACAAAAATCTCAGGCCTAACTATTATCTAATATGGACAATTAGTGAATATTAAATGTATTGACAAAGGAGTGGTTGGGTATTCGCTGTAAGTACACTAATTTAGGTTATTATATTAAAACTAAACAATATGATTTTTTTTCTTTCTCTATCTAAAATTAGAGCAACACACTAGGGCCGATTTCATATGGAGCCACGTGAAACACTAGACAAAAGTAAGAATCCAAATTTTAATTTTTAAGGGAAGAAATTTATTATTGTTCCCACTAAATAATCATTTCCTATACAATTATTAACTATATTAAATTAATTATTAATTTTACTAATTTTATAAAGAAAATTTATATTAATGAGAAATCCAAGTTAGGAAGATAAATAACTAATCGAGAGGGAGTCAATTTAGGACTAAGCAGAAACTCAATACAAGTTCTAATGGTTGAAGGGATAGAATTGAGGTAAGTAACTTGAATTTATTATCTTCTCCAATTCTTCTAAGCCCAAATGATGAAAGATCGAGTTAATTAGTAAGGGAAGGTGAAATTCATCCTTGGACATGAGTTGTGTTGGGTTAAAGGAGGGATTAATGCAGACACTATATATATATATATATATATATATATATATATATATATATATATATATATATATATATATATATATATATATATATATATATATATATATATATAAGCTAGCTTTGTATATTAATTCATGTAATATGATGGTATGGTGCTTAATAAATTACTAATTTAGGGGATATTGGATATTTCTTACCTTTGGTAACTCACGGTGGGTAATTAATTAAATTAAACTGAAAAAAGTGTTTCAAAGAAGGAAAATGATTTGCGTACAAAAAAAAATGTAAAAAACTTATACAAATAGCAAGGATAAAAAATATATGGTAAAAAAGTACTCTAACTAAAATTTTATATTTTAAAATAATTTATTGTTTCTTTAAATATTTATTACTTATTTAGTGAAAATTAAATATTATATAAATCTTACAAAAATAGTAATTTTTTTTTTCAAAATCGGTATCTAAAGTAACTTATATAATTTGTATTAAGTAAGCAAGTAACGGAGACTTATATATTTATGTTTTCTATATTTATATAGATATGCATGGCAAATTTACTAAAAAGTATTATAGGGATAGTTTTAATATATTAGATGTATACATACAAATAGGTTATTGTACATATTAGGAGTTTCAGAGTATTATGGAGTTTAGAATAAATGTTATAAAAGTCTACTATATTTCTTCTTTTCTTATTTATTTATTTGACATTTATATTTATGATATGAAAAAAAGAAATTATGGCGTAATGCACCCATTAATTGAAGTCGTATTATTCTGGTATAAGTCGTGCATGGCATTAGGGTCAATTTACTGATATTATACTAACACCATACAAAGTGATCAATTTTTTGAATAAAGAATTAAATTAATATGAATAAGAATCAAATTTATCAACGTTGTACTAATAACACAAAATAATATGACCAATTTTATGCATTTATAATTAAATTAGTAAAAATAAACGTTAAATTTATCGATATTGTACTGATAACACTATTTAATGTGATCAATTTCATGAATTTATAAGAGAAAATAAATAGAGGGTAATATGGATATTTGAATTCATTCGCACATTTGTTGAACATGAGTTTTTTTTATATTTAATCAAGTCCTTAAAAGAATAGCATAGAATTAGTATAATTAATTGAGATTATTACTATTTGAATTTGGTATAGAAACTGCACAGAATTTGTTTCGGACAGTTTGTCTAAAATAGGGTACGTATAATTAATGCACTGGTGGGAAAAAAAAAAAAAAAAGGAGAACCTGGTTACTTGGATTAATAATAATTTGCGAGAAGTTTCGTCCTTGTAGTCGCCTTTACTATATATATATATTTTATAAAGACTGTTATGTATTTATTTAAAAACCTTTGATTAATTTTTACATGAAAAAAACCTTTGTATTAATTTGAAATTATTTATATGGTTCTCTATAAAATCTTATAATATTTTTTAAAAAACTAATTCAGTATTTTCACCGTTACCTTTAATTAAGATTAACTTCTTCTTCTTCTTCTTCTTCTTCTTCTTCTTATCATTATTATTTTCTTTTTGGAGCAAATATTTATGTTATATTGTTATTCTTTGTTTTGAGCATTTTCTGTCAATATCCCGCCCCCTAGTTGTAGCAGTTTTGTCCATGGCAGTGGGCTCTCACTAGAAAAGGAAAAAGAAGTAGAAGGAAATATCAGAATGGTGAGAATTCCAGAGATAAGCATGGGCATGAATGGCCAGAAAATCCCGAAAATAGGGTTTGGTACAGCTGAATTTCCGTTTGATAAAAACCAAGAAATAGTGAAACAATCAGTACTACAAGCAATCGAAATTGGTTACAGACACTTTGACACAGCAGCTGTTTACCAATCAGAGAAGCCTCTTGGTGATGCCATAGCCGAAGCTTTAAAGCTCGGTCTCATTAAATCACGCCATGAACTCTTTATCACCTCTAAGCTCTTCTCCGCCGACGCTCATTCTCATCTTGTTCTTCCGGCTCTTCAACGGTCTCTCAAGTACGACTTTTCATATTATAGAAAAACGACATAGTCGTTCCGTGGCTTTTGTTAATTTTGAAATTTTGTTTATATGCAGGAATCTTGGATTAGAATATCTTGATTTGTATCTGATTCACTTTCCAGTGAGCTTGAAGCCCGGATCTGGATTTCCATTTAAAGCTGAGGCAGTTGTTGAAATGGATATTGGGTTTGTTTGGAAAGCCATGGAGGAGTGTCAAAGTCTTGGATTCACAAAATCAATTGGAGTTAGTAATTTTACTTGCAAGAAGATTAAGAATTTGCTTGCCATTGCTGCAATACCTCCTGCTGTCCATCAGGTAAAAGTTAGGCAATTACTATATATATTATGGCTAAGAATCAGTTAACGTTAATAAATTAATTTATTGGTCTTGGAATAGATTGAGATGAACCCATGTTGGCATCAGAAGAAGCTGAAGAAATTAGGTGAGGAAAAGGGAATTCATGTAACAGCATACTCTGCAATGGGAGGAAAAGGAGCTCCATGGGGGGGTAATAAAGTCATGGAATCTGAGGTGTTAAAAGAGATTGCCACCGCCAGAGGAAAGACGATGGCTCAGGTACTTAACACGAATTCCTTCCCCTTCAATTATAGATTTCAGGATTAATTTCTTGTTATAAAAGACTTTTAAATATTTGAAAGTAATCGATTTGCTCCCTAGAATTTGTGGATCTATCCTATTAAAATAATATTATAATTGTGCTATGTGCTTGCTCTATCATGAATTCAACATTCACCATTTTATTTTGATTTCATAAATATATTGCAATGATGTACCTATATATATATGACAGTGATTCACCTAACCTTCAATCTTTGGTTATTAATTATAATGAAGGTATGCTTGAGATGGGTTTACGAGCAAGGTGTGAGCATAGTTGTAAAAAGCTCTAAAAAGGAAAGAATGAAAGAGAACTTGGGGATATTTGATTGGGAGCTAAGTGAGGAAGACTTGCAAAAGATAGATCAAATTCCACAAGAAAGAAGCAATAAAGCTCACTGGTTTGTCACAAATGAAGGTCCTTACAAGTCCTTCATGGACCTATGGGATGGAGAAATGTAATGCTTTTTCCTCAATATTCAAAAATATTAACAGACAATTGAAAAATATGCATCAAATATTATCTTAAATTTATAAAAGTGACAATTTACTAAAATAAAATTTTGTTTTAAAAAATGACAATTTGATGGAAAGCAAAAAATATCATATTAGAAATATGAGAGCATTTTAATTTAATTGAATAAATTATAATTTATTGAGAAAAGTATATTGGCGAATCCATAACTTTAGACAAGCATTTATAATTGATATTGAAGAAAGTGCACAATTATATATTATTTATGGTGGCGGTAGTCTGGTGGTGGTGGTGGTGGTGGTGATGGAGGCGATGGTGTAGGGACAATGGTTGTAATGGCGGTAACGGCGGTGGTGGCAACTGTGGATGTGGTGTAGCGGTGGTCATGGCAGCGACGGTGTGGTGGTGGTCATGGCAGCAACAGTGATGTCAAAGTGTGATAGATAATGAAAATGCTAGAGATCCAGCCACAACGCAAACAAATGATGGAAAATTTTTTTCTAATACAATTTATACCGTATTACACAAATCTAGTGGTTCATGGTATATTAAATTATACATAGTATTAAGTATAAGAAACCTTATCATGTATTATATTATTGTCACATTAATTTTTAAAAATTTTACCAAATGTTGTATTTAGGTATCTTATCAAAGTTTTAGATCTATGTTTTAAGATTTAAATGGCTTTAAAATCACCTAATTATGAGATCTTTATGCTGAGATAAGGCTAAAACACTTTAAACTGCTTTAAGTTTTTAAAATTGATTTTCTCATTTTGCTATTGTTTAAAAGAGATAAAGGGATAGAGTCCGAAAAAAAAAGCTATTTTAAAAATCTTAAAAACCAAGAAAAGCTTAGTACTTCCAATCCTTATCTATTTATGTGAAACCATTTTCTCATTAGGTAACTCTGATCAGGAGTCACCTCAGGATCCAGTGCCTATAAGGAGTCATACCCCAATCGGTTTATCATTTTTAAATCTAAATATCCCATTTTGTCAACAGAGTGTCTCTACACATTTGTTTTTCTATGTTTTAGCTTTTTAATGAATCAAAAATCACTTGATTTGGATTTGTAGATTAGAATTTATGGCCAAAATACTGATGACTACTAGAAAAGTTTTAGGGATAGAATTGATGCTCTGACTTTGAAAAATTACTAGGAAAAATAGGTTTAGAATTAGGATATCTCTTCATTAAAGTTACTCCAAAATAAGTCTAGTTTCTATAAAAATTATATTTATCTCAATAGGAGGTCTATGAATGGAATTATGCCTGAATTACTACATACTAGTTCAGGTGCAGGGACATATTCAAGTCAGCTATGTTCAAACCTAATTTTGAGAATCTTAAGGACCGAACTAGGTTTAGGTGTCTTACCAAAGTTTTAGATCTATATTTTAAGATTTAAATAGCTTTAAAATCACCAAATTATGAGATTTTTAGGCTGAGAGAAGGCCAAAACACTCCAAACTGCTCTAAGTTTTTAAAATCGATTTTCTCATTTTGGCATTGTTTAAAAAGGAAAAAGGGATAGAGCCCGTAAAAAAAGCTATTTTGAAAATCTTAAAAACCTAGAAAAGCATAGCACTTCCAACCTTGTCTATTTATGTAAAATCATTTTTTCATTAGTTAACTCTGATCAGAAGTCACTTCAGGATCCAGTGCCTACAAGGAGTCGTGCCCCAATCGGTTCTGTCACTCTCTCTTTTTTTATTATTTTTCATTTATGGTTATTTTTATTTAATTATTACTTTATTTATTTAATTTTGGTATTTTGTTGATTTTGGTTGTATTTTTTTTTTGAGATGTAATAGGCAATGATAAAATGATTTTTTGCACATTAAATGGAAAATTCACTTGAAAGTTATTTTTGTTAATTAAATTGGATTTTTTTGAATAAATGGACTAATGTCCAATTTAGATCCAAAACCCCACCATAAAAAGAGAGCCTCATTTTTTCAAAAATGGGATCACTCATCCCCTTTTTTCCATCAAAGTTGAACAAAGCCTATCTACTCTTTTGTGAAAAATCATGCATGAGGGAACCAAAGTTCCCAAAATTCAATTAACCCCTAATTTTTTATGCCATTTCATCTTGTACATCATTCTTCTTTTATTGGATGATTTGCTTATGTAATAACTTAAGTAGGAATTTTGTTTATTTACCTTTTTCCTACGTGGTTGGAGTGTTTATTTTTTACAATACATCGTGTGAGAAGGAAATTAGTGGATTAATATTTAAAATTCAACTATAAAATAACACTTAACTGAGGTGCCAAGTAAGAGTGATATTCCAAATATTGTTGTCTCTTTAGGCATCAAAAGGTCGAAATTTATTTTTCAATATCCTATTGGATGGCAACTCCATGACATCTACCTCTTTAAGCCCACATTTAGGGATGGTCGCTGGACGGGAAGGGGTCGGGGAATGGCTCCTCACCTATTGCCCCATGTAGGGGCAGGGTTATTCCCTATAGTATTTCGAGGGAAAATTTTTCACCCTCCTCATCCCCGAGGGGATCCCCATCCCCATATAAAAATATTTTATTTTTTTAAAAAAATCTAATTATAACTAAAATATAGTATTTAATAATTAATTGTAATTAAAATATAACATTTAATAATTAAAAAATATAAATTCAATTACAAATCAAATTAATATAAATTTTAACAATTGATAGAATTAAAATTAAATATAATTTAAAACTAAATTATATAAATATAATTAAATTTTTTTTATTAAATTTCAGGGGCAAAAATATTTTGGGATGGGGACCACCCATCCTTGTCCCGAATTCTAAGTCGAAGAATATTTTTTCCCCATCTCTGCCTTCACGAGGGAAATTTTCAAAAATTTCCTGCCCCATTCGGGGTGGTTTCCTGCTATGAACGGAGATTTCCCATCCCATGATCATCTCTACCCATATTGGATGCCTTCATAGATTGACCATCAATAATAGATTAGGTCTAACCCTTTTTATTACAAAGTGGCTGGTTTATGATTAATAGTGAGCCTCATCTGATCTTGAACCTTAAAAGTGGACCTCTAATAACCCAATCAGATATGAGTAAGCTCCGTTGTGCATCACACATCAATCAATGATTACGAAAGCTTTACTGAAGATGCACTGCCACTACTGATATAAAGTTTAGAGCACCAGAGATCTGCCACCAATGGTCAGATGCCTTGGCATGGCATCACTTATTCGAAATCTTTACTTGAAGATCTTTACCTTTTCAACTCTGATCTTCTTTTTGCCAATAAATGAGGATGGTCAATAGGCATAGGGAGGAGCGTTTGGTCATTAGGAGTCCAACAGTAGTGCATATGTCACCATCCGATGCCAATGCTAGTAAAAAAATAGGAGAAGATTTTGATTTTTAAATGAAAGAAGAAGCGGAGATTTGTCAGGTGGAAGGCAACTAATTAGAGAGAAGAGGACATCGACAAGGCTAGCTGTTGCGGTGAGGAGGAGGAATCGCGCTATCACCGGTGGTGGTGTGGAGTCTAAGCGGTAATGGTGAGGAGTACGTGTTTCCTTTTTGTCTTTCTTTCCTCCCATCTGCCTTTTTTTTTCTTCTTCTTTTTTTAAGCCCTAGTAATTTAGTTTTTTCTAGCAAATTCTAGAACCTAAATAAAAATTTATTTTATTTATTATTTTACTCATACATGTATGTATTTTTTATTATTATTATTATCATTATTATTATTATTATTATTATTATTATTATTATTATTATTATTATTATTATTATTATTATTATTATTATTATTATTATTATTATTATTATTATTATTTACCATCTCAAAATCCCTAATTTCTTTTGATTGAAAATTGCTATTAACAAACTCAAAATTTTGGGCATTACAGTAGGTTAATACACTTATATATAAACACATATGATTAAAACTCATTTCAATAAAAAATAAGGACAATTCCACCCAAAAATTTTACAAAATTATTTAAAATTTTTTAAAGGCACAAAAAACATTTTTCTAGAAAAATTTATGCTTGAAAAAAAAATATATATTCTGGTTTTCAAAAAATTTACTAAAATATACCAAAAATTAAAAAAATTGTAAAATTTAATTAAATAAATTACGTTGATTTGGTGGTCAGAGAAGCCCTCACGCGCCGTTAAGGGGTGGCTCATGCGTTGCATCTGGTTGTAGCGATGTTGCATGATCCGATTGGGGCCATCTGTTTCCAAGTTAGTCCTCAAATCAAAATGTCGCAAGCTAGGATAAGTACATATGGCTCAGATGTGGCCTACTACATCCACGTGGCATGGCCAAAGTCTATCACATGGTAGTCCACGACTAGGTCGCATGGTGCCTATGTGGCACCCTATAGACTACCATAACCATGTGGTGTGGCCACAATCTAGCATGTGGCGTATAATGGTTAGGCCATTTATGATGGAATATGACATGGTATGATAATCATGATAGTACAGCGGAAAAACAAAAATTTGATCATACATACCATACATATCCAAAGATAGGAACGAAAACATGCAATTTTAGGATTTTGAAACTTACAATAGATGATGCCTTTTATTCTTTGATTTTGTGATGTCCAGCAACCAAGATGCCTTTATCCACCTTAAATCTCGATCACCAATGCCAAGGAATAGCCTTTTGCGCCACTCCCTCTATTCTCACACACACAATTTGTAACACCCTTACTGAACAGTCTGACTGAGCATGAGATAACCTGAAATTTTTTTTTTTTACTCTATCTACTACAGACTTGCCCAACATGCAATACTTATAAATTAACTACATTGAGTTATCTATATTCTCCAATTAACCAACTTTCAAATAAAAATTCGGCAATATAACGCCTAAAAACTTAACTAACCCACCTGCAAATCAGACAATTCCTCAGCCCTTCAAGGGCACCACAAACATAACTAATACATCTCATACATCCATTCTCATTAGTTTCTTTTTACATGTCATCAGATAATTCAATTTTATAACTAATACTCTTAAACAGCTATAAAACTTTAATATTCATAAGCAAATTTACATGTACATTAATGCCTCACTACATCTGTGACCCTCAACATGAAATTTTTTTTGAAACTAGAGCTCTTCTTCTACTGATTGAACCGAAGCAGCTGTCTAACCAAAGACCAGCCTATCCTGTACCTACACGGATAACAAAACCCGTGCTAAGCTATAAAGCTTAGTGGGGAACAAAGTATTCTAAACATAATCTCTTAAAAACATAATATCAATTATGCTAGTGCAATGTTGAAAATACTTCTACCAAAACCTTCAATTACCCTAGATGCCAAATTCTTATATTCAACAATAAATCACAAATATAAGTAACAGAACATCTTACTGACATGGTCAATAAAACTTAATAATGCAGTAGACAATGCATCATTCAATATTACCATAAAAGACATCGGTATATTTCTTTCATATATTTACATCATTTAAAACATATCATGCATTCAAAATTCACTTTCATGTAATCATTAAATACTTTTAACAAGATGAACAATATAATACTTAACACGATAGTGTGCCATTTGTTATGTACTTGATCGATACAAAGGGATATTCATTCTTATACATATAGATACATAAGGCTTATATAGAATTTACGAATCACATGCTCATCAATATTTTAACTTGCAATTTAATATCCATTTGATGTACTTATACAAGAGGATAATTCTTATGCATATTCGTTCTGAATTATAACATTTCTTATCTTCTATACTTTTCAACTTATTTTCATATTAATGCCCCTAGAACAGTACCAACAGAAATACTCAGACTGGATATACGGGATATGGACCCCTACGGGTCACAACAGAATGAGAAATGACCTCTAGAATCATCCCTCATATAACATATGAACATATGATAGTACGTATAATATATTTACTATGGAGATCAACGATCCAACCATAGTAAAGCAAGTCGCCATGACTTGCACCGCGGTATAGAATCCCTATGGCTAGCCAATTATATCCTGAGCTAGTTTTTACTGCCAGACTATTTTCTAAGGGCGCAAAAGATAACTTTCATTCAGTACATTTATCATCAGTTCAATCCAGATAATACAATTATTCAGAACATTCACTTAAGTCAGGAATTATTCCACAATAATTCAGCAAATTATCTTTAAAACGGTTTTCAGTCATCAGAGAAGTCTATTTTATACATATTCTTTCAATTTATTTTAAACAATCTATTAATCATATATGAACAATACGTGTACTAGTCATGATAGTTTATACCTTACTAAACTATTTTCATGAGAATGAAATTATATATAATCACACCCATCGTGAGTACCTAAAACAGCATGTAAACTCATAATCATTTCAGAAGAACGTACCTGCATGGCCCATCGTGATCATCTCTTTTAAACCTTTGTACTTATTATATCATTACCAAACATAATAATATGGTCATAATATGTCTTAAAAAGCTATACTAAAAATGACAAACAGAAGAATATTACTTATTACAGCATGAGATTATAACTAGCATTTTAAAACAATTAAGGTGTGATTCACAGCCTTAACAGAGTTACTCCTATCAATAAAATCTTCAACAGCATCTACTTATTTCAATTCAATTTCTTTCACAACTACTCTGACTCTAAGTTTTGGCTTCATCAATTATACTCATATTCATTCATATTAGTTGATTTAGCTATATAAGTTCAATCGTTAACTTAACGGTCAAAAACTATACTATTACGTTGAAGATCCAAACATGAAGTTCCATTATGATTTGGTTAAACTCCTATTTCAAATTTTAACCCCAACTAGGCAAGACCTAGAACAGTGATCAGTACACTACCCTATTAATTTTATCAAGAATATAAGAAGTAAACCATTAACACATACTTTAATTAAATTATTTAATTTATAACATAAACAGAAGCCCAACATCAAACATCCGTGAAAACTATATTCATAACTTCCAACTCTTTTTCTTTTTACAGACTGGTTAAGAAGCCTAGAGAGGAATTAAGATATCCCAGAAAAAAACCTCGTATACTGGACTAAGTAGCTAGCCAAAGATTGTACTAACTTATATTCAGTTTTATTCAGTATCCTCATTTCACAATACAGACATGAGAGGCAATTAGCCAAAGTCGTTTTAAAAGCATGAAGAAGCCAATAAAAACAAGACAGCTTTGATCAGTAGGAACCAGCGACAATTAATTTCAACTCACTATTGTTCACTTTTATTTTTTTCGCTTATCCAACTCCAGTTGTTGAAACTATAATTTATTTTATATTATTACAATTCCAATATTATCTTGTATATTAAGAACTCAAAGGTATACACTTTCATAGCCACTCAAAATTCCTTCACTACTAGATATCTGTGGATTCTCTAAGTCAAGGATTAGACTTCAAAACTAACAAGTTTGATGGCTAGCAACCTACCACCAAGCATATTGTGAGTACCCGTATAAATGGAACTTTATCATGAAATTCAATATTACATATTCCATTCCACCAAGAGAAACTACTTTAATAAAACAAATAAGAACTTATGTTTCCCTTGTTATGCTACTTTCTCTAAAGCTTGAAAATTCGCTTGACACATTCAAGATTTCACAATGACTTGCACTCAAACTTTATCAGAAAAGACCAACCAAGAAATCCACAGTCAGGTATATCAAACTCATGTATACCAATTTAAAGTCATTTCGAAGACATTTACATATTTAACCAAGACAGTACACATAATTAAACTTTCAACCTTATTCAGGGCAAATATGTGCTCACAAACACTGTAACTCCTTTACTCTTTCAGAGGTTAATCAAGTTTTCTTATAACAACCTCAATATATACAAAGCTAATATAAACCTAATTCCCATATCATAATCATATTTCAATTTATACCAATCAAACATATATATTATCTTCTTTATAGTCTATATTAGAGGTTTAGCTTTCTTTCCATTTCAAGCTGTATATATATCTATATACATATAACTTTGGTTTATTAAAATCTACTAAAATAACACATGCATATCAAGATTTCAAGTACCCACACCTTAGAGTCGAAGGCCAAAATACTCCCTCCATTCTGCCTGTTCGGAGCCTCGCCGGAGACTCGTCGAAGCGCCGAGCCTGAAGCCAGAGTCGCCGGTAGCATTCTGGTGGTCTTCACGTGCCTCACCACTGTCTCAAGTCGTCAGAAAACCACCTAAAATCACCGGCTGGCACGTGCTCCGATCTGCACTTCGCCGGCGAGTGGGAACAATCGGAGGGTACCGAAAGATCCGCCTCAGCCTCGTGATCTCGCCGGTGTTGTCAGCTCCCTCAACCGGCGTCAAGAACTACCGAAAAAAGAGAAAGAAGCGAAGGAGATGATGGGGAAAAACGGAAGAAGACGGAGCGCGGTTGTGGGGGAAAGAGATGAACGGAGGACGACGACGGCGATCGGAGCCTCCTCGCCGGTGTCGTGGACAACGGCCAGCCGACGGCACCCAAGCCACCACCGCCTTGCTCCTTCCTCCTCCCTCTCCCTCCCGATTTCTCTCCCTTTCTTTGTTTGTTTTTTTTTCTTTCTTTTTATAATACTAATAATAATAAAAATACTCATAATAATACTAAAGAATTTTACCCATAAATTCTCTTTCTTCTTTTAAATATCAACCACACAATTTTTCTTTTAAAATCTTACCCTTTTAACATTATTATTAATATATATATATATTAACTTCCATATGTTTTAATTAACCATTGATAAATTAAAACCCGAAAACATAACAATCCAAATTTATTTTTGGGACGCTACACAATTACACCGTCGGCTTAAAAACGAGATTGCTAGATCTCTTTTTCGGTATTGTGTAAAGATTATAGTTTGAAGCTACAAAACTTGATTTTGTACTTCTTTAGATTGCTATTACTGCTCAATAACACAAGAGAATGAGGAACAATCCTTTCTCCTTGTGAAAAATTGAACAAAAGAATTAAGAGAGAGAGAGTCACTATTTACGAGTTACTATTCATGCCACAAAAAAATTAGGTTTAGGGTTTTATTTCTTTTAATATATATGCTTATCCTTTGGCAAGTCATTAATCTGAATTCAACTATCCTAAGATAATTAATTCAAACTCTATCACTTCCTAAAGATAAGTAATATATTTTGAATTAAACTCCTTTGAATTTAAATTCAAATTTGAAATAAAATATAAGACATTTAAATAAATGAAATCACTTAATTAAATATATAAGTGATTTAATTTAATTTAAATTCCTTTAGGCTTTAATATTCAATTAACTTAATTAACACAAGATAATTAATTAATTGAAATTAAACCTTATGGGCTGAATTTCTCTCTCTCATGGATCAAAGCCCAATAGCAATATTATAACCCATTACATACATTAATTTGACTTTAATTAAAAGCCCAAATTAATGTCCAATACTTAATTTAAATATTTTAAGCCCAATGCTTTGTGTGCGATCCTATAGGTCCATTTAATGTTGGCAATGAATTAATAAATTAATTCAAAGGCTATATATATTCTCTAGCAAGATATTATAGCATTCCAAATTAAATGAAAATGCATATGGCATTTGGTGACCTAATGCAATTTCGCATAGTCCCTTACCCATAAATATCAGAATTAATATAAGGCATGGAACTAGTCATCCTTATATACATTAATTCATTTCTTGATATTCCAGTGACACTGAACTCTCAGATAAATAATGATTACTCATTATTTCATCTCGGTATGGCCATACACTTCTCAGTTCACTGATCAAATGGCCGGTGATATTTTTCTCTCTTATCGAGAGGGGTAATCACTTCACTTCTCTCATGCTCTCTAACATGAATCAGTGCATCCCCAATCATACCCGTACTTGTCACTCTGTTACGAGCACGTTAGGTGTATGTCAAAGTACACAGTAATTCATAAAGAGTTTCATAGAGATTTCAGGTCTAAGAACTCCGATACAAAACTTGCATATGAGAAACACTTATGACTTGTACCATGTAGTGTTCTCATGAGCGGATCGAATCCAGATACCATGTTCTTTAACATGTATCTATGATCTCTGATTGACACTCTTGTCCTAATGATCCGTAAGACAGAACTCATAAGATCAGAGAGAGCATACCAGTCTTAATTCATTTGTTATTCCCATAACAATGACTGACTAGGGATATTTAGAATGATGTCTCATTTGTTTCAAGGTCTTACAATCCATGTGCCTCACACATGATAACTTAAACCGAAACAACACTCTTGGATAGTTTTATCAATTGATATGCACAGGAATACAAAGGATAAAACAAATGCCTCATTTTATTAATTTCAAGTGTTTCATTACAATGTATTGGGGCTAGGGCTTACACTAACAATTTAGCTGTCATGTGGCTTTCAAGATACATATCATTAACACATAGCATGACCATAGTCAGCCATGTGCCATATGTCAAAGTGACATAACACTCTAACACATGTTAAGGACATGTGGCACGACCTCTGTCATCCACGTGTTGCCTTCTCATTGAGCTACGTGTCAGTATGACATAGCATATTAACATTTAGCAAGCATATGTAGGACTTGCGCCCTGTCATGTGGTGGCGCATACACCTCATGCGCTATATTGCCGTCATTTTTTGGCCCTTGAACTTCGGTTGGTAGGGGATTTTTAGGATCTGTGATCATGATGGTGAGGTCAAAAATTTAAAATCTCAATTTTATTTTAGCATTTCAGATAATTATTTCTCTCAATTTTTGGTGTACATATATGCAAAATAAAAAAATATACGTACAAATATATATGTAAAAAAACAAATTTTTAAGGGTTTCAAGCATCCTATTTTGATCTATCAATTTACACATAATTGTTAGATCAATATTAAACATGCCAGGACGCATAAACAAGGACTCTGATACTAATGTTGGGAAAAATATGCTTACAAAGACACATGAAAAATAATAAATAATAGGAAACATATTTAGCTCTTGTAGTGTAGAAACTTTTGAGAAAGCGAAAGCACAAGATCTTAGTTTTGCATCACTAGTTACGCCTTTAATCACAAGCTATTATGCCAAAAAAATACAATAAATCTATGGTCTAAAAGTTGCTTAAAGATATAGAGAAAACAAAGTATGAGAACAAGATATTTTGTAGGTAAATTAGAGTCGACAAAATAAGTAATCTCAAATAGGTTTTTTGATCCTCTATTTATAGAGGTTTACTAGAGTCATAACCCTAATAGAATTTTGATTCCTTTTTGGATTAAAATTAGATAATTTTAAACTGATTAAGATAAAAATAAATAGAGTTATAGACGTATCTAAACTCTATTATAACTTGAAGTAAGATTTACCAACATTTACTATTTCTTATATGGAAAGTATGATATTGGTGTATAAATGAAGTTTGGATTTTAACTTTAGTTTAAATTATGAATATATTGTCATAAAATTTTATTCTTGATTTAATTTTTTAATGAGTAAAGTCTTTATTTTTTATTCATTTATAGTTTTTAATTTATTTTGTTTCATATGCATTACTGATAAATCACAATTTTTCATAAGAAAGAGATGAGTCCTTGTATAGAAAATATGGAGAATCTCAACGAGCTGGATGGCGAGTTTCGATCGTACTATGAAGGATAAATCTTGTAAAAGGTGTTGGTCTGATTGTTCGGATTTTAGGACTCTGATACTTAAGTTAGCAATTGGAAGAAAAGCTTTTAGAGAGAGAATATATATATAGAGAGAAAAAGTTTGATTTCTATAGAGATAAACCTGCTATTTATAATGCCCGAGGAAGTTAAACGGTATTCTTGAATAGTTTTTCTACTCTTAAGTAGGCATAACCTACTGTATAGGCAATGATGACTTTGATAGTGGCATATGTCAAACAGCTTTATTGTATCAGAGTAATCACGTCTGATCGCACGGCCTTATTTTCTATGCCCTTTAGCTGATTGGCCAAGGAAGGCATTTGCTGGGCTTTTAGATCATGGACCTCTTGTTAATAAGCCTTATAGCTTTGATTTTTTAGAGTGTTATCATTTATCCCCCTTCAAACAGTTCAATCATTTTTAGAAAAGATCAAAGATTTTAGGTTCTGATGCTTCTACAACGATCGTTTAGCAGTTTAGTGATGGGATCCTTTAGTTTTTGAGAAATTAAATTTGTTTACATCGATAATTAGTCGGGAAAGTGAATCATCAGTTGAAAGACTGGAATTTTAATTGCTTTGACTGCAATGTTCATCGATTGAGAAAGTAAGACTTTAATCATAAGATTAGGATAACTATTTCAATTGAAATACATGTTGATCGAGAAAGTAAGGCTTTTAATTACTTTGATCGGGATGTACATCGATCAAGAAAATAAAACCTTTAATTACTTTGATTGGGATGTACGTTGATTGAGAAAATAAAATTTTAATTACTTCGATCAAGAAATAAAACTTTTAATTACTTCGATCGGGAATGTACGTCGATCGAAAAAATAAAATTTTTAATTACTTCAATAGGGATGTTACATTGATCGAGAAATAAAACTTTTAATTACTTCGATTGGGATGTTACATCGATCGAGAAATAAAACTTTTAATTACTTCATTGGGATGTACGTTGATCGAAAACATAAAAATTTTTAATTACTTCAATCAGGATATTAAATCGATCGAGAAATAAAACTTTTAATTACTTTAATAGGGATGTTACATCGATCGAGATTTTTTCTTATCTTGCGAAGAATTTTATAGACACGAATTATTTTCAAAATTTGTTATTTTAACCTGTTTGTCTTATGCTTTTGTGATTTTGTATGGCCTTTTCTTAGCTTAGGCTTCTCAATGTTTTGATCTTTTTGCTTTTCCTATTGCATTTTATAATTTCCACAAGTTATTTATTTACGAAGTTAAAAGTTACCTGCAAGCATTGCAGACCATTCTTGCTTATCTTGTTTGATAGCGGTCATTCAGATTGTCACGTCATTCCTTTCTCCATGTCGCTTTGAAAGTGGTGACTCGAAAAGGTGCTTCGTTTTGTTGCTTCATCTTTTGCACTTTAATTATTACGCCTTTTACTCCTTCATTAAATAGCAAAGCTACGTGGCCTTTCTTAGTTAAAGATGAGGAACACTATAAATGGGTGTGTCTTCTCTTTCCTTGCCCTACCATTTCCTAAGATTTGTTTGAAGTTGCATTCTCCCTCATTTTTTCTTCTTCTTGGCATTTTTCCTCATGGAATCGCCTTATCATTCTTCCTATTTTCATTTCCATTTTAGGAAAACGAATGAATTACTAGGTGCTTTCCTAGTAGCGCATGGCCTATAGTAGTAGGCTATGCGTTTTCCACCCTCATTTGCTACTTCCTTCTCTCAGCCCTAGACTTCTGATAGTGGTGGATATATCTTTTTGCTTGTCTCTCCATTTTCCCGATGCTACTCTAATAAAGTGAAGTTACAAGACTAGAAGAGGTCTTGCTGTAGTGGAGTTATGGATTCATTGCTCTTCCTTCTTTTTTTTTTCTTAGAAGAGCTCTGCATCTCCTATATTATTAACTTTGTAAATTTGAAGGTTGAATAAATTATATTTTTGTGTAATTTTATCCTATCCTTTTCTTTTTATTTTGTTTCATATTGCTAAAAATTGAAAATGAAAGATATTATAATTTGAATTTATCTTTATCATTCGATATATTTGCTTTGATTAGGTTGATTGCTTTGATCTGTAATTATATTCTTCCTTGATGTTGATAATTGGACTGTCGCTTTGATCGGCTAGCTATTTTGACTTTGTTTTGAGCAAAAAAGCTCTTTATCCATATATTTTATTTTTAATGAACTTCATTCTTTGTATACTTTTCGTATCGTATAGTTTTTTACCCTACTTCTTTATCTGTCTCATGATATATTTGAAAGACTAAGTGAAGAGGTATTGTTAAAACCTATGGATGAAATATTATAATCCAAATGATACTTATCTTATGAAGATGCAAATTTATTCCGATTGGTTTAGTTTCCCAAAACCTATGCATTTCATCCTATATCATTAGTAGGTTCAGAGCATGCTTTATTTTGACTGGTTGGTCAAAGCCTTGACGTTTTTGCTGCCAACTTTCTACATCTGCTTTGATATTCGATTATCACTTTCCTAATACTTGTGTTTGATCACATCTTTTGCAGATGTCTTTTAACCACATCCCTTGGAAAACAACGCTGATTAAGTGCCCTTTATGGCTTCTTGGATTTTTGAGCTTTTATAAGGACTATAAATTTTTTTGACTCCTCATTTATTGGGATATCCACGTGTACCTTCAGATTCTTATAAATTGAGCTGATTTTGTGTTTTATCTATTCTTTTTTACTTATCTCCTTCTCTTCTTTCTTGCTCTTACTTCTCTCATGGAGCCTCTTAATTTTCTCTTTCCTTGATTTGATATTGCAATTTTAGAAAGATGAATAAATGGTAGGGTAATTCCCTATCTTGGCATCACCTATCATATTAAGTGATGCATTTTTTTATCTTTATTTGCTTCCTTCATTCTCATTTCCTCAAGCAATGACTTATCTTTTTCTATTTTTCAGGTTTCGATGTGCCACAAGTGGGAGATATTTGCAACATCTTGAAGGTTGAGGAAGAACAGTGGCAACCAACAGTAGACATAAGATTATGATTTTTTTTTGTAAACTTCAAATGTAATATTGTGGAAAGAGCTTTAATAAACTTTATTTCTTCGCTTATTACTTTATTATTTGTAATATATATATATATATATATATATATGTTTACTGGATCGATTGAAAAATATCAGTCAAGCAAAGTTAAGAAAAACAATTTTGATGAGTAATTTTTTCATTGATCTTTCGATCTGTTTTAATAAGCATTCGTCGATCTTTTGATTGGATTGATATCAAATTTTTATCGATCTTTTGATCGAGATAATGACAAATTTTCCTTGACCTGCTAAGTCTGATCCTATTTTATCAACCCAAAATCTATGAAGCGGCGCACTTTGAAAACCTTATTTACTTCTATGGTCGTACTTTTTAAGATTTTTCATTGGATTGGGCTTCTTTTTCCTACATTGTAGGATTCCACTAACGAGAAGAAGAAGTTTTAAAGGTTTTCTTCACCTCTTTTTCTCCTTTCCTATCCAGTTGTTTTCATCCACGGAATGTTATTTCTCAATTGTCTTTGGGATCCAACAATCATTTCGATTGTAATAATCAAATCCCTCGATCAACCCTACTTGAATGCTTGGATGAGGGAGACCATTTTACGATCTTTCTCCGCCTTTCTACGAGTGGTAATTATTTAACATTGAGTTTGAATTCCTCCTCTTCTATCTTTGATCCAATCGAGAATAGAAAAAAGTCCCCTGCTTGCCTGAATTTTTTCTCTTCCTTTCTTTTAATCGAATTTCCAGCTTTCTCCCTTTGACTTTTACTAAAGGGATGAGCTAGTAAGGCAGATACATTAGCATTTATATTTTGGATTACTAAAGCATATAGAGGTGATTCTTTGTTCTTCCTACATCTTTGTCATAGGAGGACTATGAGGATTTAAGCCTTGATGCATAATATCGATGAGGGGGAATATTTCATCCTTCTTCAATCTTAGCAGGGGTAATTTCATTTTCCTTTGATATTAGTTTTGCTTTTTTGATTGGCTCTATTACTTATAGGGAAAGATCCTTTCAAGATGACCCTTCGACCGTAGAACTTGGGCCATGAGATCAGTCCTTTTCTTTGGTATAAAAAGAGGGGCGACCTTCATCTGATTTATTCTGGAGATAAGGAGGGGGCAACCATTTTATCTCTCCCAGTATTTTTTCCAGTAGGCTAGTTCTAAGAATCTCCAATGTTTGCTGCATAGTATCTAGAAAGGAAGAAATTTTGCTTCATTTCGATCCTAACACATAATTTTTTACATTCTTTTAGTCTCGAATTTCATTCTTATAATAAATTGCCTTTCATGTAGTCTCAAAGATTTTCATGGTGCATTTTTTTAGTTGCGAATCCATATTTTTCCACGAATGCAAGCGAACATTGTTGCTCAACCGTCATCTCTCAACAAAAGCACCAAATGATAAATCATATTTTTTCATAAGGAAGAGATATTCCTTATATAGAAAAGATGGAGAATCTCGACATGCTGGGTGGCGAGTTCCAATCGGACTATGAAGGATAAATCCTGTAAAAGTTGCTGATCCAATTATCCGAGCGTTAGCACTCCGATGCTTAAGTTAGCAATTGGGAGAGAAGCTTTTACAAAGAGAGAGTGTAAAGACTATACTAGATAATCCTGATTATTGCTACTAATTACATTCATTAATCCTGTGAGTTATCTGTTATCGATGTATATGTGAGCATACATACATTCATACTATATCAGTCATATATGATTGAGGGTGATACTTTCACAAGCTATTAGAGATTATTTCCATAACTGAATAATTACACACCTTTAAATATAAATTTATCTTTATCTAACCAAGATATGCAAAATTAATCTCATACGTTAAAATGTTCTTCTTATACTGATGTTGACTTAGGAGATTGTTGGCTTTGTCCCTGAACAAAAGTTTTACCCTGCAAACCTACATGGACAAACACCCGTGCTAAGCTATAAAGCTTAGTGGAAAACAAACTAATATAATGATAACCACTCACAGTGGTTATCACCAAGCACGCAACCATAATATAACATAAATTTCATATACTTCATTAATAAAGAACAAAGTAATAATAAATGAATATAATGCACTATTGAAAGGAATGACTGTTTCATTCAATCATAGCATAAGAGATTATAAACTGTATATGCACAACATTCATCTTATAAATTTGTGCCTGCTTCATTTCCTGTGGGTGTGAATAACGGGTGCTGTGGATACCATAAGGTATCAAATCTATGAATACCTGAAGGTATTAAATCTATGGACCCATTGGGTCAGAACTATGGTCTCGTTTAGAGACAACCTGTGGACTCATAAGAGTCAGACTATAGCAGCTGCGACTGTAACCCTATAGGCATGCCTATCTATCCACAATCAAGTCTTTATGTGCAGGCATAATGAATCATATCTCATATTGTGAAATCATATTACTATAATTTAATTTAACATCAATAAATGAGAAGTACTATAATACTATGCATTGTTACTTTCATAGGAAAAACAGTAATCATTGCACTATAGTTTTATTAAAGTAAACACATACTTTCTATACTTTGAACTTGATTAATAAAATCTTGAACTTCTATCTTTAAATAAACCTTTTATTTTAAAAAGGAGTATATTACTATATCCTTGCAATTTAGGATGATCATAAGATTAGGAAGGGCTTAGAAAAGTTTATACCTCAAAGGGAGTCAAAGAAATACAAGTATCAAAATACAGGGAAGGGTCAGGTTACTAACAATTCCTGGTAACCGTGAGCTAGAACTCGTAATATGGGTCACGGTTACTACAAATTTTCTAGTAACCGTGAGCTATGATGTTCTTTGGTTCTGGACTAAACATGAACTACCTCACGGTTACCAATTTCAGGGTAGTAACCGTGAAGTAGGGTTATGGACTCGGGTCACAGTTACTATGGATTCTGTAGTAACCGTGAGATAGCATGGGTTTTGCTTCTGGACCAAAAGCTCACTACCTCATGGTTACTAAGCCGAGGGTAGTAACCGTGAAGTAATGCTACGAGGATGGGTCACGGTTACTATGAAACCTTAGTAACCGTGAGCCAGGACATACTTTTGGTCTGGACTGAAGATTTAGGCACCTCACGGTTACTATGATATTCATGGTAACCATGAGCCCTAAACCACCTCGAGACCGATTTCCAGTCTCAAATTCTATCCCATTTTTGACCTATAAAACATCAGTTCCAGCCAAAATAGCCTTCAACAAAGTTATAGACCTATTTTTCTAGTTTCTAAAACACTAAAAATCATTTCAATAGGACCTGTAAATCTTTAGATATTCAGGAAACAACCACAGACTATTCATGAAGATAGAATAACAACCACAATCAGATTGCAATACCTATTTTCACTATCATGCAGTGAAAATCAAATTTTGGTTTCTTCTAACAAAATCAAGATATACAAATCTAGTTTCTATAACAACTAGAATTTCATCATTTGGACATCTATAGCTCAAGATATGAGCAAAAGAGTACCAACTGGTCTTTTGATCTTTAAAAATAGATTTTTCATATCATGTAACAAAGTTTATGTTTTTCATCTCTAAGCCACTTCCAAGCTCAAAATCAACCATAAAACACATGAGAGAAGTAATCAAGATCTCTCTCATGACAAACCATCAAATATACACATATAAAACATAAGTTCCCATACCTTGTTAAGCTCCAAGTTTCCTTTAACCTTGAGTAGCCTCTTTCCCCTTTTTCTTGCTTGTTTCACCTTCTATAAAATAAGACACTTCTATGAAAATCCATTAAGCAATTAATTAAAAGCACACATCAAAGAAGAAACAAGTTACCTTAACACCAAAATCCAAGTAAATCTTTCTCTTTTTCCTTACCCCAACTCAAAGAAATCTAGAGAGAAAGAGGATGAGAGAGAGTTTAGGGTTAGAGAGAGGGGTTGAAGATGAAGAGTGAAGACCAAGGGTGGTCGGCCATCTCTCCATCAAAAATATCCTCTTCACTTTTCTTTTCAATTGGTCCAAATGCCATTTTCAAGCAAAAATTGCTATTTGGTCCTTTAAATTACTTTATTTCAAATTCTACCCCAAAACTTACCCTTTAGCTATGCAATTAGGTCCTTCTCTATACATTTATACTTAATTAAACATAGTCACTAATAATTAATTAGTGATTATTCTCCTAGGGTATATCGAGGGGCATTACAACTCTCTCCCCTAAAAGAATTTCGTCCTCGAAATTCATACCTGTATTGAATAGCTGAGGGTATTGAGCCCGCATAGCTGCTTTAGGTTCCCAAGTCGCTTCTTGTACACCATGTTGTTGCCATAATACTTTGACTAGGGGAATTTGTTTGTTCCTCAACTATTTAATTTCTCTGGCCATGATTTGTTTAGGCTTTTCATCATACGTATAATCAGGTCTGACACTGATGTCTTGCACTAGTATGCTATGTGATTCATCAGATCGATATCGTCGGAGCATCGAAACATGAAAAACATTGTGCAACTTTGATAATTCACTGGGAAGATCCAATCAGTATGTTACCGGTCCAATCCTTTCTAGAATTTTGTAAGGACCTATAAATCGGGGATTGAGTTTTTCTTTCTTTCCGAATCGTAACACTTTTCTCCATGGGGACACCTTTAGGAAAACTTTATCATCAACCTGATACTCAATGTCTTTCCTTTTTAAGTCTGCATACGACTTCTGCCTATCACTGGCTTCTTTCAATCTTTGCTTGACAAGTTGAATCTTTTCTTCGATATCTTTAACAATATCAGGACCTGTCAATTTACTTTCAGCTAACTCTGTCCAGCAGGAGGGAGTTCTACATTTTCGACCACAGAAAGCTTCATAAGGTTGCATACCAATGCTAGTTTAATAGCCATTGTTGTATGTAAATTCCATCAGAGTCATATATTTATCCCAGTTCCCAGGAAAATCCAAAACACAGCCTTTTAGCATGTCCTCTAGCACCCGTATGATCCTTTCTGATTGTCCATCCATTTGAGGATGAAAGGCAGTACTAAGGAGAAGCTTTATGCCTAGGGCTTGCTGTAAACTTTTCCAGAATCTGAAAGTGAATCTCGGATCCCGATCTAAAATGATTGAGATTGGCACCCCATGCAATCTAACAATCTGATCTATATACAATTCAGCCAACTTGTCCATCGAATAGTTGGTTCGAATTGAAATGAAATGAGCCACCTTTGTCAATCTGTCTACTATGACCCACATAGCATCGTGTTTCTTTTGAGTAGTGGGTAAACCTGTAACAAAGTCCATAGTAACATTGTCCTACTTCCATTGAGGAATGGGAAGAGGATTCAGCAATCCTGAAGGAAGTTGATGCTCTGCTTTTATTTGCTGACATGTTAGGTATTTGGAGACATACTCAGTTACATCTCTCTTCATTCTTGTCCACCAATAAAACTGCTTCAAATCTCTATACATTTTGTTGCCACCGGGATGTATGGTGAATACTGTGCTATGGGCTTCTTGCAATAAAGCTCTCCTCAATTCTTTAACATCTAGCACACACAATCGATTCTGATAGTAGAGGCCCCTATCAATCCCAATAGAATATTCTATTGGACCTCCTACATAAACTGATTGAGCCAATTGTTGTATCTTTTCATCAACTGCTTGTGCATCTATTACTGCCTGCCTTAGATTAGGGCGAGCTCACAATTGAGCTAACAAAGCCCCATCGAATGCAAACTTCCATTTACAATCTTGTAATAATAAAGCTGCCATCATTTTCTGACTTAAAGCATCAGCTACCACGTTTGCCTTTCCTAGGTGATAGTCAACTATACAATCGTAGTCTTTGAACAATTTTAGCCATTTGCATGTCTTAAGTTGAGATCTCGCTGAGTAAGCAAGTATTTAAGACTTTTGTGATCTGTATAGATTCTGCACTTCTCACCATAAAGGTAATGCTGCCATATCTTTAAAGCAAACACCACTGCAGCCAATTCCAAATCATGAGTCGGATAATTATATTCATGAGGTTTCAACTGCCTTGATGCATAAGTCACAACTTTGCCCTCTTGCATCAGCACACACCCCAATCCATTTTTCGATGCATCACTATACATATCATATTCTTTACTCGTTATTGGTTGGGTAAGAACTGGAGCCTCCGTTAACATCTTCTTTAACTGTTCAAAGCTGGCTTGGCAATGATCTCTCCATTCGAATCTAGTTTCTTTCTGAAGTAATTTAGTGAGCGGAGAAGCAATAACTGAAAAGCCTTTCACAAATCGCCTATAATAACCGGCTAAGTCCAGGAAACTTTGGACTTCTGGCACATTTCTAGGCGGTTTCCAATTTACTATAGCCTCAATCTTTTTAGGGTCCACCCTGATGCCTTCTGAAGACACCACATGCACAAGGAAAGAAACTTCTTTAAGCCAGAACTCACATTTACTTAACTTTGCATATAACTGTTGTTCTCGCAAAGTTTGCAATACTATTCTCAAATTTTTTGCATGCTCCGCCTCATCACGAGAATAGACCAGGATGTCATCAATAAACACCATAATAAATTGATCTAAATAGGGTCTGAACACCCTATTCATCAAATCCATGAAGGCTGCTAGTGCATTAGTCAACCCGAAAGGCATCACTAAGAATTCGTAATGACCATATCGAGTCCTAAAGGCAGTCTTCTGAACATTTATATCCTTAACCCGAAGTTGATAGTATCCCAACCTCAGATCAATTTTAGAAAACACTCCAGCACCCCGTAACTGATCAAAAAGATCCTCAATCCGAGGCAAAGGGTACTTATTTTTCATAATTACCTTGTTGAGTTGTCTGTAGTCTATACACATTCTCAAAGTGCCATCTTTCTTCTTGACGAATAACACCAGTACACCCTAAGGTGACACGCTGGGCTTGATGAAGCCTTTATCTAACAACTCTTGTAATTGAATCTTTAACTCTTTCAATTCTGTTGTTGCCATTCTATAAGGTGCTCTAGAAATAGGAGTAGTTCCAAGCAAAGTCTCGATAGATAACTCGACTTTTATCTCTGGTGGCAAACACAAAAGTTCTTCGGGAAAAACATTAGAAAACTCATTAAGCATAGGAACATCTTAAAGATTGACTGTCTCCCTATTAGAATCAAGAACCACAGCCAAATATGCTTCACATCCTTTTCTAAGGAATCTTTTCGCTTTCATAGCAGAAAAAACATTGGTTAAGGGTTTAGACTTAATACCCTGAATCAATGTTTCTTTCTCTCTATAGTTTCTAACTAGTACTGTTTTAGCTTTACAGTTCACTATGGCTTGGTATTTAGACAACCAATCCATACCCAGGATTACATCAGATTCATGAAAAGGTAAAACAATCAAGTCAGCTGGGAACTCTCTCTTGAATTCTAATAGGGCAATTTCTATAAACTTCATTTACATGTACACTATGGCCCAAAAGATTGATTACACATATATCATAGTTTAGATGATCCACAATAGACACATTTCTACCTAGTTCCCCATTACAAATATATGAATGCGTAGATCCCGGGTCTATAAGCACATGCACATCAGTATCAAAGAGGGAGAATGTACCAGCTATGACCTCAAGAGCACCAGCATCTTCTCGAACTTTCATAGCATAAGCTCTGATAGGAGGTGTTGGAGCGAAAGGTCGTTCCACTATCTCAGAAACATTCCTAGACTGGGCTTTAAACTGGCCCGATCCACCTCTGCCACCTTTGCCTCTACCACGACCTCTACCTGAAGAGGGTGCATTAGAAGCTCCTTGGTTACTTTGTTGACTGGAGGCTGGCTCCTGCGTCATAGGGCAATTTGCCATGAAATGCTCCGTGCTGCCACATCTAAAGCAAGCACCTGTGAGCATTTTACAAGTGCTCCAATGCCTCCTAAAATAATAGGTACATTCTAGAGCTGGACCCCTACCTTGCCCTGATGCAGTACCTTTACCAAATCTGGCTGAAGAAAAAGTCCCCTGTCATCTACCTCTAGATGCAGAACGATTACCTGACTCCATTGACTGATCTCCTGGAGTTAGCCTCGATCTTTTCCCTGATGAGGAACCACCTCGAGAAAAACTTTTTCTCCTTTGCTCTCTTTTTTTTTAACATTCTCTTCCTTCTCCACTCAAATAGCTGATGATAATCAACAGGATGCAAAGAAATAGGCCCTATCAAATGATCTCGAATCTGATAATTCAATCTATCTTCAAACTGGCAACATTTGAAAGTCCCATTCAGTATAGGTTTTGGTGCATACTTGCTCAGACGACTGAATTTTGCTTCATATTCAGCCATTGACATACCTCTCTGCTTTAGATTCAGAAATTGCTTCAACCTTTCATCTTTATATACTTTAGTCACATACCTCTTTTTAAACTCTGCTACAAAGAATTCCCAAGAGAGGGAATCAAGCAGCTGAGGTTGTGTCTGAACTAGCTTCCACCAGTCATAGGCTGCTCCCTGAAGCAAGGACACAACACAGGTCACCTTCTGACTAGCTGGACATTGAACTTCTATAAAAACCCATTCCAATCTTTCAAGCCATAACTCGGCTTTCTCAGACTCTTCCCAAGTAGAGCCTAAAAACTCTTCTGCACCATGCTTCCTGATCTCAGAAATCAAAGCCTTGGTGCAGTCATCCTTTGCAAAATCTGAGCCATGTCGTGGGAAATCTTTAACAAAGCTTCCCTAGACTTAGTAGCAGCCGCACCACCTCTAGTGGATGCAGAAGATTCAGGCTGAGAAGGATTCGATTGATCCGGTAGATTGCTCTCAGCCGACTCATCTACCACCTCACGATGTCCTTCAATCTTTAACTATATCAAAAGAAACACAGGGCCAATAACAATCAGCCAACATAACAAGATTTATATATCTATAACCCTTGAAATTCCTATCGGCCAGAACCGCCTAAACCAAGGCGCTATGATACTAAAAGTGTAAGGACTATACTAAATAATCCTGATTACTGCTACTAATTACATTCATTAATCCTGTAAATCCTATGAGTTATCTGTTATCGATGTATATGTGAGCATACATACATTCATACTATATCAGTCATATATGATTGAGGGTGATACATTCACAAGCTATTAGAGATTATTTACATAACTGAATAATTACACGCCTTTAAATACAAATTTATCTTTATCTAACCAAGAGATGCAAAATTAATCTCATACATCAAAATGTTCTTCTTATACTGATGTTGACTTGGGAAATTGTTGGCTTTGTCCCTAAACAAAAGTTCTACCCTGCAAACTTACACGGACAAACACCCGTGCTAAGCTAAAAAGCTTAGTGGGAAACAAACTAATATAATGATAACCACTCATAGTGGTTATCACCAAGCACGCAACCATAATATAACATAAATTTCATATACTTCATTAATAAATTGGAAGGAATGACTGTTTCATTCAATCATAGCATAAGAGATTATAAACTGTATATGCACATCATTAATCTTATAAATTTTTGCCTGCTTCATTTCCTGTGGGTGTGGATAACGGGTGCTGTGGATACCATAAGGTATCAAATCTGTGAATACCCGAAGGTATTAAATCTGTGGACCCATTGGGTCAGAACTATGGTCTCATTTAAAGACAACCTGTGGACTCATAAGAGTCAGACTATAGCAGCTACGACTATAACCCTATAGGCATGCCTATCTATCCACAACCAAGTCTTTATGTGCAGGCATAATGAATCATATCTCATATTGTGAAATCATATTACTATAATTTAATTTTTAACATCAATAAATGGGAAGTACTATAATACTATGCATTGTTACTTTCATAGGATAAACAGTAATCATTGCACTATAGTTTTATTAAAGTAAACACATACCTTCTATACTTTGAACTTGATTAATAAAATCTTAAACTTCTATCTTTAAATAAATCTTTTATTTTAAAAAGGAGTATATTACTATATCCTTGCAATTTAGGATGATTCATAAGTTTAGGAAGGGGTTAGACAAGTTTATACCTCAAAGGGAGTCAAAGAAATACAAGTATCAAAATATAGGGGAGGGTCACGGTTACTAACAATTCCTGGTAACAGTGAGCCCGAACTCGTAATATGGGTCACGATTACTACAAATTTTCTAGTAACCGTGAGCTATGATGTTCTTTGGTTCTGGACTAAACATAAACTACCTCACGGTTACCAATTTCAGGATAGTAATCGTGAAGTAGGGTTATAGACTCGGATCACGGTTACTATGGATTATGTAGTAACCGTGAGATAGCATGGGTTTTGCTTCTGGACCAAAAGTTCACTACCTCACGGTTACTAAACCTAAGGTAGTAACCGTAAAGTAATGCTACAAGGATGGGTCACGGTTACTATGAAACCTTAGTAACCGTGAGCCAGGACATACTTTTGGTCTGGACTGAAGATTTAGGCACCTCACGGTTACTATGATATTCATGGTAACCGTGAGCCCTAAACCGCCTCGAGACTGATTTCCAGTCTCAACTTCTATCCCATTTTTGACCTATAAAACATCAGTTTCAGCCAAAATAGCCTTAAACAAAGTTCTAGACCTATTTTTCTAGTTTCCAAAACACTAAAAATCATTTCAATAA
Source organism: Excoecaria agallocha (assembly GCA_037975025.1). NCBI lineage: Eukaryota > Viridiplantae > Streptophyta > Magnoliopsida > Malpighiales > Euphorbiaceae > Excoecaria > Excoecaria agallocha. The sequence continues at coordinate 48,373,102 of CM075808.1, read as the reverse complement.
GACCTGTAAATCTTTAGATATTCAAGAAAAACTACAGACTGTTCATGAAGACATAATAACAACCACAATCAGATTTCAATACCGATTTTCACTATCATGCAGTGAAAATAAAATTTCGGTTTCTTCTAACAAAATCAAGGTATACAAATCTAGTTTCTATACCAACTGAAATTTTATCATTTGGACATCTATAGCTCAAGATATGAGCAAATGAGTACCAACTGGTCTTTTGATCTTTAAAAACAGATTTTTCATATCATGTAACAAAGTTTATGTTTTTCATCTCTAAGCCACTTCCAAGCTCAAAATCAACCATAAAACATATGTGAGAAGTACTCAAGATCTCTCTCATGACAAACCATCAAATATACACATATAAAACCTAAGTTCTCATACCTTGTTAAGCTCCAAGTTTCCTTCAACCTTGAGTAGCTTCTTTCCCCTTTCTTTTGCTTGTTTCACCTTCTATAAAATAAGACACTTCTATGAAAATCCATCAAGCTATTCAATGAAACACACACATCAAAGAAGAAACAAGTTACCTTAACACCAAAATCCAAGTAAATCTTTCTCTTTTTCCTTACCCCAACTCAAAGAAATCTAGAGAGAGAGAGGATGAGAGAAAGGTTGAAGATGAAGAGTGAAGACCAAGGGTGGTCGGCCATCTCTCCATCAAAAATATCCTCTTCACTTTTGTTTTCAATTGGTCTAAATGTTATTTTTAAGCAAAAATTGCTATTTTGTCCTTCAAATTACTTTATTTCAAATTTTACCCCAAAACTTACCCTTTAGCTATGTAATTAGGTCCTTCTCTATATATTTATACTTAATTAAACATAATCACTAATAATTAATTAGTAATAATTCTCCTAGGGTATACTGAGGGGCATTATAGAGAGAGAGAGAGAGAGAGAGGAAGAAGAAGAAGAAGAAGAAGAAGAAGAAGAAGAAGAAAAAGAAGAAGAAGAATTCTAGTTTCTATAGAGATGAACCTGCTATTTATAATGTCCGAGGAGGTTGAACGGTATTCTTGAATAATTGTACTACTCTAAAGCAGGCATGGCCTACTGTATAGGCAATGGTGACTTTGACAGTGGCATGTATCAGACAGCCCTGTAATATTAAAGACGTCACGTCCGATTAGACGGTCTTGTTTTTTGTACCCTTTAGTTGACTGGCCAAGTAAGGCATCTGTTGGGCTTTTACATCATGGGCCTCTTGTTGCCTTGTAGCTTTGATTTTTTAGGATGTTATCGATTACTATTTACGAAAATAATTTCACCTTTTATGATAATATAAGCAATTAATAAAAAATATAAATATTTTGCTACACGAAACCTTAAATATTTTTATTTACTATTTATGTTACATGGGTTACATATTTTCAATTATATGAAATATTTTTTTTCTATAATTTAATTTAATTAATATACTAATTTTTTATTTTATTTTTTTAAACCATGAATGAAAGTACATAATTATAATATTTTTTAAAAGTAACTTTCATCATGTGCAAAACAAGTGAACACTAACTAATAATAATAAAAAACATATTATACGAATATATTTTTTTCTCTAAATACGAATACAGATTTGAACTAGATTGAATTGTACATTTAGATTTCAGTAAAAAGTACAAGTAAAAAGGTTATTATATATGATTATTCGAACATCATTCTTTAACTTTTCAGCACCCAAGAAAAAGAGAAAGAAAACAGAAAATTAATAATATATAATGCCACAAGAATACCCAGATCAAGAAATAATATCATGCGTCCCAACATCATAGATATATTATCATCCAAGTGTTTAATTAATAATTATTGGACTATTACTTGGTAATCTTTCTCTATTCAAAATCCAAAACAGTTCTATAAGCCATTTTGGTAATGAAATTATAAATAAAACATTATATATAAAAACCTATTTCAATTTATGCAATTTTATTGAAATTCATATGTTTCAAAACTTTATGCAATTTTAGTTTTATTTTTTTAGAGACTGTTTGTGGAGTTTAGCAACCAAAATTTCTATTGCTGCTATGCAAATCATATCGGCTGCAGAAAAAGGTACAACTTTAATAATTAAAATCAAATTATTTTCGGTTTCCTTGCATATTCATCCAATCACTCACCTTTACTTATACTGTCTGTCTTCCAAGTTTGTAAGTTTTATGCATTTTACGAGTTAACGAACTATAAATTTCTTAAACTTCATATGCTATATGGAATTTAAATAGGGGTGTGCATCGGTCAGGTTCAGGTGAACCCGATCCAAATTTAATTAATTTGAAATTTAAATTTTAAATATTCTTTTCATCCGGTCCTATTCTATATAAATATCAGATCTCTATCCTATTAATCCGATTTTTTTCAGGCTCCAACTATTTTAATCCAATCAACCCAAATTTAAAATAAATATATATTCACAACAGAATTTTAATCATTGTATTAATCATTTCATGTTTTAAATTTACAATTAAGCATGAATATGGAGATTACTGTATAAATCACATATAGCTATCAAAATCTCAAATTGCAATTGATTATACATAGAGAGAGTATTTAGTATCGGTAACATTAATTTCTTTACCACTATTAGCTTCAAAAGATGAATGATATGAATCTTGAAATCAAAGCAAGCATCTTATTTTCGAAACACAAGCAAACACGCAAGGAAGGAGACTTTATTAGAATTAGAAAACAATCAAAAAACGACAATGAATTCGCCTTGGTACTTTAAGGACAATGAATGAATCAGGGGTCAATTTCATTCATAATCACTCTGAACTTACGTCTAATCGTCCAAAAATAACTAACTTATTTTTTGTGACTTAAATATCACTGAACTTATCACTTTTTTGCAGAAAAGTTATCTTAACTGATTTTCGATAATGATCTTTGCCAAAATGCCAATATGACATGCCACGCCATATGTCTGGATACACGTGAACAACACTTCAGGAGTCACGTCACCAGAAGAGGCCACACATATCTAGATATATGACATGGCGTGTGATATGGCATCTTTTAGTGATGTGACTGCTGACGTATCGCGCCACGTGTGTCCAGACACATGATATGACATACAACGTCAGCATTTCAAAAAAATCATCATCGAAAATCGATAAAGATGATTTTTCTGCAAAAATGTGATAAGTTCAGTGACATTTAAGTCAAGAACAATAAGTTAGTTACTTTTGGACGATTAGACGTAAGTTCAGTAACCATGGATGAAATTGACTCATGAACCAGCCAGAAAAAAAAAAATCAGCAACGTATGGTTCTCAATTTTTTGTACAATAAATAAATATATGGTTGTTAAAATACACAAATCTTAAGAACAGGGAAGAGGTCGACAATCAAGAGCTGCGACTTAGCTTTTTGCAAGCCAAAGAGCAGCGAACGCCGAATGAGGGAGAATAGGCCGACAATCAAGACGATGACTGGTAGGAAAACAGGAAAGAGGTGAGAGGGAGACCGCCGTTCACCGGTGACGATGAGAGGAGTAGATGACTTTAAACCAAGGACAAACGATGGAGACAAGGGAGACTGAAACTGCGAACAATGGAGATGAGGAAGGAACGAGAGAGACTGAAACCGTCGTTCACTGATGACAGTGAGAGAGTAGAAGACAGCAAATGACAGAAAATGGGATTAGGGATTTGTAAAGAAGAATCAAAGGCAGAAAAGGAGAAAGTTAGCTTTTTATATGTGTGTTAATCGGGTTGGCGATCGGATTAGTTTTAGGAGGGTTTTCACTCGATCCGAACCTGAATTTTTCCTAATCCTAACACTTGAATCGATTTTATTAACCCGATTAAGCTCATCCGAATGCATCGGATCGGGTTTTGCACACCCTTAAATTCAAACATTTAATGTTGCAGTCGATTTATAACAAATAATTAAGTAACCATGCAAGAACCACAACATTTGACATTTTTAAGTAAAAACAAACCATATGTATATGCGAAACACATTTTCCCATCTTTACATTTTGGGCTATTAAATTTATGAGTTGATTTTTTTATTGGATTCTTAATTCATTGGCATTAAATTTCCAACTAATGACTTCAATAAAAAAAAAATAGAAAGCTATTGTGACTTCATGATTCATGCAAAATGTTCAATAATTAATATGTTTTTTAATTAATTTTCATGGTGGAAAATATTTTCTACCGTGTTAGAATAAAAGCTATTATTTTATTTCCACAAATTACACAAAAAATTGAGGATAAGTATCCAATAGCCAATTACACACGAAGGCTTAGAGAACTAACGATGTATTAATTAATCCAAGATATTGAAAAAGGGAATTGTGTCTTTAATTTAGATTTGTATGGCAATCAAAGGCTTCAGACAGAAGCATAAAACATAGACACATAAATCGAAGAAAAACAAAAGAAAGAGACCAAAGCTAATGCGGGTATTGAAATGAGGTGATTGCCAATCATTTGGATTCTGTTGAAGTATTAGTGGAATATCAAAGTGATGTCAAATGTGTTGGGCCCTTGGCGTGCCTTTGGCCACGTTTTCCTCTCTTTCTGTCTCTTTCCTTTCTATTCCTCTCCCATTTTTATTTTTCTTTCCACTTTCTTTTTTTTTTTTTCTGTTCTAATTTCTTTTCCATCAAAAGTCTCGCCCTAATTTTAGTAAATTACAGTGACATATATAAGTTATACTTACAATTGCATCCGATCACATTCAATTCTAAATACAATGAATCTGATTATAAAATAGGTTACATGCCATAAATAGATTGACCATTGGATTGAATTGAACTATAATCTAAATAAATTTATTAAAATAATTATGAATGAATTGAATCATAAATAGATCGAAATTATAAACGGATTAAATTATAAAAAAATTATAATATTTAAAACTAATTTTTGTATTCCTATAATCACATTATATAAAAAATATAAAATTACAAATAATATAACAAAAAATAATAAGTAAATAATAAACAAGACAGAAAATGTGGATTATATGATAGATTGAATCATTTTATAGATCAAATGGGTTAGTCAAGTAATAAATTGCATAATTCATAATTTTATAGAACAAATAGACTGAATTATAAATATATTAACAAAATCGAGTCAAATTTAGATGGCATTTTAATAAACGGAATGAATTGAAATTAATTTATAAATTGAATTATTTTTTTCAACCCAAAATTATGAAAATAATTCTTCATATTATCCCTTTTGTGTTATTCTGATGCACGCTTTTTGTTATCATTTAGTCAAAATTTTCAGCGGCTTTTGACTGGTTTGAAAATCAAATATTTTATGAGAATATTGGATTTTCAATGTGAAGATCTTTGGTGGGACCAGTTCAATAATAGATATTTGAGCATGCAGATAATTTTCATATGCCCTATTACTTTGATAATTTTTCTATTTAATTTATTTATATTTCTATTTATATTTAGTATTTCTTAACCAACTCTTTTAAGCTCTTGTCTATGGATAAAGTGGCATTTCCATTTTAGTTCTCTTTCTCGACTGGCTTGATTAATTCAATCTCTAAATTGAAAAGTGTTTGCCATAGTACGCAATGATAATTAGAATCTTTTTTCGTGTGAAGATTAACAGTTAATCACCAAGAATTAGACAGTTAAGCCTTGTTTTAATTGAATCCATACGTGTGCATTAATTTGACAAAAGCTATATAAAAAAAAATGCTAAAAGCCAATTAGAAGTTATTATAATAGTCAAATAGAGAAATCAAAATTTCTGAATCTTAAATAGGATGCATTCTATAGTAAAAGAGTATATATAAGAGAGAGTCTAAACAATAATGATATGATAATTATATACGATATAATAATAATAATAATATTATTATTATTATTATTATTATTATTATTATTTTGTGTTACAATATAGTCTAATGTAAATATAATGCCAAAGTAATAAATAATAATTATAATATGTTAATAATAAATAATAATTGTAATAAGTTAACGAATCTTATAAACATAATTTTAAAGAGTGGGAAATTATAGCAATTGAGTTTAATTTTATATGATATTATAGCCAATAGTAACTATTGATGTTGAGCCACATGTATATGTCCAATCCTAAAAATTTTAAACTCTAATTTGTTTTTTATGTATTCAGTGCTGGATGTAAAGAAAATATATTAAATATCTTATATAAACTAGTTATAGAATTAAAGTTAGTTTACGCGTAAAAAAAATTCTCCAAGTGGATATAATTAATAATAAAATAAAGGTCAGAACTGCATTTTTAATCGTGAAGAATTTACCTTCTTGCAAATATTTCATCCCAAGAAGAAAGTTTCATTTATGGACCCCACGAAGGCAATAATGAAAATGAGCACTAATAATAAACCTAATAATTGCATAAGAAAATTAAAAAAGATTTACTTTGTTAACGGTCAAAATGCAATCCTGAAGAATCATAATAATTTCTGCTCTGCTTTGGCCACTTCTGCTAATTAGGATTAGGATCGTCGAAAGAAAAAGGATTTGTGAGTGCACATTTTGTTTTTCTCTTTAACTGAACTTCTTTGGCATTTTGGCTTTCTAAGTGGGTCTCCCCCATTGGCATGCACCACTGCCCTAAAATTAGGATAATCAGACACCCTACATATGATTGATTGATTGATGTGAACTATGTTTGCATTCCTTATTAATGTTGTTAATCTCGAGATTTAGGGTTTCGTTTTAATTTCTGGGATGCACACAAGTACTATAGTTCTATTATAGCTATGCTTTTCTTTTGAGGGTTACGCATGAGTCCCGCAAGAATTAAAAAATAATTTCAGCATATTCTTAGCTTACAAAACATTGATGGTTGACAGAGTTGATCTGCCCAATTATCTTCTTGTAGTACGTTGTTTTCTTTTATTATTTAAAAGAAAAGTAGGAGTAGAATTTGAAATTTTATTCTTCTTGAAATATACCATAGGTATCATACGGCTAAAAAAAATTATAAAAGAGAGACAATTTTTTCAATAAAATGTAAGAATATCATTTGCGCATTGCTTCTCAATATATATATTCTCCCCTAAAATATAAGTTCAAGTCTCACGTGAAATCAATGAACGTATATAACGGTTATAAAATCTATTTGAAATAGAAAAATTAAAAAATAACAGGTATGAAATATAACGTAAAATGTGAAATATTTTTATTTTTTATGGCATTTGTTTATTAACAACAAAACAAAACCCTAAAATCCATAATTTGGGTTTCAATATGGGTAAACATGGATAAGGTAAGTTCGGCTTTAATAACTTTGCAAGAAATAATTGAATCAAAGGCCTGTTAATTTGACACAATGTTATTAAAACCGGATCGGATAAAGGACCGGTAAGACTGCGATTCGTGATTCGACCGATTCAACCAAATTTTTTTTTATTTTTAAAATATTATAATTATTATAATTTTTTAAATACTATTATATAAAAATTAAAAAAAAATATTCATCAAATATTAAATATATATCATAAATATTATAATAATAAGTTACAAAATATAATTTTAATTTTATTACTACAAGTAATTAATTATGAATTTTTGAATATCATATATTAAAAATATAAAAATACAATCATATCATGAAAATAATTTCATATTTAGTTGGAGTACTAATGAAGTAAACACAAAAAATATTAACGTTGCATATATGAGTATAATTATATTTAATTACAATAAATTCAAATAGATAATAAGTATATTAAATTATTAAGTGACATTTTTAGAATTTAAAATACCAATTTTTTCAAATAAATAAATAATGAAAATTTAAAATAAATATATATATATATATATATATATATATATATATATATGTGTGTGTGTGTGTGTGTGTGTGTGTGTGTGTGTGTGTGGGTGGGTGGGTGGGTAAAAATATACAAAAAAATGATTTTTTACATTGTTTAGCAAAAAAATCCGATTTTATTCGGTTCAATCCGATTTTTTACCAATTTGATTTTCAGTAATTGAACCAATCTGTTAGCCTGCTGGTTCACGATTAAATCGATTCAACCTGTCAGTTCGATCCGGTTTTAAAAACTATGATTTGACATATCTTGAAATTGAAAGTTGAAGCTCAAGTATTAATCAAATTGTTCATCTAATGAATCTTTCTCCGCAAGATATATATTAAAGAATAGATTTTCTTTTTCTAATTAGCATATGCTACTTCATGAATCATTAATATTTTCTAATTAGCATATCCGATTTGACAAATTAAACAAATGGGTGGTCCACAAGACCAGCTATAAAGTCCAAATTTAAAAAATTAAGAGGATGCCACTGAGGCAATGGGGGATGAACAGTGAATGTATAAGCACTAGCAGCAGCTTCATCTTCTTTAATATATATATATATATATATATATATATATATATATATATATATATATATATATATATATATATATATATATATATATATATTGAAATTTTATAATAAAGAAAAAAGAGACGAAGTGGTGGAGGAATGATCACCTCCGATGGCAAAACAGGACCTCATTGATGCTGTTTCTTTTGTGGGCCTCTTTTTATTTATTTATAATTATCATAAAATTAATATTACTTATGAATGGATAACATCACCATTCGCAGAGGAATGCACATCTTCAACTGTATCATTGCTTTCCTCCTCTTCTTCTTCATATTTCACCATAATTTGGGTCCTACATCAAAAACATAATCTCCTTTATAAATTTTCCATTGACTACCGAATGTGTAATTATCACTTATTTAAAGTTAACAAGAATAAAGAATAATATTAACGTCAATTGTTTATAACAATACACAAATTCAAGGAAATCTGTATAACTTAAGCTCAACCAATAAAATTATATAAGGATATATATATATATATATATATATATATATATATATATATATATATATATATATATATATATATATATATATATATCGGATAGCAATGAAGGTAAGATTTAAAATCCGATCAATTAGAATAGTAGTAAGACTTTCAGTTACATGTAATTCTCATAAAAATTTAATATAATGAACTAAATATTAAATCTTTTTTTTAAAATAATCTTTATTAAAATAAAAGTAGAGTTCTTTAGTACTTTAGTAGCATGACATTTTTTAAATATGCATGGATAGTTATTAATCAATCTTATAGTGTACTCTATATCATTTTTTATACGTCGGTTGAGATCAATTTTTATTTACTTCGATCGGGATATCACATCGATCGAAATCAATTTTTATTTACTTCAATCAGAATGTTACGTCGATCAAGATCAATTTTTATTTACTTTGATCGGGATATTATGTCGGTCGAGATCAAATTTTATTTGCTTCAATCGGAATGTTACGTCGATCGAGATCAAATATTATTTACTTAGATCGGAATGTTACGTCAATCAAGATCAAATTTTATTTATTTCAATCGGGATATTACGTCGATCGAGATTAATGTTTATTTACTTCAATCGAAATGTTACATCGATTGAGATTAATTATAATTTTTTTATCCTGCAAATAGTTTTATAAACATGAGTTTTTTTAAAAAAATTATTATCCTGACCTGTCTGGCATTTTTGCGATTTCAAAGTTGTGTGGCTTTTTCCTAGCTTGGATTTCTCTATGTTTTGATTCTTTTGCTTTTCCTGTACGATTTTTATAAGCTATCTATGTACAAAATCAAAAGTTACCTGTGGGTATTGCCAATCGTTCTTAACTTTTTATTTGACAACAGTTATTTAGATTATCGCGTCGTTTCTTTTTTCATGTCGTTTCGTCTTCTATGCTTTAATTATTGCATCTTTTACTTCTTCATTAAATAGAGTAGTTATGTGGCCTATCCTTATGGAAACGAGAAATACTATAAATAGGCATATTCTCCATTCTTTTTCTTGGCATTTTTTTTTATTTTCTTCCTAAGGCTGTCTTATTTGGGGTTTGCCTTATAAAGCCTACTAATTGCTCTCTAATTTGTTCTTTTCTTTTTCGTATTTTAGGAAGATGAATGAATTGTTTGGTGTGTTCCTGACAGTGCATGACTTGCTATAGAAAGTTATGTATTTCCACTCTTCTTGCTACTTCCTTCTCTCAGCCCTGGATTTCTCATTATTGTAGATACATCAGTGTATTTGCCTCTCCCTTTTCCTAGCGTTGCTTTGATGGAAAGATGTTACAGAATTAGAGGTGGTCTTGTAGTAAAGACGTCTTGTCCTTTTTTCTCCCTCTTCTCTCATTTTTTTCGAGCGAAAAAGTTCTATGGACTTTTGAATGGAGAAGTCATTTTATTTGTATACTTTGAATTATTTTTTGTTTGTATATCAGTTTTATGACATATTACTAAAAACTGAAATATATGAAATGGAGTAGCATTTAAACTTATCTTGTGAAGGTGCCATTTCATAAGTTTGTTCCGGTTGGTTTAGCTTGAGCTCATGGTAGTCATTTTGTCCTTTATCGCTTGCGGGCTCGGAGATGGCTTTGTTTTGATTGATCTATTTGCTGGTTATTCCTGTGCCTGCTTTGTTGTTCGATTATCTCCTTTTCCTCTCTCTCTTCTTTCTTTTTTCTTGAGGGGTTTATGTCCTTTATAATTGTTTTCTTCTAGACAAATTTAATTCCTGTGCAGTTTGCTTCAGTAATTTGTGTTGCTAGAAACTAAGAATAGAAAGATATTGTGTCTGTGTGGTATTTGGACTTATCTTATTGCTTTGAGTGGGCTAGCAGCTTCGATCTATTTAGATCTTTGTTCTTTCTTATTTTTGATACTTGACCCAATGAATAACTTTAATTTCGTGCTTCCGATTAGAATCAGTGCTTTTAAGCCTTTGACTACCAAATGTTTATCCCTGATTGTTTTCTCTTGAATGGCTATGTTTGATTGCATCTCTTGGAACCTAGTGTTGACCAAATGTCCTTTTTTGATTTTGGGGCTTTTATCATGGCGATTCATTTTCTTTGATTCCTCATTTATTGGGATTACCTGGTGTGCCTTCAGATTTTTATAAATAGAGTTGACTTATTGTTTGCTATACTTTTTCTCCCTCTCTACCTATTTTTTTATTGTTTGCTCTTACTATTTCTTGCCTTTCTATGGCATTACCGTTTTAGAAAGATGAATGAATGGCCAAGTGATTCCTTATCACGGTATCTTCTAAGGTGATGCACTTTATATCCCTTGTGCTTTTCTCATCCTCATTTTCTCAAGCCATGGCTATTATTTCATTGCATATTGGTATATTTGTAATCTTGATTAGGACAACATGGCCAGAGCTAAGTAAAATTTGTATCAATCATTCGATTGGGATATATTATACATGTTTTTTTGATCTTTTCAATTGGGATATGTTATACATGTTCTTCAATCTTTTGATTGGCCTTTCAGCCTTGATTTTTTCTCCAATTATTTTCATCCATATGGTGTTATTTGTGATCATCTCCGGGGTTAATCAATTATTTTGATTGTTATTGAATCCTTCGACCATCCCTTCTTAATATTGGGATAAGAGATCATTCTGTAATTTTTTTTCCTTTTTTAGACTTGGCGCCTTCTTTTCTCCCATTTGACTTTTCTCCAATTTGACATCCTCTTCTTTTTCCTTTGATTTGATTAAGAATGGAGGGAAGGTCCCTACTTGCCTATATTTTTCCTTTTCCTTTCTTTTGATTGGGTTCTAATTTTTCTCCGATTAGATTGTTTGAAGGGAGAAGTTGCTAAAGTAGATGTGTCAGTATCCATTTCTTGGATTACCGATGCCGTAAATGTGATTTTTTATTCCTTACATATCCTTTTTACAAGAGAACTATGAGGATTTGCACCTTGATGCATGATATCGAGGAGGAGGAACTTTTCGTCCTCCATCAATATTAGCGTAGATAATTTTGTCTTCCTTCAATATTAGATCTTCTTTTTTGATCGACTCTACCACTTATAGGGAAAGATCTTTTCAGGATAGGTGAAAGATCCTTTCAGGATATCTCTTCGATTTCGGGACTTAGGCTATGACACCCGTTCTTTTCTTTGGTATAAGAGGAGGGTTGACCCTTATCCTATTTGCTCTAGAGATAAGAAGGGGGACGACCATTTTATTCCTCCTAGTATTTTTTTAAATAGGCTGGTTCTGGAAATCTCCGACGTCAGCCGCATTGTATCTTTAAAGGAATACATCTTGCTTCCTTTTGGTCCTGGTAGATAATTTTTTGCTTTCTTTCAGTCCCGAATGCCGCTTTGCCATAAGTCGTATTCTATGTAATCTCGAAGACTTTCATGGCATGCATTTGTAATAGTCACAAATGTATGTTCTTCCATGGGTACGGGGGTCGGAGGTCATCGCTTAGCCATCGACTCTCAACTAAAACACCAAATGATAAATCATAAAAATTTATAGAAAGGGGATGAACCCCTATATGAGGAAGATGGAGAGTGATGATGACTTGGATGGCAAGTTTCGATTGGACTGTGAAGGATGGAATCTGCAAAAGGTAAGCTCAATTGTATCGGGCATTAGCACTCCGATGGCTAAGTTAGCAATTGAAAGAAAACCTCTTAGAGAGAGTATATATATTTTAGAAAGAGAAAAGTTTATGTTATATGGAGATTAACCTGCTATTTATAGAGCTTGAGGGAGCATGAACAATACTTCTGAATAGTTGATCTACTCTAGGTAGATATGACCTATTACTTAGACAACGATGATTTGACAATGGCGTGTGTTAAACAGCCACATCACATCAAGAGAAGGTCACGTCCGATCGAATGGCCTCGTTGCTCATGTCCGGCTAACTGGCTTGAAGAAAGCTTTCATGGGCCTTTGGTTGCGGTCTTCTAGTGTTAGGCCTCGATACATATTTTTCTAGTATTATCATTTGTCCCCTTTCAAACAAATGATAATACTAGAAAAATATGTTTTGAGGCCCAACACTATAAGGCTGCAACCAAAGGTCCATGAAAGCTCTCTTAAAGCCAGTTGGTAAAAAATGATAAAAGAGATCATCCGATCAGATGTGACCTACCCCTGGTGCGATGTGGCTATTTGACACATGCCACTGTTAAATCGTTGTTGCCTAAGTAATAAGCCATATCTACTTAGAGTAGATCAACTATTCAAAAGTACTGTTTAGGCTCCCTCAAGCTCTATAAATAGTAGATTCATCTCTACATAACACAGACTTCTTCTCTCTCTAAAATATATATGCTTTCTCTCAAAGAGTTTTTCTTCCATTTGCTAACATAGCCATCAGAGTGTTAATTTTGATACAATCGGGCAAGCACTTTTTGCAAGTTCCATCTTTCACAGTTTGATCGAAACTCACCATCTAGCCCATCATCGCTCTCCATCTTCTTCATACAAATCAAATAGAAAATGGAAATATATAGAGATTAATTTCACTTGAACAGGACAAATAGATAATATATGATTGAAATTTTGAAATAAACCCAATTAATTTGCAACAAAAGAAATAGCGGTGAATATGTTTTCCTAGCAAGGTACGACGGCACAACTTTGATCTAATGAAGTTGGAGAGAGTTGAATTTAAAAAAGACTTGAATGTATTATATCTATACAAATTCAAATGTATATCTATTGCCTATTGGCAAATTAAACTTGTTAAGTATAATTAATTAGCGTTCAACTTACAACAAAGGACATCAGCAAAGCAAAATAGGTTGGAATAATTTATCTTTTATATTATGTTGGGGAGCATATAGTCAGCACCTAGGGTATGGCTAATGTATTTTAAGCATTTGGAAGCATATACGTATAAAATAAAATGCGACATGGCACCATAATTGTTTTAAAAAACAAGTGTACGATCATGATCGTGAGAGGTTTAATTATAAATTTAAATATATAAAAACAATAATTCTTTTAAGTGAAATGAAAAGTAAATAAATAAAAATATCACTACACAAAGATGCAATCATCATGAATCCTGCAATGTAAAGTCACCCCCGCAACACAACACTGTATCTTCACATTTCTAACAAGAAAACATTCTCTCACGCCTCACTGACCACACACAGATACACAGTCACTCTCTCGGATCTTACATTTTTCTTTCTTAAGTCTCTGAAAATACTATACATCCTAAGATGGACCCTGTCTGTGGGTCCCTTCCCCCTTTGACCATAATCGAATCAATCTCTTCAGCAAATTCCCTCCCATGTTTTCTAACACTTCTCATAAACAAATAATGTATAGCTACATACATTTATACCCATCTAATTTATTTATTTTGATATTCCTCCCCCATGTTCCCTCCTTTTTCATTTTATAAAACTTGATGAAAGCAGAATATAAAGAAAAGAAAAAAAAAAGAAAAAAGAAAAAAGAAAGCAAACAGAAACTCTTCTTTTGTAAAAGCTTTTCTTCTCTTTACAATACTTGAAACATCAACAACAAATTCTCATCATTTTCACCACTTTCTCTCTCTCTCTCTCACTCTCTCATTCTTTCTTTATTCAGTTCACTGCACTACTACTCCTTTTCTTTGCTTCTATTTCCCTTCTAATCTTTTCTGGTTTGTGTATCTTTCAATCTTGCTCCTTCAATGGAGAACAACCCAGTTCAGATTTTCCTTTCAGTTCTTGTCTTTATGTTCTTGGCTGGTATTTCAGTTGCCTCACAAGGACTCGCTACTTCCATTAAAACAGATGCTGCTTCTCTAATTACATTCAAGAAAATGATACAGAAGGATCCTAATGAATATTTATCAAACTGGGAGTTGAAGAACAGTCCATGTTTCTGGTATGGAGTTTCTTGCTCTCTTGGAAGAGTAACTCAGCTTGATCTTACATCCGCTAATCTTGTTGGGATTATATCTTTTGATCCTTTGAGTTTTCTTGATATGTTATCCTCCTTGAAATTATCTTCAAATTCATTTGTTGTAAATTCCACTTCTTTGCTTCAGCTCCCTTCTGCACTTCAGCATCTTGAATTATCTTCTGCTGTGCTTGTAGGTGTTTTTCCCGATAATTTTTTCACCAAGAATCCCAATCTTGCTTTTGTCGATCTTTCTCATAATAATTTAACAGGTTCTTTACCTGATAATCTCTTGTCCACCTCTGATAAATTGCAGGCCCTTGATCTTTCTTATAACAATTTTACAGGGTCAATTTACAATTTCAAAATTGACAGCTCTTGCAATTCTTTGTTGGAACTTGATCTATCAGGAAATCATTTAATGGATTCCATTCCTGCTTCTCTTTCAAACTGTACAAATCTCAAGACTCTGAATTTGTCCTTCAATATGCTTACAGGAGAGATCCCAACATCTTTTGCTGAACTATATACTTTGCAAAGATTGGATCTTTCTCATAATCATATCACTGGTTGGATTCCTCCGGAATTAGGAAATGCTTGCGGTTCACTTTTAGAGATTAGATTTTCTTTTAACAACATTTCTGGTTCTATTCCTGAAACTTTCTCCTCTTGTTCTTGGCTGCGACTTCTTGACTTGTCCAACAATAACATATCAGGTCCTTTCCCGGATTCAATCCTTCAAAATCTTAGTTCATTAGAGAGTTTGCTGTTGAGTTACAATCTTATCTCTGGTTCATTTCCAGCTTCCATTTCATACTGTAAGAATTTAACGATCGTAGATCTTAGTTCCAATAAATTTTCTGGTATAATCCCACCCGATATATGTCCAGGTGCTGCTGCTCTTGAGGAGCTGCGAATGCCCGATAATATGATTGTAGGAGAAATCCCTGCTCAATTGTCACAATGTCCCAAGCTAAAGTCACTTGATTTCAGCATAAACTACCTCAATGGATCGATTCCGGGTGAGCTTGGGAAGCTAGAAAATCTTGAGCAGCTCATAGCATGGTACAATGGATTAGAAGGGAGAATTCCAGCAGAATTGGGAAATTGCAGGAATCTCAAGGATCTCATTCTCAATAACAATCAACTTAGTGGTGAACTCCCAGTTGAGTTATTTAGCTGCAGCAATCTCGAATGGATATCTCTCACAAGCAATCAGATCACAGGCAAAATCCCAAAGGAATTCGGCCTTTTGTCAAGGTTAGCTGTTCTTCAACTTGGAAACAACAGCTTGAGTGGAGAAATACCAACAGAGCTTGGAAATTGCAGCAGCTTGGTTTGGTTAGACCTGGGCAGCAATAGGCTCACAGGGGAAATCCCGGCCCGACTTGGCAGGCAGCTAGGAGCAAAAGAATTGGGTGGAATTCCATCAGGGAACACTTTAGTGTTTGTAAGAAACGTGGGTAATTCATGTCAAGGAGTTGGTGGTTTGCTCGAATTCGCTGGTATCAGACCGGAAAGATTGTTGCAGGTTCCAACACTGAAGACTTGTGATTTCACAAGATTGTATACAGGGCCAGTCCTTAGCCTTTTCACACAATACCAAACGATTGAATATCTTGATCTTTCTTATAATCAGCTTCGTGGAAAAATCCCTGATGAAATGGGAGATATGATGGCTTTGCAGGTCCTTGTAATAGCACATAATCAGCTATCAGGAGAGATTCCAGCATCACTTGGGCAGCTTAAGAATTTAGGTGTATTTGATGCATCACATAACAGATTGCAGGGAGAAATCCCTGATTCATTCTCAAACCTGTCTTTCTTGGTGCAAATTGACCTGTCATTCAATGAATTAACAGGAGAAATTCCGCAGAGAGGGCAGCTCAGTACACTTCCTGTGACTCAATATGAACATAATCCTGGACTTTGTGGGGTTCCATTGCCTGAATGCCATGGTCGGGCTGGTGCAGGAACATCTAGTCCAACTATTTATGGTGGCCGAAAGACTGGAACTGCATCATGGGCTAATAGCGTTGTTTTGGGGATCCTCATTTCTGTTGCTTCTCTATGCATTTTGGTTGTGTGGGCAATCGCGATGCGTGTGAGGCATAAGGAGGCAGAGGATGTAAAGATGCTGAATAGCTTGCAGGCTTCTCATGCTGCCACGACATGGAAGATTGACAAAGAGAAAGAGCCATTGAGCATTAATGTAGCTACCTTTCAGAGGCAACTAAGGAAGCTCAAATTCTCCCAACTTATCGAAGCTACCAATGGCTTCTCTGCAGAAAGTCTTATCGGTTGTGGTGGGTTTGGAGAAGTGTTCAAGGCTACATTGAAGGACGGATCAAGTGTTGCTATCAAGAAATTGATTCGGTTGAGCTGCCAGGGCGATCGAGAATTCATGGCTGAAATGGAAACCCTAGGCAAAATTAATCACAGGAACCTTGTTCCCCTACTTGGCTACTGCAAAATAGGCGAAGAAAGGCTCCTAGTTTATGAATTCATGCAGTATGGAAGCCTGGAAGAAATGCTCCATGGAAGAGTAAAGAGTCGAGACAGGCGAATCTTAACGTGGGAAGAAAGGAAGAAGATTGCAAGAGGAGCAGCAAAAGGACTGTGTTTTCTCCACCATAATTGCATCCCACACATAATACACAGAGACATGAAGTCGAGCAATGTACTTCTTGATCATGAAATGGAAGCAAGAGTTTCGGATTTCGGAATGGCAAGGCTGATAAGTGCATTAGACACTCATCTAAGTGTAAGCACACTAGCGGGAACACCAGGGTACGTTCCGCCAGAGTACTACCAGAGCTTCAGGTGCACTGCTAAAGGAGATGTGTACTCATTTGGAGTAGTTCTGCTAGAACTTCTGACAGGAAAACGGCCCACCGATAAGGATGATTTTGGTGACACAAACTTGGTGGGTTGGGTTAAACTCAAAGTAAGAGAAGGGAAACAAATGGAAGTTATTGATGCAGAATTGTTATCAGTGACTAAAGGAACGGATGAAGCTGAAGCAGAAGAGGTTAAAGAAATGGTTAGATATTTGGAGATAACATTGCAGTGTGTTGATGATTTCCCTTCAAAAAGGCCAAATATGTTGCAAGTTGTGGCCATGTTGAGAGAGCTGATGCCTGGATCAGCCAATGGAAGCAGTAACAGTGCTTAAATTAATTAATTAAGAATAATTTTAGTACCGTAAGAATATGAGGTGGTTCAAATTTTGATGTTTTTTGTTTTCATTTTGATTTTGGTGACTTATTCTGTATCTAATTTGAAATGTTTTCGTTATCTTTATTCACTAGTGCCTAACAGAAAAGCATGAGACCATGTTTTAATGCCTTTTTTTTTTTGCACTCATTAATGCCAATGTTTTATAATTATAACAGAGCTAATCACCTAATTCAAGAAATAATAAAAGCAGTAATTCATCCTTTTTTTTTCTTAGAAAGAAATTTATACACATATCATGAGGAAAGGGGAGAAACTAAAAGAGAAGTGTTTATAGCATTTCTGCGACAGCAAGCTTCTATTCATTATTTCCCAATGTGGGATTATCTTTAGCGATCTCTCCTAAGTGCAATTAGCTTTAATTTTCTTTTCTTTTTTTTTTTTCCTTATATAAAGATTAGCTTTAATTTTCTTTCTTTTTTATTTTTTAAGATTAGCTTTAATTTTGCTGTTTTCGATTATTTTAGTACTTATCTATTTTTGACATTTGGATGCATTAACTTATTTGTTTCAAAAGTTTTTTTTCCTTTCCAAAAAATGCCTAAAATATTTGAAAAATAATATCAATCTATCAATTTTTATAACATCGGCATTACAAAAAGGAATAAATGGACATATATATATTTTTTAAACTAAAAAAAATTTAAAGTAAATAAACTCGTACCTCCAAACATTAAAAAGCATATTAACACATTTTTTCCATTTCAAAATCCTTATACGAAGTAGATGATTACTTTTTTCCCTAGTATATTATTAATCCTTTAGGCCTATATGCACAACGATGCCGTTTAGATTTGTCATTTTTCCTAGAATATAACTCGATTCAAAAGCCCTGAAAACCTTGGTTCCTCTTCCCGTGTCTGCCACTAAAAAGTTTCAGCTCAACTCGACTAATACACAAAGAAAAGGAGAATAGCGATAAATGGCTCAATCAAAGATCATATCAACATCTTCCTGCCTCGCATTTCATGGTGATAATTGCCTTTTCTAATTCTTCTACTCTTTCTCACTTTTTTTTTTTTTTTAATTTTCCTTGCTTTCTTCTGATCGATTTTGATATCTCTTGAGGATGTGGTTTTAGACATTCGCAGAGGATCTACTTCCAGGAACTCTAGAATTTCATTCCAAGAGGTGGGTAGTTTTGATAATCGCACATTGTTTCCTTTTTCTTGTCTTTGTTTTTATCTGTTTTATTTTATTTTTCCTTTTGGCAGTTAGGGGCAAAGAGGAGCGAGCTCCAAGGCAATGCATTTATGGGCAGCAGTCGCATTTTTCGTTCAAATCTTCGCTATAAAGGTTGGACTTTTAGATTGATGTTTTAGTTTTTGGTCCTACTATTCTCTTTTATTTTAAAATTGGTTTTAATTTACTATAGCTTCCTCTGTACTTTAGTTTCAAGACTTTATGGATGGCAATGTTAATATATTCTAGATTCTGGAAAACCCATCTGGATTTTTATTTATTTATTTTATTATTTCTTCTTTTGGTAGCTATTCAAGCAGCTTTATCCAGTGATAAAGAAGTGGGAGTCTATGAAGCTGCAAAGAGTAAGGGGTTACGTGGCCAGTTAAACAAAGTTGTTTTAGCCTACAGTGGTGGGTTAGACACCTCAGTTATTGTCCCGTGGCTAAGGTGTGTACCCTATGTTAAGTTTGATGACTAGATTTTATCAAAGGAGCAAGGAATTAGTTTTCACAAGTCTTTAAATCTTCTGTAGAATAAATATGGAATCTGGATACAAACATTATCATGACTCTTCAATTTTTCCTAGTAAATAAAATTTTGAGCTTGTACATATATATTGAAATGCGTGAAGAGTTTAGAATAACTGAAAGGCAATGCACAGTTCATTTTGTGATTATATCTGAACACCTACATCAAGAGATGTCCTGGTTTTTAGTGTGCGTTTGATGTGCTGTAACATTTTATTGACTTGATTGAGTATTAGCGAAAATTATGCTTGGTTTGATGAGCTGTATTGTCGCTTCAGGCACTCCCTGTTTTCTAGTGCCCTGCAACTTTGTTGTTTCTTTCATTTTATTTTACTTGATATGTATCATAATTTATGTTTTTACTTGTTGAAATATAAATAACTAGAAATTATAAATACAAAGTGCTCTTATATATATTGGGAACCCCCCTTGAAACCTTGAGCAAGTTCTGCATCCAGTGTAATTTCTAGGAGTAACTGTTCTTTTTCTTTTTAGCCATTTATGAACTAAATTCAGTAGTTAAATCTTGCAGAATAAATCAAGAATTAGAAACAGAAAATGTTCTCCTCTTTTCCCTCTATAAAATGAGGTTTTGAACATCAATGTGACTCGTTTCAAGAGCCATCTTCAAGTATTTTCCTATGAAGCATTTTTATAATTTTCCATTGATGTCACAGGGAGAATTATGGTTGTGAGGTTGTTTGCTTCACTGCTGATGTTGGTCAGGTATGTCATCCATGCATAAATTGGTTTAAATTTTAAAAAAGTTCTTGTTTTTCCCCTTTGAACCTAATATTTATGAATTGCTTTTACTCTACCTCTTTTACATGCTAACATGTTAAGAATTTCAAAACTTGCAGGGATTAA
This sequence comes from Excoecaria agallocha, assembly GCA_037975025.1. Taxonomy (NCBI): domain Eukaryota; kingdom Viridiplantae; phylum Streptophyta; class Magnoliopsida; order Malpighiales; family Euphorbiaceae; genus Excoecaria; species Excoecaria agallocha. The sequence continues at coordinate 48,352,537 of CM075808.1, read as the reverse complement.
AGGAGTTGGAAGGCTTGGAGGAAAAGGCCAAGGCAAGTGGGGCTTGCCAATTGGTTGTGAAGGACTTGAAGGAACAATTTGTGCGCGATTACATTTTCCCTTGCTTGCGAGCTGGTGCAGTCTACGAAAGGAAATACTTGCTAGGGACCTCAATGGCACGTCCAGTTATTGCAAAGGTTGGGAGACTTAAAAGCTTCTATTTATGATTCCTTATTCTGTCAGCATTTCCATAAATATGAAGCAGTTATAGTAACCGTGTTCTTTTGCAGCTCATATAGAAATGTTATTGCCTTCTCTCAGTCTCTGATTTCTTCTGTTGTATTTTTTTTTTCCTTCTGTTGCTCCAAGAAGGGATTATGGCTCTTATTTTGTCCTAATTTTAAGTCATTGTGAAATTGTAAATAGGTCTTCAATGGTCTTTATGCATCTAAGTTTTTTCTATCTCTGAATTATGATCATTTAGTTGCATCATCACTCTTGTAAACTGTTGTTCTCATCGTATTATTATATTCACAATGCTTCTTTTAATGGTATGACAGGCCATGGTGGATGTTGCCAAAGATGTTGGAGCTGATGCTGTTGCTCATGGATGCACGGGCAAAGGAAATGATCAGGCATGCATTGGAAATTGAGGCTTAAACAATATGGAATTGTCCTTGTTTGTTTCTTTTGACAGTCCTGTTTGTCTTTGTTCATGCAGGTTCGGTTTGAACTTACCTTCTTTGCACTAAATCCTGAACTAAATGTTGTGGCTCCATGGCGGGAATGGGATATCCAGGGGAGAGAAGATGCTATTGAATATGCCAAGAAACATAATGTACCCGTCCCTGTGACAAAGAAATCCATATATAGTAGAGACAGGAATTTATGGCACCTAAGCCATGAGGTAAGCACCCAACATCGTGACTCCCTCTGATTCATGGTTGCCCTCAAATCGATTGTTTTGTAAAACTGATTTGAAAGCTTGTTAATGTGTAAATTTCTTTTTGAATACTGCCCTGATGACCATTGGGATTTATCTTAATTGTTGGGACCTTTTTATGAGAATCTCTCTCTGTCCTCTCTTTTTTTTTTTTTTTTTAAAGTTGCAGAAGCTTAACCTCCGTAAGCAACCATATAGCACCTTGAATTAATTTTGGCCTTGGAGTCCGCTAAGTCAAATGAAAAAGTGCTACATACGAAAGAGTAAATTGTTTCATTATGAACCCAAATGAATTTGAACTTAATTCTTAAAGACCAAAATCTGCTGAAATCATAATTTCAAACCGAGGTTGACCTTTTTAGTTGTATAGTATTACTGGAATCCTGCATTTGATATGAGTTGGTTTGTTTCATTTATTTATCTCAAGGGTGACATCTTGGAAGACCCGTCCAATGAGCCAAAGAAAGATATGTACATGATGAGTGTTGATCCAGAAGATGCACCCAATCGACCTGAGTAAGTTTCCTTGGATATATTTTTGGTCAACTAATCTATTTTATTTTGTCTTAGTTGGAGACCATTTGCATCTTATTTTCCATGCACTTAAATTTTTTTAGATATGTAGAAATCGGGATAGAGTCAGGCATCCCTGCTTCAATAAACGGGAAGAAGCTTTCCCCAGCTTCTCTTCTTTCTGAGCTCAATGAGATTGGTGGGCGACATGGCATTGGTCGTATTGACATGGTTGAAAACAGACTTGTTGGTATGAAAAGTCGTGGAGTCTATGAAACTCCGGGAGGGACAATTCTTTTCACTGCGGTCCGTGAGCTGGAATCTTTAACTCTAGATCGAGAAACAATGCAAGTGAAAGATTCACTTGCCCTTAAGTACGCTGAGCTGGTGTATGCAGGCAGGTGGTTTGATCCATTGCGTGAGTCCATGGACTCATTCATGGAGAAAATCACAGAGAAAACAACTGGTTCTGTGACTCTGAAGTTGTACAAAGGATCTGTTTCAGTAACCAGTCGGACAAGCCCTTATAGTCTGTATAGGCAAGATATCTCATCCTTTGAGAGTGGAAAAATATATGATCAGGCTGATGCAGCTGGTTTTATTCGGCTTTATGGTCTTCCGATGAAGGTGAGGGCGATGCTTGAGAAAGGAATTTGAAGAATTTTCATTTTCCTTCATTTCTTGTCACTTCATTGAGGCATGCTGTGAAGCGTACAATTCTTGTAGGAATATTTTTGAATAGTCAGTTGTGATGGATTTAGGCAGTCTTTTCTTTGGAAGATTTTAACTTTGCATTTCAAATTTTTTATCGTTATGTTGCATTTTTCCTTTAAAAATTATGAGGCTATGTTTGTTGCCTTGAGCATGATAACGATTAACATGATATGTATTATGGAAGGGTTCCTTGATGTGAATTCAATCTAAAGGAGGTTACAAATCCAGCAGCCTAGTCTCTATTTAGATTACTAGCTTATTGTCCACGTCCCACAATAATTAGTTTTCTTTTTTTAATACGTAATTTATAATTTTTAATATTAATTTAATGTAAAAATTATTGTTATTGAATACATGAAGAGTAAATAAATTAAATTAGTTAAAATTTTATAATTATGTTTAGGCAAAATGCACTTGCAAGTTTTTGAACTTTTTTTGGTTTTTACTATTAAATCTCTAAACACCTATTTTTATAACATTGAACTACTATATATATATATAATGGGATTAATGCCTATCCCGCCCGAAGTGGTTGGGTCCCGCTCCCATGTGGAGACTCCTAGGGCCTACGTAATTACAAGAAGGTGGTAGGGTCCGTCCGGCCTCATAATTATCGGATGACGTGGTGGGGATTTAAGGAGGAACAATCCTGGAAGGTCCTGGTGGCCCTCAAGTATAAAGTAGCATATCTCCTGACAGATATAGCTTTTTGAAGGATTGGTAATATACTGACAGCTATAGCTTTTTGAAGGATTGGTAATATATATATATATATATATATATATATATATATATATATATTAACCTCCTGACCTATATGACCAGCAGCTTTGGCAATTGCTATAACTATGCCACCCAATGCTATTTTTTCACCTTCCTAAATTTTTATTTTTTTTACACATTAAATTTTCAATGTACAAAAAAAACATAAAATTAAATTATACATTTAGATTGGCACATTTTTAATATCTGCATTTGTATCTCAATTTGATGTACTATGTGTATTTTTTGTGAATTTTAAGTTAATCACTATTTTCTATTAATTTTTTAATTTTAAATTAATAAAGTCATTAATAACAATACATCATTTGAAGTTGAGGCGCAAGTACTAAAGATGCATGAAACCGAATATACTATTCCATTTTACATTTTGTGTCAACTGAGAATGTAACGTGTAAAAAAATGAAATTTTAAAAGCTCCATTTTATAAAATAAAGGTTTAAAAATTAATAGCAAAAACTTAAAAATTTGACAAGATCTTTGCCTTATTTTTAATTTAAATATAATTTTTCATTTAGACGGGTGCATACAGATTTTATTAATGCAATCTCGTTTTTAACATTTATATTTTTCATCAAAAGCTATTGATATAACTAATCCAATTCACTTAAACATATAATTGTAGAATTAATAGAATATTAAAAATGTATCATCACCTTCCACTCTCAAAGTACAAATGTTTCCATATCATCTGAATTAGAAACAATATTAAAAAAAAAAAGGCAGACCCGCCTAATTTCAAGTAGTAATCCGGTACGTACATGATACATGTATATTTAAATTGTCGGATTACATGTATCTATCTGATTGAACAGTTCAAATATGTGCAGCACATTTGCACAAGCACTGTATATCATCTTCCAATTCTACATTGGACATGACAACCAGCTCTAAGCTTGATCATGTCAATGTACAAATTGACAGATTTACCATTTATCAAAACTTAGAATTGACAAAGCCGCATTGCCGCCTAAGAATGTTCATGTCTCTTAAAAACTATTTAAACATTTTAAAGTTACAATGTGTTACATAAGGCCAAATAATGCCGAAGCTTTGGAATAGTAAACCAACAACGCAGAGTCTTGTTATATACTATAAAAGGATGATTAAACCGAGAATTAACACAAAAATAACCTAAAACTAAACTATAATTCATAATCACAAATGGCATTATCAAAGTCTCTGCTGATATTTTGTGTTGTGCTTAGGCTGCTGACATTAGGGGCATTAACTGCTTCAATTGTTGTGTTGGTCACCAACCGATACACTGATCAATGGCGAAGCTAGGTGGAAAGGAAGGGGGGCAATTGCCCCCCTTATTTTTTAAAATTTTTTTATTTTACATGTATATATATATTAAATAAATATTTTTTTTCATTTAAAGTTTTATTTTATCCCCCTTATTTTTCTATGAAAATGTTAAAAAAGGGCCTTATAATATTTTTACCTTCCTTATTTTTTAATCCTAGCTTCGCCACTGACACTGATACTGATGGGACCAAAAACACCTTCAAGGATTTCATTTTCTACAGGTAAAATAAATTAATAAATATGCAAATTTAATTTACCACTTTTTTTTTTATTTATATATGAATGTTTGAATCAGGTATGTTCTTTCAACGGCTTGTGTTGGATGTTTCTATACGCTAATTCAATTACCGTTTGCAATATACTATGCTCACAAGGAAAAGAGACTCGTCAGAAATGACTTCCTCCCAAACTTTGACTTCTATGGAGATAAGGTTCTAATTAAATCCGTATTTTTAATTATATCTATCTATAATTACATATTGGTAGACTTTCAATAGTTTTGATCAGGCGAAGCTAGGATTAAAAAATAAGAGGGGCAAAAATATTATAAGGCCCTTTTTAACATTTTCATAAAAAAATAAGGGGGGTAAAATAAAATTTTAAATGAAAAAATATTTATTTAATATATACATACATGTAAAATAAAAAAAATTTTAAAAAATTGCCCCCTTCCTTTCCACCTAGGTTCGCCATTGGTTTTAACTGTATATTGTGCAGATAATTAGTATAGTATTGGCAAGCGGCGTTGGAGCAGGTTTTGGTGTTACGTACGAGTTAAAAAGATATATTAAGAATTTGTTCGGGGGGCTTCTTGTAGAGGAATCGCAGATGAAATTCTTTGACAAAACTTACATTGCCATTGCTCTTCTTCTCATTGGCTGCCTTTTCATGGCTTTGCTTTCTATTTTCTCATCCATCAACAAATCAGCATCCACCAAGGGCTTCTTTCGATGATTTTAATTTCTTTTCTTTTTTAATCTCGTATTTTTTTCCTCCAAGAATCAATAATGATTCTGTTGGGTTACAATAAAAAGGAAGAGAGAAATTAAGCGTAAGGTTATTTTTGCGATGAATTTGTTAGTGATCACTAGTGTAATATCGTTGTCAAACCATGTTGGAAGATTTCGATGTTATACTTTTAGTGCCGATTATTTTATGAGTCTGGTCTAGTTGATGGAGTAAATTATTCTTAAATAAATAATAATTAAAAAAATGAGCCTGACGTAATAATTGCAATAAAATTGTTCTTATATTGTTATAACTAATATAAAATTCTTCCTCAAAAAAAAAAAAAAACTAATTTAAAAGTCCAACTAATTCATATCCAACGATTTAAAATGGTCATCAGCTCGAATCATAGCCCAACCCTTTGTATTAAAAAAATTCAATGAAATTCGAATCAGCCCAAGTATAATGAAGCCCAAAATCCATAAAAAATCCTATAAAACACCTAAATGCATATCAAATTCTAAAACTATCTTTTATACGGTTTATGTAACTCATATAAACCAAACTACAGTGTGTTGTTATCTATATATGTTCACCTTATTGTATTAATTTATAAAACTTGACTAAATCGAATCTAAGCAACAACACAGCAAAATCAACTAAGAATTATCACGCAAAATCAAGTTTAAACCTGGAGTAGCAGAATCAGACCCGAAGAAATTATGTAGATGTTAAAAAGCCCAATTCCCTTTAGAAATCTCCCGTAGATATGACAACTTCTATTTAAATGCCACATAATTTTTTCATAAATCATAATAACCTTTGTGACTAATTCTTCATAATCACTCAATACGTTATAATTTAAAAATATTATATTTATTTTAAAATTTTTGTTCGGTTGGTTTTATTATAATTTTCGCCAACTCAATCTGATCCAAACTTTGACAGTAAACTCAACTAAGAATAAGATTCCATTCCAAAAATTCAGAAACTCAAACCAAACTCAATTTTAAGTAAAATCTTTTAGACTTCTCGAATTGATTTGGATTTTGCATATCTCCACTGAAATTTGTTCTCGAACATGAGCTCCTTTGTTAGCAATTACCAATAGCAACATGTATTCTGACAAGATTCGACTGCACCATTAATTTCCCCAGTTTATACTATCATTTTTAAAGTAAATTTCTCAATAATTCGTTATATGTTAGCTTTGTTAGATTTTTTTCCCCAATACTATCTCATATTAATAATAATTTAATGGATTAAATATAAAGATAATCTAAGTATTTGTTAAAGTGTCTCTTTCCCCGTTATTAAATCGGGGACCGGGAATTCCCACCACCGGCGGACATTGAGTGGGGATGCATTCCTTGGCCCCACCCGCCCCGTGAGCATCCCTAATGGTATATCAAAAAACGGCATATAGGGTTGTCATTTCTAGCTGGTGGAACCCACAGTAAAATTTGATTTTTGAATTGAAAACGAAAGTTGAATGTGTCATTTTTTACTGTAGCACAAACAAATGCAGTTTGGCATGCGAAGAGAGAAATTTGTTAGTGGGATCCGCGGCCAGAAAACGGCAGCTTTGATTACTGTTTTCTGTACGTTTTTTTTAATTATTACTTATAAAAAACTTGAAAAAAAATTAACCATCAATTCATAACAAATTAAATAATAAAAATACGAAGTATGAAATTTATTCCAAACAGTAAAATAGTTAAAATTATTTGTAATCTTAATCAATAAAAGAATATAACATTTAACCTTTATATACAATTTTTATGAAGTATTAAAAGTTTAGATATTAACAGTTATGCTGGATTAATTATGAGATAATAACTATAAAGTGATAAAAATATTTCAAGAAATCAGATATTTTTGTATAAAATGTCTTTTTGATTAAAAAAACTGATAATGTTGCTTATATATATATATATATATATAAGTCCAAGGGAACTTAATAATTCGTGGGGAAATTTTTTAATTAAATATATATAGATTTTATTATACATAGATACATACTCGAGAAAACAAAAATATAAATATTCCAAGGGAACTTATCTCCTGATCACATAGAACGGGCAATGCCAGAATGTGATGGGTCAAATGCCAATATGAACCTTTAAAGCACTGAGCTGCGACTCGGTATGTACAGTAGTTTTCTCATTACTTTACCTCAGGCACCCCACTAAAGCACTACATGGACATGAGGCAGACTCTACGTGTGTGAATGTTAACAACAGTTTCTCATACTTCTTTATTTTGTACACTACAAAAACTTCCAAAAATTATAATATATCTACAAAATCAAGTGAACTCAATGGGAACATGGCAAATATGAAATATTCATGGTCTGCATCTGTTGAAAATCTCACCCGCATCACACCAATTGGCATGTGCTCATGAATATAGCAGTTGGTTAATTTTTTTTTTCAAGTTGTTATAAGTAATAATTTAAAAAAAAAATTAATGTACAGAAAATGGTAAACATAGCTGTCGTTTTTTGACTGCGAGATCCTATTGACAGATTTCTCTCTCTCTGTACATCAAATGCAGTCGTTTGTTACAATGAAAAACGATATATTCAACTGCCGTTTTCAATACAAAAAAACAGATTTTATCGTGGATCTCACCAGCCAGAAAATGATAACCCTATGTGCCGTTTTTTGACACACCATAATTCTAATATTTTTTTACTGTTATCTTATATTTCTAATTTTTTTTTATTTTTTACATAAAAAAACCCAAAAGAAGTCATTGGTAAACTGCAAATTAGGCTTCGTAAAGGCATGGTAAACCAGACAAAATTACACCTTTAAATCTTTACCAATATATTGAGCCATATGATTGGAGAATTATCATTTGTCCTTTATTCAAAAGAATAATAAAATATTCTGCTGATTATAAAAAAAGAACATACTAAATTTGGATTTCATATTGATTTTGAAAAATTAGAGTTTATGAATCGATTGTTTCAACCAAAAAAAAAAGATTAATGATTAATTAGTTGTTAATACTAATTATTCCTTCGTTCGTTTATTGTCTCTTATATTGTTTGGTTGATAAAGTGCAAAATTCATCCCTTGTAATAACAATAGAAAGCAGAAGAAAAAACATAGGTAAAAATGTCTGAACCGGAGCCGAAAGCATGCCAATAATATCACTTCCATTGAGAGGGTTGTGGCATCAATTATTATAGTTGCTACCGATTCACCCACCTTTCTTTCATCTATACCAAATGTCGCTATGCACTTCAATTCTCTATACTCCTACGGGTAATTGCATATCTACAGTTAATTTCTTCAAAAAATACAGTAGAAATAGATGAAAAACTAATATTAATCCTTGGATTTAATATTATTTGTTGTGCATGGCTTGCAGGTACGTGCTATCTATGACCGTGATTCGATTGGCATATACATTTTTGCGATTCACTTACCATTGAAGCACTGGGAAACGGTGCGACTTTTGATTTGAAGAAAAACCTTGACGATATATTTAAGAAATTAAGGGACAGTTCTCTTGCTGAGATTCGATCAGAGATTGATAATTTCTTTAATATGGGATATGTTTCTGCATCCATTCTTCTTCGGGGTTTCCTTTGCTTTGGAGTTTCTTATGTCGTTTCATCTCTGGCGCTATCTACCCAACCTAGCCCAATGTATCAACAAAATGGAATGGGAATTGGAGATAAAAATATATCGTCAACAAAAGGGACAGTTCTTTTGCTGAGATTCGATCAGAAATTAACGTCCGGACGTTAGTACTCCAAAATTTAAATAAGTGAAAGATTTTAGAGATAAAAATAGAAAGAGAGCCTCAAGAGAACAATATCTGAAATCCTTAAAGGATTGGACTATTTATAAAAAATAAAATTTACTGAGTAAGGATACTTGAGTGTGAGTGGTTGGTAGCCAGAGAGCATGACCTGACAGTGATTTGACTGTTTATATCAAGTTGAGTGTGTCAGTACGATTAATACAGTATGCCCTTATCAGGCCGATCAAATTTGGTGGTTGCTGATAGACTTAATTTTACAGTCCGCAAGCATCCAATGGGACTTGCTTTGTGGGGGCTGTCGTATGATAAAATGAACCTTGAATCTCATGAGTCTTGTAGAATTATATGTATTATTAGGAATATGAGCATTTTAATTATTTTACTTCAATTTTTTTGGTTACAATATTTCATAAAAACGGCACATCAAACGTTATAAAAATATACATATATACCAAAACCATCTTCTTAACTAATTACCGGCTTCATGAACCATACTATCGTTTATATTAGTTATGTTTGGTTTGGTGATATGTAACTGATACAATGCTTAACTTCATTGAATTCAAGAACTCATACCATACACAAACCCTTTACTTTAATGGGTGGAAGTACTATAAATCAATTATCCCTCTTTTTTTCAAATTCTTTTATCTAATTTCTTTTAGACAAGATGGCCCATTGATTTTCTCATATATTGTAATTATTGTGAGAAACCTCTAAAATATGATGCAATTAAAAAGAAGCTATTTTTAATTTTTATTTCAATTAGAAGCCATAATATTTAAGATGTATATATAAATTAATTATAATTATATATGATACATAATTAGTCCAGTATAATAATGTAATATTTGAATTATAATCAGTATATATATATATATAATATTTAAATTTTGGTAACAAAATATTCGAAACTAAGCATTAATATGCAGATGTTTTGGTAACAAAATATACTTTGACTAATTTAGCTTTTTGGAGTTGATTTGGGTGCAAATTTATATCTGCTAGAAATTACAAAAAAAAAAATGATTTAAAAGTACGAGATAATTCACACATTTTAGTGAATTATATTATAAATAGTAATTTAATATATAAACACCAACAACGAGTAAATTCTTATCAGATTATTATTATTATTATTATTATTATTATTATTATTATTATTATTATAGTAATCGAATATCTGCTATAAGCTGGTATGAATTGCGACAGCAAATGGAGTCTATATATATATATATATATAAACTTTCTGAAAGTAAAAGTTATTCATGTCCTATAAATCAATGTTATTAAAATTTTATCCGATAAAAAACCAACAAGGCTGGGGATTAGTAATTCGATCGGATTTTTTTCTATTTTTAAAATATTATAATTATTATTATTTTTTAAATAATATTGTATAAAAATTAAAAAAAATATTCATCAAATATTAAATATATATCACAAATATTATAATAATAAGTTACAAAATATAATTTTAATTTTATTATTACTAGTGATTAATTATGAATTTTTGAATATCATATGTTAGAAACATAAAAATATAATCATATCATGAAAATAATTTCATGTTTAGATGGAATACTAATGAAGTAAACACAAAAACTATTAACCTTGCATATATAAGTATAATTATATTTAATTATAATAAATTCAAATAGATAATAAATATATTAAATTATTAAGTGACATTTTTAGAATTTAAAATTCTAATTTTTCAAATAAATAAATAATAATAATTTAATATATATATATATATATATTTTTAATTTCTATTATTTATTTATTTAGAAAAATTAGTATTTTAAATTTTAAAGATATTACTTAATAATTTAATATACTATTACAATGATCCAAATAGATAATAAGTACATTAAATTATTAATTGACATATTTAGAATTTAAAATATTAATTTTTTCAAATAAATAAATAATATATATATATATATATATATATTTGATTACAATGAATCAAAAATATAATAAGTATGTTAAATTATTAAGTGATATACTTTAAATTTAAAATACTAATTTTTTCAAATATATATATATATGTGTGTGTGTGTGTGTGTGTGTGGGGTGGGGGGGTGGTGAAAATATTAAAAAAATAATTTTTTACACTTTTTAGCAAAAAATTTGGTTTTATTCAGTTCAACCTAATTTTCGATTCAATTCGGTTTTCTGTAATTAAATCAATCGATTGATCAACTGGTTTGCAGTTAGAATGGTTCAACCGGCCTGTCTGGACCGGTTTTAATAACTATGCTATAAATGCTGTTACACCGTTAAGAGTCGCGATAAACTAATCAAAAGAATATATATACTGAAATGCTTCTATTAAAGTCAAATGTGGCCAAAGTTTTATGTCGTCTATCAAGCCTTTTTTGAGCAAAATATAAAAATATATAAATTACACTACTGTGGAGAAATTTTCCAAACCATTCATGTCAATTCTATGTCCATACTTGATTTATATATATAAGAATGGGTGTTTAGGAATAAAATAAAATTCCTCGAAAAAGGTATAGTCGCATCATTGCAATAGAGAAGGGGATGAGGACATATTTGTCCTTATATATAAAAATAAGTGAATAGAAGTAGCTTTCTTTATGGTAGGGTAGTCCCTTTCCCTCTCTTTCTACTGTTATTTCCATGTGGAACAGATTTTAAGTTTCTCCTCTTATCCATTCAGATTTCGACGTCTTCACAAACTCACTTTTCTTTTTTCCTCTAACTTTCCTTACTATTTATTATGCTTTTTTTTTTTCCTGTTAAAATATCTATCAAATAGAGATATGGATTTAACAAATGGATAAAGTCAATCTCCTTCCAAGTTAGTCTTTTCTTACTCTTTCTTTTCTAGAAAAAAAGAAAAAAGATGGTGAAAAAAATTTATAAATTGCTGCATTTGATCCTTTTATTTATTATTTTTATTATTTTCGTTAAAATTAAAAATAATAAATATACTTAAATTTAATATTAAATTGCTTGATTTAATAGATAATTTTGTCCCTAAAATTTTTTAAAAAGTGCAATATTGATCCTAAAGTATTTTTACGTGCAATATAGCCCCTTATGTTTGAAAAAAGTGTAATGTTGTCCGTCCGTTAAATAATCCGTTTGTTTGATCCAAAAATGTTTATTGACCCTCCACCTGTCGACACGTAATTAGATGTCACGTGAAAAAAAAGACACGTCAGCGCCTTAATGGATCCTCATGTGATAGTCACATGGTCAGTAAAAATTAATTGCTACTCTACCCAAAATGATGGTCCTTCCCTAACCTTCGTCACCTTCATCTACATCTCCTTTCTTTCTCATTTCTATCTTTCTCTGAAAAACCTAAAAGCCCAGATAAAACACAATGAATTTACGCTCAAAAGAAGCTGTCATGCCTTCATCCAACTTTTTTGCTTCTTCTTCGGGTCTGCAATCTTGGAGGCTGGAAGTTGTAGACGATTACACCAGTGAAAGGGCAGCACCAAGGTGGTATTGTTGTCAGAAGGCCATTAGGTTAGTATCTTAGAGCATATTAAACCCTAGAAAACATTATTACAAATGTTGTAAATTTGGCGTAAGAAATGCAAGTATCTTTCCTTGATTTTTTTATTATTTCATTTGGTATTTTGTGGTATTTGAGAAAGATGGTAAATGCTTGATTTGATTTCATCAATGGGAGATGGAATGCCAATTTTTTGCTTGGCATGATACCGTGGAAGAAATGAGGGAGAGATCCAAGGTTCTATTGTATGACATGCACAGAGAGATAATGAACATGGAGAAAGAAATTTTGATACTGAACAAGAGAATTGAAAGCTTGTTAGAAAAGAATTGGGAGTTGATTATGCAAATGGAGGAATCGGATAAGCATTCAGAGTTGATGAAGAGAATGACCTGTGAGATGGAGAATTTATTAAATTAAAGAAATGTTAATGGGGGTTGGTTTGGATGGTTGATGCAAATGCTATGTGCATTTATGGTTGGATTCTTTTGTTATGCAATTTTAAATTAGGTTGTTGAGTAGGTAATTTAGTGTAATGTACTTAGTTGTTGTAATGGTAGATGGGAAATGGGGTTGACATTGTTGATTTTGTGATGTTTCGATGAAATGAACATATGTTGTTAACATAGATTGTCTTATGGTCTTAATGCCTTATTTATATATGTTGTTGAGATATTTGTAATACCTGTTAGAGACATACACATTTGGCATCAAAGGCAACTAACAAACTAAATTCTGTTAGAAACTTTCTCTAACTTGGAATATGACAAAGGCAGTTAACAAAGAAAATGGCAAAATAGTTGTACATTTTTGTAACAAAGGTTACAATATGTGATAACATTCAACATTCCATATGCCATTGTTGGTGTCAAATCCCATTTCAAAAAACAAAAGTAAAGCAGGCACATATACAACTAGCCCGTTTGAAAAAACAAAAGTGATAGGTATGTAAACATCCAACAATTCAAGAACATTTTTGTAATTCATAAAGACATGTCTATTTCTTTTTTCCTATCTTCAGCTTCCTCTGATTCATCTGCTTCGAAAGATCATTTAACAACGATTTCTTCTTTTTCGGAGGTTTGAATGGCAATGTACTAGGCTTTTGCACCTCAGATTCATTTTCTTTTGATTGTATCAACCTTGAACCAACGGGAACATGAGACTTCTTTCTTGTATTGATTTTGATTTTCTTCTCACTTGGCATTTCAAATTTTTTCTTGGGATCGAGATCATGGTCTGGCATGATTGGTTTTGGGTCTTCATCATTAGAGTTGTAATTTGCTACTGAAAATGATCCAACCATATAGCTTGTCTTTTGTCCAGGCTGTACCCAACCATAAAGAATATCAAGTACTAACCTTTTCTACTAATTGTTCTATTTTAACAGACAACAAATGAAATCAATTTATTATAATTTACACTATAAATTATGTTACCCTCATCGTTATAGAAAATTTCAAAACCTTATTCCTTATCAGTATTAATTGATTCGCTTATGTATTGATCTTATCTAGTCCGCGAAATAGCACTAGGTCTTCTAATTCCATGAGCTGAAGTTGCTCTGCAATTAGCTCAATTTGCTTGTTCTTTATCTTTTGGAATGGATGGCTTTGTCTGTTCTTTGTCAGGTTCGGTTGTTGATGTGTCAAGTACCTATGGAAAAAAAAGAAACAAATAATAATATTGCTCAGCAAGTCATTCCAAACTATGGAAAAAAAAAAGAAACATACTTAAATATCAAGAGACAACCTTTTTACAACTTCATTTGTTATGTCCCAAGTCTCCACATTTCCCACAACTTTGTATTTTCCCTTTTTTTGAAAGCTTCTCGATTTATGGATCTTTTCTTTTATTTGTTGAAGTCTATGTTCCACCATTGTTTTCATTTGTTTCCTTAAATTTCTTGACCATTTTCTTATTTTTTTCCTTAATTTCCTAGGCCGTCCTAGCATTTTGAAAATTGGAGGTGGTTCAATGGCCTGGAACTTACTGATATGCCAGAATCTCCTTCCTCTTACTTGTTGTATTTTGTTCATGTAAGTTGCTAAATAAACATCCCTATGATAGTATTGTGATATGTGATTCATTAGATCTTCATCATTATGATAGTAGGTAGCAATGGCAAAAGGGCATGGAATACCTATCAAATTCCATGCCCTACAAGTACATTCCAGCTTTACCAAATTAAAAGTGTGTCTATCTTTACCTTCTGATACTTCATACCCTGCAGCCCCATTCCAATTAATTATAAATCCAGAGTCTATATCAGCCCAATCTTCATAAATTTCCATACATGTTGGACTATATGCATTGATCCACTTACTCGACTCTTTCACATTCTCTTTTAATAGATTCATTATTTTTATCCTAATTTCATCAATCATCATCATAATGGGTTTGAAGCTGGCTGATACAATCCAGGAGTTGAAAGTTTACGAAATGTTATTGTCCACCCTTGCACTCTTACATCTAGTGCTGAAAAAAGCTCTACACCAAGTTTCAAGAGCATATGCAACAACATCACTAGCAGCCTTCTTACTAATCTCACCCATAGCCTTTAAATTATCATAAAATTCCTCTTTAAATGTGTTCTAAGCACATATCCCAAATGTTTTTGTCAAAATTTCTCCTTTCCATTTTTACTCCAATTTGAATAAATGTGTCTAGCACACTATCTATGCTTAGCCAATGGCAAAACAACCAAAACTATTGGTATCAAAACCTACAAAAAAGGTATTTTATAGTATGCCGAACCAAAATAAAAAATTGGTTTATTCGGTTCGGTTCTTAAAATTGAAAAATCGAAGGAACTGAACCGATCGAATTTTTTATACATATATATTTTATAGTGTTAAGACTTAAGAGAGTATGGCTTGGCTTGGTGGTGTGAAAACATAATGGCAATCATGAGGTCACAGGTTCAATCCCGAGAGTGTAAATTTGGAGCTTTCTTATTTTTGTTACTTTAATTTTTTTTGTTCTCATTTTTTTTTTCAATTTAAAAGTTTTGTTTTAATATTTTTTTTACTCTACAAAAAATAAATCACTATTTTTTTTACTTTAATCTTTTTTGTTTTCTCAATTTTTTATTTTTATTTTTTTATTTTAAAATTTTGTTCTAATAGTTTTTTTTGCTTGAAATTAATTTATATCTAATAATGTCAAGTTAGCAAAAGGCATCCATTAGTTCAAAAACAATAGTACCAATTGAGTTAAGAGAAAATATTGATACATAAAGAAAAAATTAATAATTTTTTAATTAAGTGATTATTAATTCGATTTATTAATTTCTTTCTTTTTGGTTTATTAATTTCTTTCTTTTTGAACATGTCTACTTTCATGAGCTCAATAGTATGTATGCATGTATGTATGTATATGAGTTATTTTAGGGAGTCTGTTATTTTTATTCTGAACACTGCTAAAATAAATTCACAAAATCTCATATTTTTCTTTCTTTCTGGCCAAAGCATTTATGTTAGTTTACTATTGCTGAGTTTGACATACCAAATAGATATTTTTATTTAGAAAAATAATTTGTTATGTTTAATGTATGGATGAAAAATAAAGAAATATTATGTTTTTAATACAAGAGCTCATATTAATTAATTAATGGTACATTTTTTTGAAAACAAATTATTTAGTGAAGGACGGTTTGATAAAAATTATTAAAAAAATAATAAAAAGAAAAGAAAGACAAGAAAAATGCAAGTAGAAGAGTTATAGGTTTTAACAAAGGCTTTGATTGGGCTACATATACTGGGCCTACTGATGTGGTCTCTATCCCAAGCTCAAGAGAGAGCATTGTCTAGGTTGTGATATAAGAAAATCAAAAGAAAGAAACAAAAAGAAAATAGGGAGTAAATGAAAATGAAAACCCACGCGCCAGGCAGAGACGCCATGAAAATGAAAATCAAGAATTGGTTGAACCAAACCGAATCAATCGAAATTATTTTAGTCCATTCAATTTTCGATCCTAAAAATTTCTATTTCGGTTCGATTATTATATTTTATAAATTTTGGTTCTCGATTTTTTCAATTTGATCTAAAACCGAACCGACTATTTGCACACCCCTAGCTTCAAGAATAGCTTTGATAACTCACCTAGATCTTTACTTTCATTTCTATGGGATGATGAGTCACTATCAGATTCTCAATCCTCACTCTCAACATAAGTATCATACCCATATGCACTGTCATTTTCAGTTGCAGCCTCATCCCGAGGTATTTCGAAGTTATCTATTGCCTGGCTAGGTAATCATATTGCCTCAGTAATGGGCTCTGACCCATTTACATGCCCTGGCCTATCCATATTACCCAAATCCCTATTTATTCCAATTTTATCCAAAAAGTTGTGGGGAAACTTTATTAAATCATAATAGGTTATAGGATAAAAATATACATCCCTATGCACAGGCCCCAAACATCCTAATAACCTATGTACACTACCATTACCATAAAAAATAAATAACCCATCATCTAAATCTTTTCTTAGCTCAGAACAAACCAAATAAATAAGATCTCTAATAGAAAATCTAGAAGCAAATTCATCAAATATATTCTTATAACTAATTAGGTATGGGTTAAAACCATAATATGCCTCTCTTTTTCCATCCCTATACTCAAGTATTTTACTAAAATTTCTTCTACCATTCCAATTGAACCATAAATTAATGGTACCCCTGTATACAACCCTACAGGAAATCAAAAATAAAATAACAATAACTTAACAAAATAATTACTAAAATTTACAATAAATATACAAATTAACAGTAAAAGAAAGATCGATACAAAACTGCCCATCACCTAAAGCACAAGCTTTTTTCCTGTTATAACCCCATTACCCATCACATTCAGCACATATATCAGCATCATTTCAATAGAAATAAGTCACATACATTGTGATAATAGGGACCACATGCATATAAATTATGTAAATCGATAAAATAATTACTCAAAAATTACTCAAAGTAGTATATAAACCCCTAACCAATAACCCCAAAAAAATTGCAAATATAGGTTTTTATTCAAAATGTTAACAAAAGAAAACTACATAAAAATACATACCCTGGGTTGTCCTCCCCCTTGCCTGAAGTCTCACTCGACATCTTCTCTATTTTTCTCCTTAACTAACAATTTTAGCCAATATTAATTCTGCATTTCAATTTCTCTGGATTTGGGTTTCAAATCTTCAATACATGTTCGATCCCAGTGAGATATAAAAAATACTGTGTCGAAATGATGAAATCGAAAGTTACGTTATTTTTCGGTGAGGGGTTATCGAAAGATCATATTGGAAAAAGGGCAAGATGGCTTCACTGATTTGGGAGAAAACTTTGGGTGAATTTGGATGAGATGTGGGAAATAGGGTTAAAAAAGTTTAACTCAATAATCGTCCAAGTCATGTGATCCGCACATGACATAAGGTGCCATGTGTCTCCCTATAATGCCTGCTTGAAGAGATCCATTAGGCCATTGAGGTGTCGACAGATGGAGGGTCAACAAATGTTTTTGGGTCAAACAAACGGATTATTTAACGGAGGGGCAATATTGTATTTTTTGAAAAACTTCAGGGGCAAAATTGCCTTTTTAGCCTTTTCTTACTCTCTTTTCTAGCAAAAAGAAAAAAGAAAGTGGAAAAAAATTATAAACTACTTCCTTTATTTTTTTTTATTTATCATTTTTATTATTTTCATTAAAATTAAAAAATAATAAATACATTTAAATTTAATATTAAATTACGTGATTAAAATTAAATTATTAAATTTAATTTATTCTAATTTTATTAAAAAATTAATTAATTAAAAAAATAAATTAAATTATATTGAAAGTTTAAAAGTGAGAGATAAATAAAATTTAAATTTTACTTAAAAGTAACAGATAAAAAAATTGGAGGAAGTATATATTGTTTTCAAGTTTTGCGGGAATGGAAAATGATGAAGAAAAAAAAGAAAAAAAAAAGGAGGGGAAAAATGTAGAGCGTTGCTTTTAAGAAAATATTCAGCTACACCGATTTTAATATATTGAAAAATATTAAATTTAATTTTCCAATAAAAGGAAGATAGCGTTAGAAAATAATAAAATACTTCTTTATGCTTTATTTTCTCCCATGCAGCTAATCTTTCCGCTTAAAACATATCCAACTCTATTAATCCGCTTAAAATTTGATATAAATTAAAATATTTATATTTACATAATTCTAAACTTAACAAATTTAATGCTTAAAATTATATAGAGCTCTATACTATAATCTTAAATTTTAAAAATACAAAACTAAAAATACACTTTAGTACCCATAACACTAAAATTCTAAGCAAGGAGTTCACAGGCAAATGACTTTGTTAATTAATTTTATTGGGTCTGCTGTTTTTTTGTACCCGTTATTTCCTCTTTTCATCTAATAAAATTTCTTGGCTCATTAAAAAGAACTTAAAAATTATACTTTACTAGATAATAATATGTAAATTGTAAAGTTATAATAAATGTGACTTATATTTATAATTTAAAAATTTCCCCGGGAAGGGAAAAAAAGAATGATTATTTAAAATTTTAATGATATTTTACTTACATAATTACATTTGAACTAATGTTATCTGCAACATTTTCCTATTTAATAAGATCATATAGAGTTATTAATGTTGAAATGAACAAAGGATATTACTTTTTCTTTAAAAAAAAAAAAAAAAAAACAAAACAAAGATCCTGAATGAAAATCGGCGGGTTAGTCATTCTTCCAATCTCAACTGATGATTGCAATTAGTTAGCATTGTCTCGTCGGCATTATTTTTAACAATACAGCTTTCAATTTATTGGTGACAAATAAGTTGTGCAATTACAAATCAAATTATAAATAAATAAAATTATAGAAGATCCAAAATTTTTAGATTATAAACAAACCGAGTTCTTACGAAATTGAGTCATATAACTTGAATGTATTCAGATCATAAATTGTCAGATTATAAATAAGTTAAATTTTATGATATTATTTTTTTATTTTTATTTTTTAAAAATTCATGAAAATAAAAAAATGCATGTATAATATATAAAAATAATTATTTTTATATTTATATTATATCTAAAAAATCACAAATTTACTGCTAAACCACAAATTTTCATAAAAAAGAGATAAATTCATGTGTAGAAAAGAGGGAGAGTCTGGATGGTGCGGGAAACAGATTCCGATCAGACTGAAGAAAATATTCCCTGCAAAAAGTGCTTGCTCGATTGTACCGGACGTTAGCACTCCGATACTTAAGTTAGCAATGTGGAGAGAAATTATAAGAGAAAGAAAGTATAGATAAATCTTAGAGAGTGTGTGTGTATTTCACAAAATGGATCTGCTATTTACAGAGCTCGAGGAGGTTAAACAATATTCTTGAATAGTCATCCTACTCTGAAACAGGTATGACCTATTGTATAGGTAATGGTGATTTGAAAATGGTGCTTGTCAGATAGTCTAGTCATATCAGGAATAGGTCATGTTTAATCGGATGACCTTATTTCCCATAGTTCGGCCAACTGGCTAGGAGAGGCGTTCGTTGGGCTTTCCAGTGACGGGCTTCTGGCGATGGGCCTTATGGTTTTAATTTTTCAGGGCATTATCATTTATCCCCTTTCAACCAGTTTGACCATTCTTAGAAGAGATCAAAGATTTTTAGGTTTTGATGTTTTCATGACTGCCATTTGGCCGTTTTGTGATTAGTGATGGGGTCCCTTAATTTTTGAGATTGTAAATTTGTTTACACCGATCAATAATCGGGAAAATGAGTCATCTATCAAAGGATTGAAATTTTAATTGCTTCGATTGGGATGTTCATCGATTGAGAAAATAAAACTTCAATTGAAAGATTGGGATAATTATTTCGATCGGGAAATTAGTAAAAAAACTAACATTTTAATTGCTTCGATCGGGATGTCAATCGAAAAAATAAGACTTCTTCCTGCAAATGATTTTATAAACATGTATTATTTTTCGGAGTTAGTTTTCCTAACCTGCTTGCTTGACCCTTTTATTGTTCGAGGTTATGTGGCGTATTCCCCAACTTATGCCTCTAGTGTTTTGACCATTTTGCCTTCTTGTTATATTTTTCAACTTTTACAAGTTAACTATATCTGTTACGAAATGAAAGGTTACTTGGGCATTCCTGACCATTCCTTTCTTCTCTGTTCGTCTGACGATGGATATCCAGATCGTTGCTTCCTTTCATATGTCGCTTCAGAAAGCAACGATTTCGGAAAGAATGCCTATTTATATTTGTTGCTTCGTCTTTTGCACTTTAATTATTGCATTTTTACTTCTACATTAAATAGCAGAACTACATGGCTTCTCATGGTTAGTTTTCTGAAGATGCAAAACACTATAAACGGATGTGTTTTTTTCTCTTCTTCCTTCTGAAGCCTTTTACCAAAAGCTATCTTCTTTGCTTTCCTTTAAAATATTTCTTATTTCCTATGGAGTTGCTTGATTGTTTCTCTATTTTTCTTTTCATGCTTTGCCATTTTAGGAAGATGAATAAATTGCTAGATCTTTTCCTAGCTAAATATGACTTGAAACAACAAGTTATATGATCTCTAATATTCGTTGCTACTTCCTTCTCTCAGCCCTGGATTTTCTTTAAGTCATGGCGAAGGATTCAAGTCTGTACTTTCTTCTCAATTTTCCTGATGCTGATCTGACAGAAGAGGGGCTTGCTTTGAATAAAAGGTGATCTTATTGTAGCGGGGCTACGGATTTTTTCTTTTTATTTGTTATCTATTTTTTTCGAGTGAAAAAGCTCATTATCCATATATTTCATCCCCAGCGAAAAAATCTCTTTATCTATGTATTCTATATTTTTAAAGAACTCTATTCTTCATATACTTTTTGTATTGTTCAATTTTTTCATGTTGCTTCTTTATCTATCTCAAGATATATGTAAAAGACTAAGTGGAGAAGTAATATTAAGAAATATTATAATTTGAGTGGCACTCATCTCGTGAAGATGTGAATTTGCTCCTATTTGTTTAGTTTACTGAAACCTATATGTTTCATTTTCTGTTGTTAACAGGTTCAGAGCAGGCTTTATTTTAACTGGTCAATCAAAGTTTGATATTTTTCCTGATGACTTTCTCTGTCTACTTTGATATTCGATCATTACTTCCCTGGCACTTGTTATTTGATCGTGTCTTTTAAAGATATCTTTTGAAAATGCCTTCATGGCCTCTTTAATTTTTTAGTTTTTATTATGCTACTCATTTTCCTTTACTCCTTATTTATTGGGATTGCAATGTGTATCTCTAGACTCTTATAAATAGAGTTGATTCTTTGTGTTTTTTTTCCTATCCTCTTTCGTTGTTTTCTTTTCTACTTGCTTTCTTATTTGATTGCTCTTATTTTTCCCATGGAAACTGTTGATTATCTTTTGCCTTGCTTTGATATTGCCATTTTAAGGAGACAAATGAATGGTCGGGCAGATTATTACATCACCCCTTATATCTAGTGATGCATTTTTTATTTTTTGTTGCTTCCTTCATTCTCACCTTCTCAAGCCATGGTAGATCTTCTTTCATTTTTTAAATTTCTTCATGCCACGAGTGGGATATATTTACAATGCCTTGAAAGTTGAGGAAGATCGATGGAAATCAATAGTAAACATAGAATTATATTTTTTTCTTCTTCAAATGTAATGTTGTACAGAGAGCTTGAATAAACTTCATGCTCATCGCTTTATTAGTCATAATGTATGTTTGTTGGATCGATTGGAGAATGTTGGTCAAACAAGGTTAGGAAATTAAATTTGATAAATGAATTTATTCGTTGACCTTTCGATCGCATTTAGTCAAATTTTTATCGATATTTTGATCGGGATAGCAAATTTTCATCGATCTTTTGATCGAAATATAAAATTTCATCGATCTTTTGATTGAAATATAACAAATTTTCATCAATCTTTTGATTGAAATTACGATAACTTATTCGATAAGCTCTCAATGACTATTTTTTTCCTTGTTTTAAGGCGCTTCTCATTTTAAGGCCTTCTTTACCATAGAAAAATGTATCAACTAAATGTGGGTGGGTTCTTAAAGGTCTTCTTTGCTTTTTTTTTCTCCTTTCACATTTGGTATTTCTTCCCCTTTTTGTATTAATGCCTTCTTTTTCAATTTGACTTCTTTCTCTTAATGCCTTTTAGATCAACCGAACGCAGAAAAGGAAGTTCCTGCTGCCTTATTTTTCCTCTTCTTTGCACCCGATCGTACTTCATCCTTCCATCCTTACTTTTTTTTATTTACGTTTTCTAAAAGGAGAAGCTGATGAGGTAGAAACATCAACATCTATATTTTGGATTGCCAACGCATATAGAGACGATTCCCTATTCCTTCCTTATCTTTTTTTACAAAAGACTGTAAGGATTTGCGCTTTGATGCATGATATCGAGGAGGGAGGATATTGCATCCTCCTTTAATATTAGCGCAGGCAATTAAGTCTTCCTTCAATATTAGGTTTGCTTTCCCCGAAGTTATTTATAGAATTGCTTAGGTGAGGATCTTTATCCCAATCGGCTCTGTCGCTTATGGGGAAAGATCCTTTCAAGATAACCCTTCAGCCCTAATACTTAGGTTATGAAATCGATCTTTTTCTTTGGTATAAGGAAAGGGGCGACCCTCATTTGATTTATTTTAGAGATAAGAAGGGGGTGACAATTTCATCCCTTTCAGTACTTTTTCCTGTATATTAGTTTTAGGAGTCTCCAGCATCTACTATGTGGTATCTCGAAAGAAAGATATTTTGCTTCCTTTCGACACTGGCACATAATTTTTTGATTTCTTTCAATTTTGAATTTTATATTTACCATAAGCCATCTTTTATGTAGTCTCGAAGACTTTAATGGTGTATTTTTTCATTAGTTGCGAATCCATACTCCTCCATAAATATGGGAGTCGGATGTTGTTGCTCATCCATTGACTCTTAATGAAAGCACCAAATGATAAATCATAAATTTTTATAAAGAAAAGATGAATTTCTGTGTAGAAAAGAGGGAAAGTCTCGATGGTGTGGGGAGCGAGTTTTGATTGGACTGAAGAAAACATTCCCTGCAAAAAGTGCTTGCTCAATTGTACTTGACGTTATCACTTTGATGCTTAAGTTAGAAATTTGGAGAGAAATTCTTAAAGAAAGAAAGTATAGATAAATCTTAGAAAGAGTGTGTATTTCATAGAATGGGCCTGCTATTTATAGAGCTTGAGGAGGTTGTAGAGTATTCTTGAATAGTTATCCTACTTTGAAGCAAGTATGGCCTACTACATAGGTAATAGTGATTTGATAATAGCGTGTGTCAGATAGCCTAGTCGTATCAAGGACTAGAGGTCACATCCGATCGGACAATCTTATTTCCCGTACTTCAGCCAACTACCTATGAGAGGCATACGTTGGACCTTCCAGTGATAAGCCTCTAGCGATGGATCTTACCACTACAAGAAAATATCATAATAGTAGCAAAATGCATTTCGTTGCTAATTTAGCAACGGAATACCAATTCCGTTGCTAAAAGTGATTAAAGTTTTAGGAATTTAGCAACGGAATACAAAATGGTTGTATTCCATTGCTAAAAATGGGAGAAATTTTAGCGCCAAAATATAGCAACGAAATTCCATTTTCGTTGCTAAATATGGCAGCAGTAGTTGGCGAAAAAAATTTGGGATGAAATTTAGCAACGAAAATTAAATTTTGTTGCTAAAATAGCAATAGAAATTAAATTATGTTACTAAAATAGCAACAAAAAATGAATTTTAGCAGCGAAATTCATTTTCCATTGCTATTTTAGCAACAAAATTTAATTTTCGTTGCTATTGTAGCAACAAAATTTAAATTTTGTTGCTATTTAACAGCTGAATTGTGTGAAAGTATCATATTTAGCAACAAAATTTAATTTTCATTGCTAAAATTACAACAGAAATTAAATTTCGTTGCTAAATTCAAAACCGTTGTTAGAATAGCAACGTAATTATTTTTCGTTGCTAAAAAAGAATATATATATATATATATATATATATATATATATATAAAGACAATACCCTATTTCTTTCATTTTCTTCTTTTTTTCACACTCTGCCGTTTTCTTATCTTTGGTCATTTCTTTACCGAGATCAGCAGGTTTCTCACCATTCGATCTACCCCTTTTCGATGATCGGTAAGTCTTTCTCTTCTTGATCTTTTGTGTTTCTTCCTTTCTTTTTCATTTTTTTCTTCTCTTCACTTTCTCCCATTTTCTTTTCTTTGGTCATTTCTTTGCTGAGATCAGCAGGTCTCTCACCGTCCGTTCTTCCCTAGATATACCCTTTTTCGGTGACCGGTAAGTCTTTTTCTTCTTGATCTTTTGTATTTCTTCCTTCCTTTTTCATTTTTGTTCCTCTCTTCATTCTCTGCCATTTTCTTTTCTTTGGTCATTTCATTTTCGAGATCAGCAGGTCCCTCGCAGTCCGTTCTTCCCCATATCTACCCTTTTCCAATGATCGGTAAATCTTTTTCTTCTTGGTCTTTTGTGTTTCTTTCATCTTTCATTTTTCTTCTTCTCTGCTATATATTTGTAAACTTGAGCTGCCGATTGTAACATTAAAGGTTTCACATTTATTTTTAATTGTTAGAATCCAGCATTTCTTGCTTATCAGGGTAGTAAATTTGGTGTAATAAGCTAGCTATGAAATAGGTCTATACACATTTCTGGCTAGAAAATAGCAGTGACATTATGTGAAAAATATTTTCTTTTTAAATATTTTATACGAGTACCTATGGTTTAAGATAAGACTGATTTTAGAAAAAATATCTTTAATTATTATTATAATTAAAATAGGTATTTATAGTACTTTTACTGCATTTTATAGCTTCATGCATATTGGGTATTGCAAAGCTTGAGAGTTAGATTTTGGGCTAGTCACCAAATCTAAAAATGGGCCAGTAAATACATTACAAGTCTAGAAGGACTTTTAATATTTTAATTAAAATTAATCAATAATAAATAGATTTAAATTTAATATTAAATTATGTGATTAAGATGTGAATTCCTTTCACCTCAATGGCTTTTCTAATCTACTAAGTGATTCAGCATACAACAATCCACATGTAGATGCATTTACTCCCACACCAGATTGTAGATCTATACCGATAAATAAACCAATGGTAGATGCTGAGGAAGAAGAAAAAAGCTTCCAGCCTAGTGCGAAGGGAGTCAATAAAAGAGTTTACATTAAGATTATCAATGATATGTGAGTATTGATCTAATTTTGTATTAGAAGATAACATAAGTTTATATCTGTTGCTATGTATATCTAATTTGAAACTGATCTAATTTTGTTCATATTAACAGGTTTATTCCATCAGGTTTTTGCTTAAGAAAGATCAGATCCAAGTTCAAAAAGAGGATAGAAGTTGAGGGTTATGTATGAAAGAATCTCTCTCTACAGATAAAGAATTTTTACTATCAAGAGTTTGAGGTAGAAAAAATAAATTACATTATTTGTGATGAAATAGTTGATTTCATATATTAATGAGATATCTATTGTATTTTACAATACTTAATTAAATTATATTCTTTTTTAGAAAGAAATTTTTTTGGATTCAAAATTTAATGGTGTCATTTATTAAGTTTGGGAAAAGCATGCTCATCAATGATATAAAGAATTTGTTGCTAAATTACACAAAGTGGTGAATGACCTTTTTTTATTTCTTAAGAAATATAGGGTCGTTGGCAGAAAAGTTGGGCATCATCCAAAACAATTGCCATTTCAGAGAGAAATTCTTCAAATAGACAGGGAGGCTCAGATGGAGAGAATTTAGCTGTGCACACTGGAGGAACTTTGAGCCATCTCGAGTATGCAGATAAACTAGTTAGTATTTGAAGTTTAGGAAAATATTTTTTATTTACGTATTAACTTTACCCATTTACACTTCAATTTAATTCAATGTATGAATTTAGAATAAAAATGTATGATACTATTGGATAATGATGGTTTAATATATATCTATTTCTATGGATGATTGCGTTTTTGAGATAAATTTTTCATTTCACAGGAGGTAAATGTCATAAAATTAAAGGAAGTTCTGCTGAATTTTTTATAAAATTGAGTTTAATTGGTTATGCAGAAAAAGTCCATGGGTAAGAGGCATACATATCCTGAAGTATTTATGTACACCCATACAAAAAACATAATAGTTAGACATTTATTAGTGCCTATTGTAGACAACTCAATGTACGTTAATTTTATATTTGAATATTAATTATTTTATGAAAATATAGTTAATTCATTGTAACTAGTATAATTATAGGAGCAATTACAAGAGACTCTCACTCAACAGCGACAGAACTCTGAAAATGTAGATGAGAGTTGGATATTGCTTGAAGCAGTTGGTGGTAAGAATAACCGAGAAAGGATTTTTGGCTTAGGATTTATTGCAAATACATTCCATTTGCATTTCTTTGCATCATCTACAGTTGCTTCTAGTAGGCGTTCTGAACCTTCTAAGAGAGTCATTCGGCTAGAGAATACTGTCAGCATATTGCTCGATACTGTAATCCAACTAAAGAATGAGATGAAAGAGATGAGAAGCATGGGCAACACCTCTCAACAGCCAGATCATCCTCCTTCACCAACTAAATAGTCTATATTTGTAATATTTAGGTATTGGTACTAATTTTGAGTTGTATTTCTATTGGTTTATATGGATTCTACTATACTATTTAGATATCAATACTGATTTTATGTTGTATTTCTATTGGTTTCTATGGATTCTACTATACTATTTAGGATTTCACTGTTCTATTAGGTATTGATAATCAAGTAAATTGCATTATATTTATTTTATGACCAATAAATTAGATTGAAATTAAAATCTTATGCTACCAAAAAAATTTAATAATTTCAATTGCTAAATTTAGTAACGACAATTATCGATGGGAATTTATTTAACATTGCGAATTTGAAGTTTTCATTGCTAAAATTGATCAATTCACCGAAATTTGACTTGGTTGAATTTAGCAACAGAATTCATTTTTTGTTGCTAAATTTAGCTACTGGAATTAAATTCCGTTGCTAAAAAATAGCAACTGCCGGATTAGCAACAAAAACTTTCGTTGCTAATTTCCGTTGCTCTTTTTTATTAGCAACGAAAAACAGTTGATATTTGCTGTTGCTAAATTATATTTTTCTTGTAGTGTACGGTTTTAATTTTTCAGGATATTATCAATTGCAAATAATGTAAGTATATTATATAAATTAAATAATGAATTAAATTAAATCAATTCACAAATAAATTATTTACAGATATGAAATTGAATTGAGTTACATTTTTATAACTGAATTGGGTAAGACATAAATTTACCGCTCTCACTGCCTTTTCATTGTCATCATTAATTAATTGCGTCTCGTAATTCCATCAATGCCTTGAAAAATCGCACGCTTAAAAATATATATATATAGGGAAATAAATGCTTCATGAACTAAGTTTATTACAATTTAAAAAAAACAAAGTTTATTACAAATTAGGAATAGTATTGTGAATTTACATTTAGAAATTAAGTATACCAAAATGAAAAATGTCTAAAATTAAAATACAGTTACACATGAGATATTATAATATAATTCAAGCTAAAAAAAGTACGGTAATTGAAAATTAATTTGAAAATAATATAATACATCATAAGTCTCATTATCTCGCATACACTATATAAAATAATACATCATAAACCTTTAAATTTATGTAATATAGCAAATATCGTTCCACCACCATCGCCATTACCACCATCATGCTGTCACTGCCGCCATCACCATCGTCACCCACACCACCACATCGTCGCTGACACCACCACCACACCGCCATTGACACCACCAGCACCATCGCCATCACCATTGCCACTGTTGCCCCACCACGATACCATCGCCGCCACCACGTCGCCACCGCTGCCACCATCACTGCTGTTGCCGCCACTACTGCCATCACCATCGCCTCCGCTACCACCACCTTTACTACACCGTG